>JAMXDD010000008.1:17929816-18321878 GCA_024733475.1 Syzygium grande | reverse complement strand
CAAATTAAAGGAGAACTAAACAACTAAGGTGGAGAAGAAGATGAACAAATACAATGCAAGATCAGATGGACTCGCTTTGAGAGGACTAAATTGAAAAGCTTCGGACGTAGAAACATGCTACGGAAGGTAATTCTGAGCAAATACTATTAAACATGACTCACATTGACAAATGTTCAAAGCGATCCAACGTTCAATGTGATTTTTAAATTTAGTCCCTTAACTTCCTCACCCTCCCTCTCTCCTCCCAATCACTCTCTCTCTCTCATTTTCTCTCTCGGCAAGCCTTGCCGGAGCGCTGCCGCCGTCCACCGTGCCCCGCCGTTGACAACCTCAGCCCCTAGCCTCAGCCTCACCTCTGTCCGACCTCAGACGGGAAAAAAGATCGTTTTGCCCCTAGGCTATTTTTGGGTTCCGAATTTTGGGAAATTTTTAGGATAATTATTAAGGGTTTATTAGCTCAATTATTGACCCAATTACCCTTTTACCCTTCAATTTTTGAATAAGGATAAATTAGAACCGTTAGATTAAGAGCGTTTTGGTCATTTTTGCGGATTGACAACACTGGGCTCTCCTAGCCATCATTATTTGACCAGAATTGAATTCTCTCTCTCTCCTCACCCTCCCTCTCAAGCAGAACTCTCTCTCTCCTCCCAATCACTCTCTCTCTCTCTCATTTTCTCTCTCAACAAGCCTTGCCGGAGCGCCGCCGCCGTCCACCGTGCCCCGATGTCGACCACCTCAGTCCCTAGCCTCAGCCTCGCCTTTGTTAGACCCTTTCTCTCTCCCTTTCTCTCTCTTTCTCTCCTTTTTTCTCTCCCGGGCATCACCGTTGCCACACGAACCCTCACGCCATCGCGGGGCCCGATCGGCGAGCCTCTCTGCCGTGACATTTCCAACATCATGCGTCGTTGTCCGTATGGTTTATACTCGCCGTTTATGCGTTTATCGCCCGGGAGCCACCGCCAGTTCCACTGTTCACCAATGATCGACCGCCGTTCCTCGTCATTGTGACATTGGATTAAGTGAGTAAAATTCCTAAATCCGGATTAGGACTGATAATGCATTTTTCTGGAATGATTTAGGTATTATCGGTGCTTTTTGAACTAGCTTAGGTAGTATCGATGTATATTTCAGACTGGGTTGAGGATCGATTGGTAGAAATTATTATCGGAAAAAATTTAGTGGATCAATGAGAATTTATTGGGAAGAATAATTGGACTAAATGGCCAATTCAGGAGCCCATTGGTGGAATTGCCGGGTATGTTCGGGTTGACTGGGTGTACGTAATTTGCGCTTAATTGTGATTGATTGTGTACTACCATGTCGTATGTTATGTGGCTGACTAATGTGGGGTGCGATTGGCCAATGATTGGTTTGAAATTAATTGTTGAATTGTGAATCGCCCATAAGGACATACGGTATTAATTGGGCTGATTGAGCACGATATTGTGACATTGAGTATTTAAATTAAATTGATGCTCGTGGTGCATTATACTGCATAGTATGGTCACACATTATGTATGCCGAGAGTGAGGCATGTGATGAAACTGCACGAGAATGCGTGCCTGCCATGAGTATGTGATTACCTAAAATACCCGGAAGCGCGTTACGCGGGGTTCAGATAATAATTGGTTGTGTGATCACCTAAGAACCTTCAGGTTGTGACATTCGGGTCGATACCGTCCTCATGCACTTTGAAGCAGGACAATGCCCGATACGTTCAGAGGACGACCATCCTCATGCACTTTGAAGCAGGCTAGAGACACTAGGCCAGATCGGTGCTGCGCCTCATGCACTTTGAAGTAGGCTAGACGTACCGGGCCGTGAATATTGTTGACTCGAGTCGTAATAAATATTAATAAATTGAGCAATTGCCAGTGTGCCAGTGTGGGCCAGTGGGCCGAGAAATGCATATATCATATTGACGACATTTCCATGCATAAACATGCATGGAGTAACGTGCGAGTGTGTGAAACTTGATACACAAGCATGTCTTTGGCGTACATGTGACTACGTGTGTCACGTATGTACTATGATTATTATATGCTGAACTATCTATCCTGCAAGGTCAGAAACCTATGTGATTATTGTTATATTATGCTTTTGAGTATTTATTTCCGGTCAGGAGATTGCATGCTAGCCTAGCCTAGATTTAGAGGTTATACTCATTGAGATTCGTCTCACGGTTGTAATAACCCACCTTTTTAGACCTCCAGCCATAAGAATGCCGAATCCATCGCTTTTTGGAATACCTGTACAGATATATCAGTATGCAAGTACATATCCCACAGGAAATGGAGAGTCGTATGTAAGATACTGATCGATGGTGTTTGTCAAAGTGGGTGAATATTTCCATCAAACTCAGGTATATGTGGCATGGTGCTTAAGGGATGCCGACGGAAACCTAGGGCGATCCCTTAGGACTTTTGATGTGCCAATTGGTCAAGATGGATTGATGGAACCAATATATGCGGATGGCGAGGTGATCAATCCTCAAGGTGTTTACGATGTAGATGGCGTTGATGAGCCTATGGAGGGGGAGCCACAGGTGATAGAGAAGATCAAGACCAAGATGTCGAGGAAGAAGACGAGTCGAAGGACATGGATCTAGATTATGATAAAAACCACGGAGAGGTAGTGGAGATAGAGTCAAACGTAAAGATAGGACCCGATGATGAGTTAGGACTTTATCTTGACCCCGAGCTTGAGCTGGATACTGAAGACGAAGAGGTAGCAGCAACGAATATAGACTCCGAAGAGTCCGAGCCTCAAGAGAGTACAGCAGGGGAGTAATCGGAATCGTCAGATCCGGATTGGGAGCCTAGCTTAGGTCCTGACCCCTTATAGGGAAGTTAGTAACTTTTTGACTGCGATCTTCCCTGTAGTTGACCTCACCTTTCCCCAGCCATAGTACCTTTTTTACCTGATGGCTGTTAATTACTGATGTTGTTCCCTTTTTGTTGTACAAATGGATATTGTAAAAAGGTTTTTCCTATAGTAATACAAAATATATTCCTGTGTGATGGTTGTTCTGCCTTGGTCTCACGTGTTTATTTTTGTACGGGTGTATATATATAATTATATATGTTGTTTCCGCATGTGCCTTATCTCTGATTGAGTGTTGAGTCGGCGACACATCCTGAGAGCGTTACATTATAATCGACCAGTACATGGGATGATCGCGCTTCGAGGGGTTCGTGCCGTGACAAAAGTCAACCCAAAGTCAAAATTTGATTTTTTGCATGAAAAACCCCAAAATAGTGTCAATTTCATGTTTGCACTACCAATTTTCAAAAAATTCAAAGTTTGACCCATTAATTGACATTTTAGTATATAAGTACTAAAATGTTGACTTTTGGTCAATACTTTTGTCCAAAAAAATTCAAAAATTTAAAAACCCCTAAATCAACTCATTTTTAGCTTAATTTCACTTTGGCATCATCAATATTACAAAAATCGGTTTAGAATCAACTTTTCCCCAATTTGCGGAATTCGGTTCAAATCGGCCAAAAATGAAATTACTTCATTTCTAGTCAATTTTTAGGATAGTTTCCTTCACGACATTTGATCTAGGGGTTGGTTGTATTACATTCAATTTACAAGTCAATTTTAAAATTCCAAGCCAAGGATGAAAGCCCCTAATTTGATCCCTAATTAGGAATTCCGATCGGTTCTTCATGATTTGCATAATTGAAACATGGATCAGCCTAATTTTTTATATGAAACTCAAATTTGAAATCAATTTTGGAAAATTCACGTGAATTTTGAGCCAATTTGACTAATTTAGCAATCCAATAATTGAGAAATCTAAGAGTAATTTAATTTGACCCATTCTATACTAACATCAAATTTGATGAGTTGAAGCTCAATTTGGCCAATTGGACATCAATTAAATTCATTAGTCTAGCTTGGCCATGCAAATTAACTCAAATTAAAAAGCAATTGGATCAAACAAGTTAAAATTGATCAATTTGTGTTTGCATTTCAAATTGGTTCAATCTAATTTAATCAAATTCAATTCAGTTAGGTCAATCAATCATGATAAGGGTTAAATTGCATGAAATTGGAACAAAATTAAAGCAAGAGCTGAATTGGTTCAACCCAGTCGAACTTGAGTCAAACTAGTCCAACCGGTTCAACTCGATTTGACCGGAATTGAATCGGTCCGATCGACCAGCTGTTTCTCGATCAAAAATCCGGTGGTCCATTCTGACCAGCCAAGGTCGGCCATATCCCTTTGTGCCCAAAATGACAAATATGCCCTTAAATGAAATTACAAAAATACCCTTCAAGTGAAATTACTAAAATGCCCTTATTTAAAGGTTTAGCAAAATTACTTAGGGGTTAAGTAAATGAATCATGGCCATTCATTTAGAATACATCATGTCCATCCATAATATCATGTCACTTATCCTTAGCCCCTAAGGAATATTCTTAATCATTAAAGGAACATTTCAAATCATTAGATTGATCCAAGGGCTAGAATTCAAAGTTGGAAAGGTATATAAAGATTTTCCCTCCAAAAGTTGAGGAGGGGGGATTCTTTGGGATCTGGTTTTCTCTCTCTAAACTAAAATTCTCTCTCTCTCTCTCTCTCTCTCTCTCTTGAGGCCGGACTTCGCCTACCCAGTTTGACCGCTCACCGGCTGGTTCCCAGCGTACTACCACCTCATCGACATTCCTCACGGCATCCTCAAGGTCATCGTAAGACCAGCCACCACCGCTGGTTATGCATGATTAGGATTATTCGGAGGTATGCATTAGCTTAAGCGAGGCTTAGGTAATTACTTATTAAGATTTATCTCATCCCCCGTTGTTAAACATTTTCAGGCTTGGAATGATGAGTAGTCGTCACATGTGGTTCGGAGTTTTGGAGTGATGTTGGGCATTAGATGTATCATCCTTTTGGATACCCTGTTGTAGAGGAGTTTAAGTCAACCTCCCTTTTATATCTGTGGCCTCGTTAGGAAGTGGCTTTGTGTGAGGCTTGTAATTGTGTAAACCTCCTTGAGTTATCTTTGTGAGCTTATAATGACTTGTTGGTTTTTATAGGAAGTGTTTTCCTTACTACCCCATTTATTTGAATGTTGTATGAAGTGTTCATATTCACTTCCACATGTGTTTAATCGCTAGTGTTTTGATTGGGTCGGCAACAAGTCTTGGGATGTTGCATACTTGATGACCTCGGAGGGATGTTGAGTGCTCGATGGGGTCCGAAGCATGATAGACAAAGTGCAACCTCTAGCTACTGAAGTGAAAGTGGATCAAGAACTATTGATACCTGATTTTTAGCTTATTTTTTTTCATATTTTCAAAAATCTCAAAATTAGGACTAGGAATCTTGGCCAAGCCTAGAAACCTATTTCTAAACCAAAAATAAATTTTTTTAGCATTTTCCTGCATTTTTCCTTAATTTATTTTAGTCAAAATAAGTGAGAAAATCAACAAAAATAGTAAATGGAATCAGAAAATTCCATAAAAATAGTCATTAGTCTTATGTTAAATCCAATTTCACGAATATATCATCAATTTAAAAAAAATCTCAATCGGGTATATATTTTTCCCAAAATTGGGCAAAATTAAACCCAAATTGAACAAAAAATGCAATTAAATTTTTTCTAGTCATTTTTAAGTCATAGTATCTACACAAAAAATAATTCTGGGACCTTGAATTACATAATGGTCAGTCCAATTGCATAATTTTACATAAAAATAAAAAATCCCCAAAATTTAATTGAAAATTTAAGAATTTTGAACCCAAATTGGGAATCATGCCCAATATGAAATTATCGAACCATGAGGCCATCACTTCTAGGGTTAATCAAATGTGGGTTATTCAATTTTGGCATCAATTTTGCCTAATTAGGTCATTAGGACATCAAATTGATTAAAAACCTATTAACCCAAATACAAAAATGTGAAAATCTTGGACATAATTATAACAAAAATTGGGAAAAATTATATGTTTGGGTTCGGAATATGATGGGTAGTTCAATTTTGGGATTAAATTTGAAAAAATCAGTTGAAATTGAGCTCAACTTAAGTTTTTAATCAAAATTAGGCCTACCGGGTTAATCGAGCCAACCTGACCTGACCTGACAACCTGTCTTCTTCGCTCAACTAGCTAGAACGCAATAAAACCCAGTTCGTGCCCGAGACTTTGCCGATCCTTTTTAGCCAATTTGGCACGTGACAATCGACTAGGCTAGTTAGAAAATCTCCGGTTGGCACTAGTGAATTGATCTAATCGATCGGAAATTGGTTCTAATTGAATTTGGGCTGGATTTTTTATCAACAAAAAAAAATTGAAAAAACTAAAGAAGAGAAGGAGAGGTGTTCGACGAAAATCTAGAGAGAGAGAGGGGAGAGAAACAAGCGAAACCAAAGAGAAGGATCTCGAGAGAGAGGGTCGAGAGTCCCTTCACGAGTATTCGGTGCCGCTGTGGATGGCGGAGCACAAGCGAATCGTGGATTGGCCGTGGCTCTCTCCTGCTTGTTCCAATCAAATTAGCTGATCATCAAGGTCTAAAAGTTGGTCTCATTCGGCGTGTCCCGACGTTTTCCGACGAAGCCAAAATAGCCAGATTGAAGTCCAAGTGATGAAGAATAGCTACATAGGTTCTGATTAGCCCGAGAACTCCGATTTGCCATTGAACGAAGCACGTAAAAATCAATCCCAGTCACGGTTTTCTCAAAACTTCCCATAATTGAGTTTTATGCGCATGTGATTTTATTGATGATTTTGCGTATTTTGATGTTTAAAATATGTTTCTGATTCCATTTTGTGCTGTTTGATTGCATTTGGATCATTAAAAATGCACAAAATGAGTCGATCAACCATTAACACCTCGTCGGAATTCGGGTACCCTTACCGGAGCATTGCTGTGGCCGTAGGGCCATTCAAGTTAGCTTTCTTGACCTTGTTTGATGTTTTTGTCCTTGATTGGAACCGAGTTATACGGCTAGGGCGAGTATGATAATGGTTTGAAATCTACAAATGTTATTCTAGGTTAGTGTTAGGTTAGGTTTTTCTAGTTAATTTTTCGTCGGCCGGCGATGGTCCGACGACACTCCGGTTAGGCTAGATTGGTAATGGGTAAAGTGGACTTTGTAATGAATTAATCGGAATAGCAAAATACCAGTCGGAAGGTCGCCGGAAATCGATTCAAATCGACAGCTCCAAAAATGTTCAATATAGAAATATGCACACCAGGTGCTTGGGGAAATGCCCCAATGAAATTCCTTTAAAACGGCACCGTTTTGGTGTTGTGCCCGTCGAAGAAGGTAACCGGTGCCGGTGTCGGTGACGCTCGATTTTGCTAAGTCGAATCGGGTTGAACCGGGCCCGTCCGGCTCACCACTTTGGCAGAAATTTTATAAAAAATAATTAAAAAATTAATTAAAAATATAAAAAATCATAAAAATATAAAAAAATTAATAAAAAAAAAAAAAAATCAGAAAAAATTTCATAAAAGTAAAAAATTCAGAAAAATTAAAATTTTTTTGGAAATTCGAAAATTTCCAGTAAAAAAAGAAAATTCACTGAAAATTAAAGAACTTCATAAAAACTTAAAAAATTATAGAAAATTCATAAAAATTCTGAAAATTCAGAAAATACAAATAAAAAAATGTGAAAAATCTAGAAAATCAATAAAAAATGAAAAATTGGAAAATTTATAAAAATTTCCAGAAAATCATAAAAATCAATTCTCGGTTAATGAAATTTCTGGAAAAAAAATCAAAAATTTTAAAATTCACATAATGGTCCAAAAACACCGTGGCCAACCATAAAAGGTGAGATTTAAATTTTTGGAAGTGCCCAAGTGGCATTTTTAGAAAATCCCAAATTCAGAGGTTATTTTTTTTTTTTTTGGTAAGGTAAGTATATGTATAACTTTTCAAACACCAAGTATAACCTAAGCCCAAACCAGCTCAAGACCATATTAGGACATAATAATGTCTAGACAAGGTCCGAAGGCTCAAGAGAACTATACAACAAGCCAAAAACGGCAGATGAAACAACTCAAACGAAAAGGCCGAGCTAGCCAAAACAACCGCGAGGTAGGCCTCCATCCAAAACTCCATAAGCGCGATAATCGCAATAGGCAAGGTTGGGTGCCGGACACCCTACTCCTGGACAACTATTGTGGGGTCCCCAAAGTTCTTTGGGAGCAAACTAGTGGAAGATAGACAGCCAAGGTCCCACTTTCTCCTCAGACGTCAGTATTCCTATATGTGTCCTCGACACCCCCATAGAGACGACCTTGTCCTTGACGGCTTTAAGAAGGTGCTTTTCGCATACCAGGGATAAAAACAGTCTTTGTTCCCCGAAGATTGCATTATTCCTTTCGGGTCCAAATGATATGACATAAGGCCCCAAAAGAAAAACGAGATATGCGGTGTGCAAAGAGGAGCCTCCACATACTTGCATCGCCCATAATATGTGTTCTTGCCATGGACGATTGCGCCAAGGTAGGCTGCATTTTGTCGCCCAAAGAGACGCCAATCTGCTGGTGGAGGTACATTCAAAGAAAAGATGGTTGATTGAGTCCGAGTAGACCCGCGGAATCGCGCACAAGGCATCTTCAATCTTGTGATTCTCGCAAAAGGAATACCTGAGTAGGTAGTCGGTTAAGAGAGATTAACCATAGAAGAAAAGCATCTTTGTGGAGCTATGTGTCTACATCCCCGGATGAAGGAATGCCACGGACTGGGTGCCATCTTCTTCGGTATATGATTCCAAGCACGACTAACGTAGAAGGTTTGAGATGGATGAGGTGTCCAAACCAAGTGGTCCATCGTGACTATCCATAAAGCGCGGAGGGCTAACCATCCAGCCCATGATAGTGGTCGTCATACAAGAAGGTTGCCAAGAGCCTTCATAGAAGGATCGAATCAGAGCCTCCCGAGGAATCCGTGATTGGTAGATCTCGGAATTAGCAAAAAGAAGGTAAAAGCGGTCCCCTAATGTGCCCACGAAATCAAACCAGAAAGAGGCAGATCGTCCATTTCCAATGTTCCATCGGAACATAGTATGGGCACAAGCACGCATATCAAGTATCTTCTTCCATGTCCATGAGCAGATAGTAGGTTTGGACACAACCCAGAAGTTTGACTTCTTTAAGAAAGTAGAATGTACCCATTTGCACCACAATGACTCTTTGTCAGTGAAGAGAAGCCAAATGTGCTTTAAAAGCATAGCATTGTTGTATTCCACAAGTCTTCGGATGCCTAAACCGCCTTCCTCTTTGGGTAGGCAAACAGCATTCCATGCAACCTTAGCTCCGCCAATTCCAAGGTCAGGACCTTTCGGAGGAACCCCATCACAGGATGGCCTCAATGCTATGCAATACTGTTTTGGGTAAGGAGAAGATGGTGGCCCAGTAAACTTGGATAGAATGCAATACCGATTTTATAAGCTGTAGTCGACCAGCAAAAGAAAGAAAGGGACCATGACCGAGCTCGAGCAGTGATCGAGTCAATCAACACTTTACAGTCCATCTTACGCAGTCTAGTTGAAATAATAGGTACTCCTAGGTACCGGAATGGTAGTGTACCCCTCTGGAACCCTAGGCATTGAGTTAACTGGTCCTGTAGCCCCAGGGTCCCTCCTGAGATGAAAATATTGCTTTTTGTCTTGTTCGGGTTTAAGCCAGACCACTCAGAGAACAAGAGGAGAGAATCCTTTATTATTTCAATCGACTTCATGTGGCCTTCGGAGAAAAGCAAGACATCATCCGCGAAGAAGAGGTGTGAAAGCGGATCTTCTTGCATCGCGGAACCAATGAAAATCGGGTATATTAGTTTTAACTTTGAGGATGCCCAAAAAATCTCCATGACCGTAATAAAGAGGTAGGGCGAAAAGAGGGTCTCCTTGGTGGATGCCTCTAGAGCACCCAAAATACCCATGCAATTCCCCATTTATAGAGATCGAGAATTTCGGTGTTGAAACACAAAGCCATCACCAAACTTGATAAAGGGTGTGGGAAAGTTAAAGGCTATTAGAACTTTTTCTAAGAAGTTCCAATCCACGATGTCATATGCTTTACGGAAATCCACTTTAATAGCACATTTGGGAAGATAAGGCCGGTGGTGGAAATCCATAAAATAGCTCTTGGGCTATCGAGAATGTTGTCGCTTATCCTTCGTCCTTTAACAAACGATTGGCTAGGGCTAATAAGTGATGGAAGTACTCGCGCAATTAAGCCTAGCCAATATCTTGGAGATACACTTGTATAAAGTATTGCAACAAGCAATGGGACGGAATTCCGACATAACTGAAGCATTTGGGGTTTTGGGGACTAGAGTCAGAATGGTGTTGTTTAATTCTTTAAGCATATATCCTGATTCAAAGAAGTCTCTTACCGCCCCAAGAGTGGAGGGTCCAATGATTTCCCAGCTAGACTTAAAGAAATCGACATTGTAACCATCCGGTCCAGGAGCTTTGCCCTTGGCTAGGGAGAACAGAGTGGACCGGATTTCCTCATCTGAGACCGGGGGGGATAGAGTGTTCCTCGATTCTCATCAAGGGTCCGCCCAAGGAAGGCACTCGGCTCGCTAACATCGGGGCCTAGTAGGAGCGGGGGTCACCATTAAGCGAGTGCACAAGTGATTCACAATATGGACCTTTACCGCCTGAAGGTCGGTAACTAGAACCCATCTTGATTGAGACCGAAAGAAGTCGATTGGTTCCACGCCTTTTGGCAACAAAATGGTGAAAAAAAGCGGCGTGTTTAGATCTCCTTCCTTGAGCCAACAAACACGAGACTTTTGCACTGTAGAAGGACTCCTCCACCCAATCTCAAGGTGGAGAAGGATCGCGTGAGCTCCACTTCTCTGTCTTGGAGGCTCGATTAAAGGGGTGTAGCTCAAAGCAGCTGAACAATATAAAGTTCTTCTCTAGTCTGGTCGGTTCTTGCGAGATGTCGGAAAAAGAATTCCTATTAAAATCACTTTAGCTTTTGTTTAAGTATTCATGATTTACAACAAATGATATACATAGGTGTGCTTGGGATAACTGTGAATCCCAAGCTTGCTTGACAAGTTCCAAAAATTTGGGTGAGATGCCCAAAAATTGAAAAAAACGTGAATGGTTTCTTGGAATTGGGTGGTGATAGTTTTACCACCATTGGAGAATGATCGATATCCGGGGAGAGAGGAAGCGGCTTAGGAAACGAACCTTCTGTAACCATAAGTCATTAACAAGAACTCGGTCAATCTTGCGGAGCTTCCGGCTTTCTCCAGATGAATGAGTCCGTGTATCTACACCCCACGTATCGAAGATCCTCCAACCCCGCCTGGTTTAGACACTCCCCAAAATCATCAAAGGCCGGGATCCAGGGAGTACTGCTGCCCACTCTGTCAGTTGGGTCTTTGATTGCATTAAAATCCCCCGCAACAATCCAGGGTAAGTCGCAGGAGGAGAGAGAAACAAGGTCAGCCCATAACGGACGCCGTTTCACAAAAGAGTGTTCACCATACACAATTGTAAAGAGGCAATGTTTATTCAGAGAAAGGAGTGTAAGTTGAACATGGATCAGTTGGTCAGAAGAGGAAAGAAACCTAGTTTCCAGCACATCAGGGTTCCACCCAAACCAGATCCTACCAAGGGGAGAAAAGTCGTAGTTGGATGTCCAATGCCAGTTACTACATAAGCCTTGTGAAATCCCAGCAAAAAAAGAGTCTTTAACCTTAGTTTCAATGATACCGATACAAGAAAGTCGGTTAACCCGTATAAAGGTGCAATTTAGAAACTTGTCTTAGGGGACCTACAAGTCCCCTTATGTTCCAAATTCCAAAAAACATATGAGTGAAAGGAAAACTATCTCCTAGATCTCCTTGCCCTCCTCTTTTTATCTTTCTTCTTTGAGGAGGAGGGACCGGAAGTTGTACCATGGCAGCTCATACTATGGATAGGCCCCAAGGATGCCTTGGATGGGTCTTCGACAGTATAGGATGCCAGAGCTCGCGACCGTGTAGTAGGGGGAAAAAAACTGAATGTTCTCCCAAGATTTGCTCTTCCATGTCACTATTTTCCCCTTCAGCATGTGCACCAGAGGAAGGTTCGGAGGAAGTTGGAGAATTAGAGTCAAAGTCCTGTACTTGCTGTTGCGTGCAATAGGGAGGACCCGAGGCCTTGGAGGAGATCGCCGTGTTAGAGTGCAACCAGGGGCTTGGAACGTTTATGAGTACCTCCTGGTCGGTGAAATCGGACTTGGCGCCATAGAACCACCCAGCCCACAGTTCATTTCCAAAGGGCTATTTCGATCACCCCGGGACCCTGCTTGAGCGGAGCAGGGAGGTGTCAACCTTTCTTGGGTTAGGGGAGCTTTCTTTGATTACATTTGAAAGAAGGCTGACCCTCTTTTGAGGGCTGTTGGAGTTAATCGGATCGTCTACGGTTGATTGTGGTTTAACAATGGACTCCGCGTGAGCAGGGAGGCGAGGAGGCGTCCCCACAGTGGTCGTGGCGGTTATTGGTTGTTTTACGGATCAGCGACCAACTCGGACGGATGGCCACCGACCTACCAGCGGAAGGGGGGCTTGGTAGCGTAGCCACGAGTCATATTGGGGAAGGGGAAGTTTGGCGGTGGTCGAGGCGGTGTAAAAGTAAAATGCCTTTCTTCCTCCCCGACCCACGATCCGGGTCCACTTGCTATATGGGGCCGAAAGGCGGGGTAGTGACAGCTTGATTGTTGAGGGCGCAACCAAAGCCTTTAGATCCCTGTTTGTGGCCGAAAATGCCAAATTGAGAGCACCGCAAGTGGATTCCATTCGTATTCAACGCCTATCATGTTAACTTCGCCATCCCACCTGAATTTGACGGACTCCAGTCGAGGATTGGTAGCTGTAATCTCTCGCATACGGGCATAGGAGATGCGGGTCAATGCTTCGATGCAGGCATCCACAAAGAGTGGTTTGCCAATTGCACTAGCAATGCGCCCGATGCCTTCCAAGACCAAAGGGAGAAGGGGATGTCCCTAGTTTGACCTACACCGGATTGAAGCCAGCTTGTCCTTCTTGAGTACCATTTTTAGGATACCACTGAAGACTAAAGTGCAGCTAAAAATGGACACCGCCCCATATCAAGGATCTTCTTGCAAAAACCTTCATTTGGAACATGGAGAAAATAAAACCCATTCTCATGCAACTTGACATCAACTAGTTGGTCGCCCCATGACTTTTTTAAAGCCTCCTCAGTCAGCTTAAAAGGAACTTTCTTCCCTAAGTAATGACCAACTAAGCATTCCATCCACCTCGGGCTCTCTGCAGCAGCAACCTCATCAGTTATGTCAACAATGATCTCGCCATTTTCGACCAAAGGAGGCACATAAGCTAGGCTATAACCTTTTGTCAAGGCCTTAGCCACATTAGCCCAGGATCTGGACACCTGAACAGGAGTAGTTTGAGTGCTAGGTCCCAGCTTTTCCTTGTTGACTCGACCTGCTGCACTTGTTCGAAGATCCGCACCAGCAGGAGGACTAGCAACATGAACATGTCTAGAAGGGGGGTGTCGGCTTTTAGACCTCCCTCTACTGCGACTACGCCTTGCCTTTCCATTATGACCAACACTAGAACCAGGGTGAAGGCTTTGTCTAGTGAAGCCAACCGACTTTCCTCGAGGACCAATATGCTGTTCTACCTCTTGGAGTACAGCTTTTGCTTTCCCTTTTGGTGCTGCAGCTGCAATGTTTAAGTCGGCAGCATTCCCCACTTGGAGTGCCTCGGATACTAGGGAAGGGTGGGTCTCCATTTCAAAGGAAGATCACCAAAATAGACATTCCCTCCATTTTGGGCATAAAACCAAGCACCTACCAAATCAAACCAAACCCTCCATCACTCCGAGGCGCGCGCCGCCAGGGCCTCCAAGATAAAATGCAACGTCCACCCACATACTCCAATAACAATCAAGAGCAGAAACCACCAGACCAACCCACCAGAATCGATCAAACGCCAGTCTCCCACCACCAGCAACAGATCAGAACAATTTTCGCACCAGAGCAGTAGGCGTAAAACCAGAGAGTCCAATATGCTATGGCTTCAAGTCAAAGATTCCGACCAGCAGGAAGGGAAGTTCAGGAGAGGACGTGAGGAAGAAAGCTACCTTGCGGAAGCCCCGAATCCACCTCGAGAACAGTTGGACGTTCACGCGGGGGGAAGAACGGCGAATCTACGATCCGAGCATCCCGCCTTCGATCTTGAACGAGGGGTTAATTCCTTCAGAAGGGTGCGAGAGGAGTGTCCAGGGGACTCACCCTCCAAATCTCAGTCCAATTGGTCGCCGGGATCAGCCAGAATCAACGGGAAGCCGGCGGGTGAACAAAGAGCCACCGGGAATCCTCCAGAGAGCATTTTCACGCTCAATGAACGATACCAAATAAAATTCGGTGAAATGAAAAGTGGTCCCCAAATTCAGAGGTTATAATCCCTAAAAACTCTAAAACTCTAAAAAATGTGAATCATGAAATGAATAAGGTTCTAAAAGCTTCATTAGGGCTTGAATGTTTTTGATTGATTTTTATTTTTAGAGATCATTTAGGATTGATTGAACCGATTGATGTGACATTCTGAAATCGCCTACTTGGGATTTATGAAATGAATGATTTGTGGACGTGTTTGTAATTAGATCTCGCCTCGAATTGATCATTTTGGGAATACTAACCATCGTGGAAAGGCTAGTTAGGGATTTAAATTCGCGAGACCAAAGAACTCGATCGTGAATCGACTGTCGACCATGAAAATCGTCGAGGTGACATTTTGAGTCACTATAGGCCGATCCAAGGATAGCCGGGATCAGTTCGGCCTTTGTCATATTAGTGGATCGCGAGTGATTCCGTTGGACCACGAAATGAATTGACGGATTACCCTAAACCTATACCAACGTTAGGTGTCCGTCGGATCTAGCAATCGATCCTCGCGATTAAGTAACAATCGAGGTCGGCACGACTCGAGTAAACATGTACGTGGCTTGATTTAGTATCGGCCACGGGTCAATAATGCGAATTTTCCTAAAAACCACCCGTTAGTACAACATATGCCCAAGTTACGTTATTCAAAACTTAGGCATTAATTAAAGGCCAAGTTGGGCATTGGAAATTTATAAAGTTACAACGGATCATTTGGACGATGTTGTCATTTGCTCGGGTAGCGGTTTTGTCCGAATCCTTCAGAAAAATTGAATTTCGTCGAGAAATGAAAAATGACCATTTTACCCCTGGAAATTTGTTAAGGCCAATGTAATTTGAGAAGGGCATTTTGATAATTTCTCCCTAGCCTTAGAATTAGAGATTTTTGGACAATTTTGCCCTTGGACTTTTTGAGAAATCCCCAAATTGCCCTTGGATATTTTGGAAAGGATTCGATCCGGACTGTCGATCTAAAGATAAGATCGAATCTAGATCCTTGATTTGGATTGTGAGAGAGGGCATGATGGTCTTTTGGCAATTCACTTATTGGCCTTGGATTATTTAAGGCCTTTTTCTTTCTCTCTCCCCTCATCTTTCTCACACCCACCCTCTCTCTCTCATCCCCTTGGCCGAACCAACTCTCTATCTTCCCCTTGGCTGTGCGTGGGCCGGAGCTGTGCCGGATCGCCGTGCGCTCACCATTCATCCGTGATCGCCGTGAGCCGTCGGTGGTCCTAGCCGCTCGACACCATCGCTGCTGCTGTTTCACCGCTGTTTAGCCACCCTTGAGTGCTCGAACTCTCATAGAACCTCGAGTAAGTGATATCTTAACCCTCGCTTAGGATAACGGGTATTTTCGGGTTAGTTCGGGGTCATTTTGGCAAGTTTTAGAGGTTAATCGTGGGACAATGGCTGGACTAGTTTGGTTGAGTGTTTTGGAAGAAATTGTGATGATTTTTTAGGTGAATTTGAGGTTATAATTGATTGGTTAGGTAATCAGAATGATTCCGAGTGATTATTGTGGTTTACGGCGCGAAAAACTGGCCTATATGTGCCGTTATGGTGATTTTTGGTGGTGATCGAATTACTGTTCATGCTGTGGCCAAATTAGTGTATTTTTGCGATTAAAATATAGTACATGTTGGTTTGGGGGTTGTTGGTAGGAGTATGACGCCCATGAATGATGAAATTCAGCTTAGAATGCAAAAACTCGAGTTAGTTGTGCACGTGCGAATCGAATTGGATTGGCTGGTTTGTGGATGGAATTGTGATGTTTTGGGGCTAATTGGGTGTTGAGTTAGATGCTGGAAAATTAGGAAATGAAATGATGGGCATATAGTCCGATTTGGAGACGATTTGTGTCAGTTTGATGTGCTGTGATGTGGCTATGTTGTGGTGCCCGTTATGGCTTGAAATATGCGTGGAAATGTTGAATTTGTTGCTATGATTGTGTCTGTGATTGTGGGCCCGATGGCGGCCGTGATTGCTCGTTAGTTTGCAAAATATTTGATTGAAATATGAGTTGTGATGTGCATGCATGGGTTGAATTGATTTGATTTATAATTGGCCACGAATGAGTGTTGATTGAGTTTGAGAAATGCGTGGTTCGATGCGTGCATGGGCCGAGTGTGATTGGCCAATATGTTGGCATGTGGGTGTTGAGCATGTGATTTTGGGCGAACCGCCGGTTCAAACCTGGGCCCGCCCTGAGAAAAAAAAAAGAGCGCTGGAGGTTCTACTGGGCCTGTTTTTGTAACGACGCCCAACGGAAAAAAAAAAAAAAAAAATTGCGTGGGGCTGCACGCGTTCTTTATGGCGGCGCCCACCAGGCCCGCCTTACCGCCGTTGCAAATTTTCACTTTTGCCCATTTGGCAACGGGCCAACGGGCAAAAACGTACAAAAAAAAAAATAATAACCGTTGCAAAATTGCAACAGTTATTATCTTCTCTTTTTTTAAAAAAAAATTTTCTTCTCAATTTTTTCTTATAAATACTCACACAATTCTCTCAAATTCTCTCAAATTCTCTTCTCTCAAGTCTTAAATTTTCTCAATTGGTCCAATTGCCAATTCTCTTAAATTCTTCCAATTCTCAATCCACGCAATTCTTTCTTAATTCTCCCAATTAATCCGCTCAATTCTCTCAATCCACTCGAAAAATGGCAAGTGGAAGTCGAGTGCCATCTGGCAAAGGTAAGAATATCGCGACGGAATCCCATCATTCTTTTGATCCTCGTGAATATGCAGATTTTCAAGATGATGAAATCAACATTTTTCCCGATATGGAGCGCGTCCCGACTCAAGAAAGTTTTAATCCTCCTGGAGAAATATCTACAACAAAGGAAGCGGAACGAGAATTTACATCTGACATTTGGAATCACTTCACGAAAACGGAAAGGTTTGATATTGGTGAAAAAAGGTATGATATAATTTGTAAATATTGTGGGAAAATATATAAATATACAGGTGGACAAGGATATGGAACATTTAAACGACATCTTAGAAGCAAACATCCAACCGAAACGGGAATCGATATCGGGCAACAACAAATTTCCGGGTACGTCAATCCTAACACTTCCCCTTTATTTCGTTTTAATGACAAAACTTATAAGGAAGAATTAGGCAAATTTATTTCCGTTGAGCATTTAGCATTTAATTTTGGAGAAAGATTTGGTTTTAATGAATTTGTACAAAATGCATGTGCTCCACAAGCAAAACGTGTTTCTAGAAATTCAGTTAAACGAGCAATTAAAGATCTTTAAAAAGGAAAAAAAAGATTTACAAAACTTTTTATGCAATTTAATGGATGCGTGCATATAGGTAGTGACATTTGGAGTGATCCTTGGCAAAGTCATTCTTACATGGGCATAACATGTCATTGGATAGATGACGAGTGGAATATTCAAAAATAGTCATTGCATTTAGAGTTTTCGATGATAATCATATACGCAAATAATATTTATAGATTAATTAGGCAAATTTTAGAAGAATATTATTTGCTTAACAAAATTTTTTCAATTGGTTTTAATAATGCTGCAGCAAATACCGCTTCAATTGTCGAGTTAGAAAATATTTGTAAACCCGCTTTTGGAGGAAAATTTTTTCACGTTAGATGTGCTTGTCATGTTTTAAATTTATGTGTACAAGATGGTTTGAAAACTCTCGATATTTTTCTTCAACCAATAAAAATGGCGATTCAATTTTTATGGAAACATCCCTAAAAATGAGAGAATGGGGTAAATTTTGTAGAAAATGGCAGAAGGCCAAAAAGATTTCCAAAAGATGTTCCAACTCGTTGGAATTCTACTTTCCACTTGCTTACTGAATCTTTAGCATATAAAGATTTATTATGTGCATTCATTTCTGATAATGTACCTCAGATTAATTTATACCCACAAGAGTGGGATATTTGCCAAAAAATTTTAGATGTTTTAAAGGTTTTTAATGATGCAACTTATATTTTGTCCGGTGTTTATTATCCTACTACACATTTATTTTTAGTAGAGTGTATTAATATTGTCGGAATTTTTGATGAATGTGAAAATGATGTTGAATTACAACATACTATACTTGCAATGAAAATGAAGTGGCTACATTATTATAGGGAAATTCCCATTATTTATTTAGTTGCTTGTGTTTTTGATCCGCGTTGCAAAATTGGATGGCTTAAATGATTTTTTTTTGTGTGTGTATTATCAATGTTTACATTGTGATGAGATAAATGTTACAACTTTAGTACGTAATATTAAAAACGTAGTAATAGAATTATATAATGAATTTTATACTAAATATAATTTAGGTGATACTGGATCCTCTCAATCTACGGAGATACAAAATGACGGTATAGGTAAAATTAGTAGAGGGTACCAACTTTTATTACATAGACAAAAAAAAAAAAAAAGGGAGTAATAGGAAATATTTCTGAATTAGAGAGTTATCTAAGCGTTTCATTTGAGATTACTGAATGTGGTACAGATTTTTTAATTTTGGATTGGTGGAAGAGGCACGCAAGCCGATACCCAATCCTTTCTCTTATTGCAAAACAGATTTTTTCAACCCCTTGTTTCCACGATTGCGGTCGAACAAGCATTTAGTGCGGAGGTAATATTTTTGGATGAACATCGTTCAAGATTAGATCCAGAATCAATGCAGATGCAAGCTTGTGTTGCTGATTGGACGAAGGCTCAATACCGGCAACAAGAGATAGATCGCAATACTGAATCCGAATTCTTTAACGATGGAGATACTACCGCTACCGTCTGAGCGGGTAGTGACGATTGAGGATAAAAGAACTATTGGAGTTGGCAAATATTTTGGGAACCCTTGTTTCTCATATCGACCCCACATGAGCTTAGGGAAACCCAAGTATAATCCGACGACATGTGATCTTCCCCTCAATGGTTAATGCACGGAATATTTAGGTTTTGGGATCATTTTAGGGCATATATATTGTGCTCCTTTTTTATAGATCGTTATAACATTAATAATGAATGATAATTTATTAAGTTCAAGTCATGTCTTTTTTATCCCCAAATTTAATTACAATTTACATTTTAATTACAATTTATATTTAATTTTTTTTTTTTCTGTTTTTCCTTTTCTGTTTTTTTTTTTCTTTTCCTTTTTTTTTTTTTGTTGTCTTCCTCCGGCGGCGGCTAGGGCGGCTACGGAGGTCGTCAACCTCGAGCGAGCCTCGCGGCGTCAGGCGGCCCAGGCGAGATCGCCACGACCACGCCATCGCTTTGCCTGCGCCCGGCGTTAAGCGAGGAAGGCTGCGGCCTCGCCCAGATCGGGCAAGGCGAGCCTCGCGGCGTCGGGCGAGGATGCGATTATTCGCATTCTTGGGTTTCCGTCATCAGCCATCTCTATGTGTGATGGTAGATGTTGAGCCTGATAATTACAGACAAGATATATGACCACCATTCGCGGGCCGGTGGACAAGATATTATGCATGACCCTGAGGCGATACTATTATGTAGGCCTTGAAGTGTTGTTATGAGTTAGTCACAGTGAGCGTGAGGTGGTATCATTCAAGATACATGACCTGAGGACATTATGCGAGTTAAGTAGAAAGAATGTGATGAGACCGGAGTTAAGTAGAAAGAATGTGATGAGACCAGAACGAATACATGAAATGTAATTAGAACGTGCATGTGATTGGAAATGGTGTTGTTGTGACTAACGTGCAGGTTGCACGCAGGAAAGGCCCAGGTAAATATGAATTATGTGCTTTTTATGTTGTGGCTGAGTGTGATTGTGTTTGTGATTGCTTGGAGGTACGTGTTAGCCTAGGTGGGGTTTAGGGTTTCGCTTGCTGAGAAGTGTTCTCACGGTTTTATTTAAAACCATTTAGCTTATCGAAGCTCTAGCGGAGTCGAGAGACAAAGACAATCCGATTGAGATCAATGCTGAGTCCAAGTCTTCAGAGGAAGAGACTGGCATCGACAAGACTGACTCAGAGTTGACCCCCCTTGGGTGAATCGGGGTTAGTAAGAAGTTAGGGGTTGGACAAGTTTGGAGACACCCCTTTTTGGTGTAAGTGATAGTCTATTCGAAGCCGCTAGCCCTTTTTGATATTGGCGGTTGTCAGCATGGAGGTTTGATGGTTGTGACGGTTTGTAGTGAATAATGTGAATATAGTGGGTGTAATGAAGTGGTTGGTTACTGGTTGTGATGGATTGTAATGAATTTTGTATATAGCGCAGTGCAATAAAATGCTTGGTGGTTTGGTGATTGATTCTCCCTTTTTACCCCAATTGTTATTGTTCGGGTATTTGTGGTTTTCGCTGATTGTTTTAAATCTCTGATAAGTTGAATTGGGTCAGCGATACCCTGGGATATTGCATTATTCGACCAAAGAAGCGTGTTGCGTGTTCGATGGGGTTCGGGGCGTGACAATTGACATTGATTGTACATTTACTATTTGATTGTTTCTTCCTATGATTAGAATGGATAGAATTAGTGGGTTAGTTTCGGAAATTTGCATGACACGTTAGACATTGTATTGTTTTTAGGTACCGAAAGGGCTTTAGGGATCTCGATTTGGAATCAGTAACGTAACCAAGTCCCCGTACTCAGAATCTCTGATTCGTAGAATCGTCGTATTTCTCTCGTACCTCAATTAGGTTTCTAGTCTACCTACCGATAATGACTAGTAGTGACTCCAAAATCACAAACTTAGATTAAATAGGAAATTACCACCCGCTATCACGTGAGGTATGGTCTGAGAAAAACCCTTACACGAAAATACCTCCTTAGTACGAAAATCCTGAAAGCTCCAAAAAAAGCGTAGCGTGACAAGGACTACCTACTCATGGAGGAGTTCGTGATAAACGAAGATCAGCTCAAGCCATGGCCACATGCAACAACAGCTCCTTTGGTGCTGGTGGCAATTGACAGCTGGATCTGAAGAGCTTGCCAAGAAGACGCCTAAATGCAGGCCAATGGCAATGGAAGATGGCTAGATCTGGAAAGAAACATGGGTGAAGGATGAAGAGGATAAAAAAAATGAAAACATAAATAAAAGAAAAAAGAAATATCTTTGGACGATTATTCCCCTTGTTGTTTCGTTGAAATGAGCATTTATTTGCTAGCTAGCGAAGATTTGATCAGTCGACAAATTTAGTCCCTTATTTGAGACTAAATGGACATTTTAGACCCTTATTTGAGGCAATATTCATCTCGGGCCCTTTTTTGAGAAAACTTATCCACTTTGGGTCTTATTTGAAAATTTTCCCATAATTATAGATGAACAAAACTATAAATTAAAATAACCAAGATAGATGCAAGTATTCAAATTTGAAATATTTATCAAAGATGTCATAAATCTTTCATCTTTCTTATATCGACAACATAAATTATATACGGAAAATAGATTAAAATCTTAACATGTTATTTCATATTTTATTAATTTCATTGTTTTCGCTGTGCATGTGCTCCTTTTGTAGTAATTTTGGACAAATAGGCATCCGTTACTCTAGTTACACATTTGTTCTCTAGCCACACCTTCAGTCCATGGGGTTGACTAAAGAATAGTTATTTCATGTAGATCATATTAGCTTCAATTCTATAATTTAAAATATGACTTCCCATTTTTAAGAGCTAATTGCATCTAATATATTAAGTCAAAAGTAGATTTTGTCTCATTTTTAGATTTCATATCTAGCCCCAACCTACGTATTAATTCTTGTAATGGAATTTAGATTCAAAGACAAATACAAAAAATTGATCACAGAAATAAGGACAAAAAGGTTTTTTTTTTATAAATCCCATTTTTTTAAATCTTGCATTTAGTGAAATTTCTTAATCGACCCTACGGTGCAATAAGCTTCAGATTTATATTGAATATTCATTCCTTAGACCTACCCCACCTGCTATAAGCTTCAGATTTATATTGATGGGTAGGTTCCGAACCAAATTGAATATTCATTCCTTAGACCTACACCACCTGCTATAAGCTTCAGATTTGTATTGGCCTCCATAGCCACCACAAAGTTTGCAGTGGAAGGATCAAGCCAATTCTCTTGGTTTTCTCCACAACCCCCTCAAATCGTTCTCGTGGAATTAACAAGCTGCTGTGATGATAATGGACTAACATCGATGTGCTTGATTTGGACACTTTGTTTCTCTAGATGTCTCGATAAAAGTAAAGATTGTTATTCTTGAAACTGTCGAAATCCTTAAATCACATCTAGTGGCTACAATTGCATTCGTATTACCACAGAAAATTAGTAATTACATTCTTCTTTGTTGTTCAAGTTTTGATAATACGTCTATTAATTAAGTGAAAATAATTGCAACCGGATCGGCCTCAAAATGATCATTGAAATGTTGTTGTCAACTTAAAGGGCACATTAGTTCCGATCCACATCAGGATTGTCATCAAAATCAATGCTTGTTGCTGACTTGTTTCATAGTTCGACTTCTGCCTATCTGTGAATACTGTTTTCGGAGCAATTCGGTGGGAGCTCTTATGATTAAAATACTTCATTAGGAGTACGAAAGAAACGAAATGTATTTGCTACGGTGGCCTTTCATTGACAGTTGAGAATTGAAATGCCTGGTTGAAGGCCAATCTAAACCTGCTCTCAAAGTCAGCTGAATTTGTTCTCCTCAAGAATGACAATCACATGGTATTTCTCAAACCATGGAGTGCGAAATGAACCCACGCTCGAACTCGTGCATGCATGTTTTTAGGACACGATCAAAACCTGGAATGAGATACGTTCAACATCGCCCTATCTTGACGATATCAACATTACAGCTTCAATCAGAATACAAATGGCCACTAGAGGTATATGAGAACACTGATGCTTCATATGTTTCCCCTTTTTCGGATAAATAAAGTGAAAATGAGAGTGAACAAAGGTATAAGTGGGCTTATCAGTGGAAGCCCACTAGAACTCATGGGATGCTTTACTTAACAGTACTCTGGTTCAGGTTTCTTCGCACTTACTACGACAAAAAACCATTAGAGTCAGTTACTACAAACAACAAAAACTAAAGAGAACTTCTAAAAGTTGGCCAAACTTCGAAAATCATTAGTGCACATGTATGCAATCTCCACCCGGTATCATGCATACATCGAAAATCATTTAAAAGTTGGCCAAACTTCTAAAAGCGTTAAGATCATGATAGAAAATGACACAATCAGAACAACTATATTGCATGAGCAAGTCTTGATAACCAATCAATCATGGTTAAGATCCATTGTAGCTCTAATAAAAGAAATTTAGAACATAGTTAAAGCTAAACTAACAACAAAAACTAAAGAGAACACGATGCTAAATTAAAACAAATTCACCAAATTGAGTCACAAAGATGTTTAGGTTTGTCTCCTCCTTGTCTCTTTAACATGCATCAACTACACTAATAAAATAGAAGAATAAAAGCTAACTAAGAAAACCTAAAATCTCCTTCAAAGGTGGCGGCTCCAATGCTCCACTGGATACTAAAATATGCTGCACAGGAGGGGTTTATTTTGCCTCCAAAAATCTGCCCTAGGTTAGCCTCCATTAGGTCTTGAATAGGATTCCTCGCCAAATTAAGAATTTTCCTTCTTAAGATACCTATTCCTGATTTTCTTTAAACCTAGTCTCAATTTGGTCAAATCCTCCAAATTTATGGTTTTGATTAGCTTTTTCTTCAAGACAAAATATTCTAGAAGATACGAAGATATTCTAGAAGATGCTGAGACGCAGGGATTGATTTGCAATTCTAGCACAGACACATGGGAAAATTATGCATATGGTCCTGGCGTGTTCTACAAATAGTGCGCATGGTCCCTTAGCCTCTGAAAGTTATATTTCCTACAAAATTCAATAAAATTACATGAGTAGCAAATAAATTCACCCAAAATTCATCAAAATTTAGCAAATATCAAGCTTAAATTAGTAAAAATGCTCTATCTAAAATAGAGTTATCAATTACCCCCAACTTAAAGGTTAGCTAGTCCTTGAGCAAACAATAGAATTAGATAAACCTCATCTCCAGATATCACCATCCATTCACAATTACTCAAAGAAAAACATAATTCCCATCAAACCCGAGACCAATACATAAGCTATATCTAACCTTAACCATGCAATCCGTGTGTGTGTGACCCTTGACTATCCAAATCATGTATACTCAAATAAATCACGTTGATATGCAACATCCCAAACTCAAAATCCACTAACCAAGTCTCATAGGTTTGCTTTTCAATCCTCTCTTCACTAATGAAAATCAATACCCAGTCAAAAATCAATAGGTCTTTAAGGCTTATAATGTGGCTCGACTAAGGGTAAGATATAAAGGATTTAAGCTCAACACACCCCATAAACACATCAATTCTCAAAGCCTTTGAATTAAATAGGATTCAAGACATATCATCCATCTGCTTACACTATCATAGCCATGCAATTCACAAACACTTAACACTTTAAAGCTTCTATTGCTTCTCTTTCGACGATTTACGGTGAAGTTCATCCCTAAGTCTCTCCCATAGGGCAATGCTAACCCATTGAGTATCCAAAAGGCTCACTCAAGTTGAAAGTCAGCGGTGGGGATCTGTATAAGCAGTACCAGAGGAAACAACTTCCACTTTATAACTTGCACTTAAGACTTTTTCTTCCTTTTTCATTCTTTCATTGCCGGTTTTTTTATGACTATTTCAAGCTTCAACAACTTCAGACACATCAAGAATCCCTAACTATTAAAGTAGCTTTAAGGATAAACATGCTTGTGGGGTGTAGGGTAAGATAATACACCTAACTTGGATCAACATTATAAGGTCATCAAAGAAAAATAGGGCAATTAAAGACTCAAAACGGTACTAGGGATCAATTAACAAGGTAGGCTTGAAAGGCTCAAACGATCCATAGAATGCCTATATCACCTTCTTGATTGAGTATAGCATATTAATTTCAAAAGAACATCAAACAAATTCTAAGACTTATGTGAGTTATAGCGAGTCACATACTTCCCATTGATCTTTTCCAAGCACACATAACTCAAAAAGCAAGGATAAGTGCTCAAAATATGGATTGCACAATCAAGATTAAGACCAACTCGTATATGACTCTAAAGTTAAACAAGATGTATATCGCAACAACTCATAATCATGAAAAGGACATCAATCTTGTAAATTAAGATTCGAAAGTCATCATCTCTTATAAAGTTTGCTTAAAAAATATTTCAAAAATTTCAAATAAGCCCAAAAATTTTCAAGACTAGCAAAAATTTTAGCACAAAAATTTTCGATCCCCTACCCCCAACTTAAAAATAAAGAATTAAACATGAGTAATGAGGCAAACAAATTAGAGTAAAGTAAGGTTCGAAATACTCCCCTTGATATGTGAAGATGCCAATAGTTCATGTTGAATCAGGCCCAACAGGATGAAGAATGGCTCAGGTCTGTTGTTAGAGGCTGCTCGAAGAAAATTTCTTGGCAGTATGGTCGCATGGTTGTGCGTCCCTAACCCCTCTTCTATCTTTGTGGAGCACGGCAGGGCCGCAGAATATGCATTCTGCCTCATGCCCGTGCGCACTGCTATCCCTGCAAAACAGAAAATTCGTCGCCACAAAAATTCTTTCTTTACAAAAAAAAAACACAAAACCAAACAAACACAAGAAATAGAAGATTAGAAACTTGGGTTGCCTCCCAAGAAGTGCTTGATTTCTCCTTATAAATTCTTGCACTTTCGTATGCATCATTGCGCATCTCTTCTAACTCATCCAACTGAAGTAATTTTTCTCACCTACTGCTTGCATACCGAAGTTAATTTTCTGCAAAGCCCAATATGCTTTATGTTTCAACTCAACAGGTAGATGACATACTTTACCCTACAAAAGTCGAAACGGTGACATACCAATAGGAGTTTTGAAAGTAGTTCTATAAGCCCACAGCATCATCAAGTTTTCTTGTCCAATCCTTCCTATTAGTGTTTACAATCCTTTTCAAGATTCTTTTTTATCTCCCTATTAGATATCTCAATTTGACTACTAGTTTGGAGATGATAAGCAGTAGCTACCTTATGAGTGACTCCATATTTATACAAAAGTGACTCAAATTGTTTATTCATGAAATGTGTGCCTTGGCCACTTATAACAGACTTAGGTGTACCAAACTGAGAAAAGATGTATTTCTTCAAGAAATTACAAACAACCCTAGCATCATTGGACTACAAAGCCATGGACTCTACCCATTTAGACACATACTGATAAGCAATCAATATGTAAGTGTTACCGAAAGAAGGTGGAAACGGACCCATAAAGTCAATGCCCCAAACATCAAACAATTCACACACCATAATATTGTTTAAGGGCATCTCATGCCTTCTAAATATGTTCTCAGTCCTTTGACACCTATCACAATGAAAAACATAAGCATATGCATCTTTAAAAAGAGTAGGCCAATAAAATCCACATTGTAAAACCTTAGCAGCAGTCTTGGTGGCACCATAGTGACCACCCGCCTCTCCATCATGACAATGAACGAGAATGTTAGGGATTTCTTCATTAGTAACACAACGTCTAATAACTCGATCAGCACATACCTTAAACAAATAAGGATCCTCCAAAAAGTAATGTTTAACATCAAAGAGAAACTTCTTCCTTTGTTGATAATTCAAGTCGAGGGCGAGGATGTCACTTACCAAATAGTTCACAATATCTGCATATTATGGAGTTTCGATTTTCAAGGAAAAGAGTGCTTTACTAGGAATGTCACGCCCCGAACCTCGACGAGCGTGTGACACCCCAAGCTCGATCGAAAAAGTGTGACATCCCAGGAAACATCGCCGACCCAATCCAAAACATTAGAATCAAATGCAGCGGAAACGATTGCACAAATCCCTGATGATATAATCATGGGGTAATAGAGAGAGACAAATCACCAAACCATCAAACACTATATTACACTCGCAATATAGACACTATCCATTACAAGCTAGCACACCAGCAAACTTACGAAACTAACTACCGCCAATAACAAAAAGGGACTAGCGGCCTGGTAGACTAACCCTTTGTCAAAAAGGCTTCTCACCAAAAACAGGTCCAACCCCTAAAACTCCTAACTAACACCTAGTCACTCTAGAGGGGGGTTCCACTCAGAGTCAGCTTCATTGAAGTCAGTCTGATTCCCCGAAGACTCCGAAGACTCATCAGACTCATAATCAGCTTCAATCACAATGGGGTCATCTATATCTCCCGATTCCCATGGAACCTCAACCGGTTCCTCATTCTCAAGCTCCACTTCTTCAAGCTCTTCCTCCTGTTTCGCTTGAGGCTCTTCTTCTTCGGTTTCCTCCTCGGGCTCTTCCTTGGGCTCTACCTTTGGATTCTCCATTGGCTCAATCTCTATAGGTTCATCGTCTAAGCCTAGATCCATTGGACTCGGTTCTTGGTAAGGTACCTTGGGCTTAGGTTGTGGTTTAGCCACTATAGGTGCAGACTTAGCGGGGGTAATCGAAGGGGCCGACTACAGAGGGCCAGGGCCGATACTAGTCAACTCACCATCAAGAGGAGGAACGGTAAAAGGATCCCAGTCCCTAAATGCATCGTAGGAAGCATCAAAACCTCTAATAGGTCTGAATTCCTCTGCCCCATCCCGAAACGTCCAAGCTGTATAAGTGTGAGTCTGCCACTCCGGGACACCTACGTCTACCTGAATCTCACTAGTGTGCTTAATCCAAGTATACTGTTCATCTACAGGGAACTCTAATCTTGAGTGATCAAAAAGCATTGGTATTCCAAAATGGTGAGGCAACTGATTATCCATTATCCAGTTTTGGGGTCTGAAATGGTTTTAAGTAAAACCATGAAATCACATCTCAACAAGTAACACCCTCAACCCAACTTAGGCTAACACGTATCTCTGGTCACATTCAAGCATGCCAATCACACAATTAGTAAACCAGAACAATTGTGGGCACCAACATCTCAACTTGATACACATGAAACTTCACATGCTAAATCAAGCGTTACCATTAACAACCGATAACATGCCACACTCAAAGATGCCATTCAAACCAAAACCACACCAATATTCGCATAATAGACACAACATCATACTTTCATCATTTCACTCAAGCACACGCATCCAATTCATTTTTGATCCATGTAAACGCGCCTTAGGTCTAAAAACTAGCCATCGATCTTTGACTCTCGTAAACACGCCTCAGGTCCAACAACACTTCTATAGCCCGCGTAAACGAACATGCCTTAGGCTCAGTGTCTCTAGCCCACATAAACGAACACGCCTTAGGTGCAACACCAATCTCCCTTTTTATAGCACAACCTGCGTAACACGCATCAGGTTGAACAACACTTCTATAGCATGCATCAAAATGCCTCAGGCTCAGTGTCTCTAGCCCGCGTAACACGCCTTAGGTACAACACCGATATCCCTTTTACGGCACAATCCGCGTAAAACGCATCAGGTTGGCGGTCTTCTGACAAAACCGGGCATCGTCCCGCGTAACACGCCTCAAGACGGGTTCAATTCCCTGCGTAAAATGCATCAGGGATTATGTTATTACACGTGCACATATTTTCCATTTATTATCTGGACCCTGCGTAAACGCATATGTCTCAAGGTGTTTAATAGTCGTGCAACACATAAATCATCCAATCTCATGCCAATTTCATACGACCAATTCGCACATGTCATCCAACATATACAGGCTACTAGTAAGCCATACCAACTCACAATTTACCAATTCAATTCGCACGTGCACAATTTAATGTGAATTTTTGCATTTTAAGCCAAATTTCACCACTCACGGGCGTCGTACTCCTACCAACAACCCCAAACCAACACGCACTATGTCTCAAACACCAATATGCATCAATTCAGCCATAAAATGAACAGTGATTCGGCCACCACAGAAAAATTACTATAACGGCACATTTAGGCCCGTTTTTCACGCAATAAGTCACAATAATCACTCGTAATTATTTCAATAACAAAATAAATCAATTCTAACCTCCAATCCACCTAAAAAATTATCACAATTTCATCCAAACAGCTCAGCCAAAGTAGTCCAACCATTTCTCTATGAATAACCCTTCAAACTTACTAAAACGAGCCCGAACTAATCCGAAATTATCCGTTATCCTAGGTGAGGGTTAGGGTATCACTTACTTATGATTCCATGCAAAATCAAGCCCTCAAAGGTAGCTGGATAGAGAGCAAACAGCAGCGGCGGCGGCGTCCCACAAAAAGGGGTATCGGCGACTCACCGGCATCCACGAGCAGCGGCGATGGGCAACGATGGGCTGCTGGTTTCTCGACTGTTCTTGGTTGAAAAGGGGTGGTTGGTGATGGTGTTTCACGGTGGGAAATGAGAGAGAGAGACGGTGGTTGTGGTAGTAGTGCGACACGATGAAAGGGCGAGCGACGGTTCGACAAAACGGCGATGAATGGACGGCGATTGGCTAGCCGGTTGGCCAACTCACATGAAGGAGAAGGGGCTGAGGAACTCACGACCGGAGAGGGAGAGAGTGATCGTGAAAATGAAGGAAGAGAGAGAGAAAAGAAAGAAAATAAAATAAAATAAAACCTAGTCTACCCCCTAGGTAAAATTACCATCCTACCCCTCCCTCTACTTTTAATCCGACGGCCATGAATCGATCTTATCTAAAAATCGACGGCCCAAATCGAATCCCATAAAAAATATCCAAGGGCAAAGTTGGAATTTCACAAAAAGTGCAGGGGCAAAATGGTCCAAAATTTTTATCTCTAAAGTTGGTGTGAAATGACCAAAATGCCCCTCTCATTTATACTTGGCCTTCATAAAATCTCAAGGACAAAATGGTCATTTTCTATTTTCTTCCAAAATTCTAATTTTCTGACGAATTCAAGCAAATTCAAAACTGACCACAATACTTCTTACGTCGTCCAAATATTGTATCATGATTATCGAAATTTTCGATGCCCAAACTCGATCTTTATTTAATAGCCAAACTCAAATAAACATAACTTAAGCTTATCTCAAACTAACGGGCAGCTTCCTAGAAAATTCATGTATTCGACCCGTGGTTAATACTAAATCGAGCCATGTTTAAGCTCACTTGAGTCATGGCAACCTCAATTGTCATATAATTGCGAGGATCAATCATTAGTTCTACAGATCGCGATCGTTTAGAATAGGTTTGGGATCGTTCGCAATTTCATATCCTAACGAGGCGGAATCACCTGCGATTCAGTTATATGGCATTCACAAATCGATCAATGACCAACCTTAGATCAATCTATATTAGCCCAAAATATCACCTCGACAATCCTTATGATCGAAAGTCAGTCCATAATCAAGTTCTATGGCCGCGCGAATTAAATTCCCTAATTAGCTTTTCCCTACTGGTTAATATCTCGAGAGTGATCAAGTCTGGGCGAGATTTGCTACAAGTGCATTATTAAAATCATGCATTTCATAAATACCAAGTGGGTCAAAATTTTGAATGTCACAAGGGAAATCATCCAAGATTGGTACCTCATCACTAGGGGCATTCGGCAACCCAGATAGGTGATTTGCCACAAGGTTCTCAGTCCCTTTATTGTCCTTGATCTCTAAATCAAACTTTTTGAAGCAACAAGATCCAACGAATCAATCTTGGTTTCGCATCCTTCTTTGCCAACAAGTACTTTAAAGCTGCATGATCAGTATAGACAATCACTTTAGAGCCGATCAAATAAGAACGGAATTTATCAAAAGCAAAAACAACTGCTAAAAGCTCCTTTTTAGTGGTGGCATAATTCAATTGAGCTCCATTAAGGGTTCGGCTAGCATAATGTATGCCTCGAAAAATCCCATCCTTCTTTTGACTAAGCACGGCTCCAATGGCATAATTGCTAACATCGCACATCAACTCGAAAGGCAAACTCCAATTCGGTGATGTCATTATAGGAGCCGAAATTAGCTTCTCCTTCAAGGTCTCAAATGCCTGCAAACACTCAGAGTTAAAATCAAACACAGCATCTTTTTCAAGCAATTTTGTGAGTGGTCTTGCAATCTCGGAGAAGTGCCTTATGAATCGCCTATAAAACCCTGCATGTCCTAAAAATCCTTGAAGTAATTTCACAGAAGTAGGGGGTGTTAATTTGGAGATAACTTCAATTTTGGCTTGGTCTACCTCAATACCCATAGTAGAGATTTTATGGCCTAACACTATCCCTTCCTACACCATAAAATGACACTTTTCCCAATTTAGCACAAGGTTAGTCTCTTTGCATCTTTGTAACACCAAAGCTAAATTATGCAAGCATGAATCAAAAGATGTGCCAAAAATAGAGAAATCATCCATAAAAATCTCAATGCATTTCTCTATCATGTCAGAAAAAATAGCCATCATGCATCTTTGAAATGTAGCAGGTGCATTACAAAGACCAAAAGGCATCCTTCTATATACAAATGTACTATAGGGACAAGTGAATGTAGTCTTTTTTTGATCATCAGGTACAATAGGGATTTGGTTATACCCTAAATATCCATCCAAAAACAATAATACTCACGCCCAGCAAGTTTTTCTAACTTTGATCAATGAAAGGTAAAGAAAAGTGATCCTTACGAGTGGCATCATTCAATGTTCTATAATCGATGCAAGCTCGCCAACCCGTAATCATTCTAGTTAGAATTAATTTATTCTATTTATTGGTTAGAACAGTCATACCTCCTTTTTTCAGCACTACTTGCACGGGACTCACCCAATCACTATTAGAAATTGGATAGATAATACCTAAATCGAGTAGCTTAATCACTTCGGCTTTCACAACTTCTTGCATTTTTGGATTGAGCCTCCTGTGTGGCTGGATGACCGGTTTGTATTGCTCCTTCATCAAAATTTTGTGCATACAAATCGACAGGCTTATTCCTTTTATGTTTGCAATGGTCCACCCAATCGCACTTTTGTACTCTCTAAGCATTTTAAGTAACTTCTCCATCACCCCTGTTAAAGAAGAAGAAATAATCACTTAGTAAGAAACACCATCAAGGAAAGCATATTTTAAATAAGAAGGCAAGGGTTTAAGCTCAAGAGTTGGTGATTCTTCAATGGAGGGTTTTGGCTTCTTTTCACTTGACTCCAACTCTTCAAATTTTAGTGCTTTTCATCTTAGTTATGGTGGACTTGCTTCTAAAAACTCCACGGTCTCCCAAATTTCTTCATTTTTAGCCTTTTCCTTTGGCCGAACCAAACATGCCTATGTAGGATCTTGAATTGCGGTTAATTTAAACAAGGTCTCCACTTCCCTATCTGTGGTGTCCAACCTCAAGCAATCATTCAGTCCCTCGAGGTTTTTCATGGCCTTGAAGACATCGAAGGTGACTCGATTTTCTCCTACTCTAAGAATCAATTTTCCTTGTTGTACATCAATGAGTATTCATCTCGTAGCTAGGAATGGTCGGCCCAAAATGATAGGAACTTCATTATCACGCCCTATACCCCACGAAGCGCTAACATCCCACGAAGGGATCGATTTGTTTGTGTGCGATGTCCCAGGAAACATTGCTGACCCAACCCAATCAGAGAACAGACACAAGCGGAAACCACGTATATAAATATATATATACACCTGTACAAATAAACACATGATACCACAGATAAAACATCATACAAACAGGAATGTACATTTCATTACCCATTGAAAACCCCTATTCACAACATACTTTATACAGATCAAAAGATTTAAAAGAAGACAACAACTTCTAGTAGCCACCAGATCAAAGAGGTACTAAGGCTGGAAAAGGTAGGGTCAACTATAGAGAAGATCGCAGTTAAAAAGTACTAGCTTCCCTATAAAGAGTTGGGACCTAAGTTAGGGCTCCCAATCCGGATCTTACGATTTTGAGGACTCCCTTGCTTAACTCTCTTGAGGCTCGGATTGTTCGGAATCCATATCCGTTTCTGCTGCCTCTTCGTCTTCAGTATCTGGTTCAAGGTCTAGGTCGAGATAAAGCCCTAACCCATCATTGGGTCCTATTTCTACATCTGATCCTAGCTCTGCTACTTCCCCATGGTCTTCATCAGAATCTAGATCCATGTCTTCCAATTCGTCTTCTTCCTTGACATCTTGGTTTAGGTCTTCGGCTATCACCTGTGGCTCCTATGGCTCCCTATCTATAGGTTCATCAATGCCATCAACATCATAAACATCTTACGGATTTATCACCTCACCATTCGCAACTATTGGTATCATTAAACCGATTCCGTCCAAAGGGGCGTCGAAAGTTCGAAGAGGTCGACCTATGTTCCCATTCACATCTCGCAAACACCAAGCTGCATATTCCTGGGTCTGGTAGAAATATTCATCCACATCCATAAAAATCACTGATCTCTATCTCACATATAACCCTCTCCATTTCCTGCGGGGTATGAACTGGTATACTACTGTATTTGTGTAGATATTCTAAAAAGTGGTGGATTCGGCATCCTTATAGCTGGGGGTCTGAAAATATGGGTTATTACAATCGTGAGACGAATCTCAGCGAATACAACCCCTAAACCTAGGTTAGGCTAACATGCATTCTCCTGACAGGCAAAACAACATAATACACAAATAATGAATTGGCCTTCGGCCCAAATAGAACATAAGAATTATCCTATAGGTTAGGTAGTTCATTAAATTCCTCAAGGCACATGCGTAAATACAATGGTCACACGTACACCACATGCATGCTCATGCTCACAGTATTCATCTCGCATGCCGGGTCATGCATTCTATGCATGCAATGTCAATGTCATGCCATGCTCTCATTTCGGTTCACCCAGCACATTGTCTCAATTATTTGTTATGATTCGAGTCAACACAATTCCCGGCTCGGTGCATCTAGCCTGCTTCAAAGTGCATGAGGCGCAACATCGATCTGGCCTAATGTCTCTAGCCTACTTCAAAGTGCACGAGGCGCAACACTGATCTTCCAACGAACCAAAGCCCGCGTAAAACGCATCAGGATGATCATCTTCCAGACGAACCGGGCATCATCCTGCTTCAAAGTACATGAGGACGGTACACCCCGCGTGACATGCATCAGGGTGAATTGTAATCACATATACACACATTGCCAGTTATTCTCTAAATCCTGCGTAAAACGCATCAGGGTATATTAGGTGATCACATGCTCATGGCAGACACGCATTCTCACATAAATTTCAATTCATGCCTCATACTCGGCATACGCAATGCGTGTCCATGTAATGCCACACCATGCACTATGAGCATCAAAGAATAATTCAAGCACCCAATCAATTCAATGCCACAATCGCATGCGCAATTGGCCCATTTAATACCGTGTGACCCAATACACAAATCTCAATTCAACATTCAACTCAAGCTACAATTGGCCAATCACATACTGCACTATTCAGCTGCATGTGCACGTAACATGGCATTTCACAATTAAACATAATTAATTATCAATCAATCAACAGCCAATCACTCTAATAATCTCGGCCATTCCACTAGCAATTCTTGCTGTTCAATAAAATTGGGTACATTCCTCAAATCATGGACAGCCACTATTCCATCAATCCAAGCCCAATAATTATCTATAATAATCCTACTAAATTCTTCGGATTTTATTTGCATCAATCGGTCCTCAACTCAGTTTGAAATATACACCGATACTACCTAAGCCAGTCCAGAAAAATGCACTATCAGTCCTAACTGGTTTGTTAAAGGTATACTCACCTAATCTAACTTCACGGACGAGAACGGCGGCCAATCATCGAAACGCGGAACCGCGCAGAGCTCCCGTGGCAACGACAATGCATACGGACGACGGACATCGATGAAACCGCACGGATGGCAAGTGACATACGGGCGACGTACGGCGACGCACGGACGGGCGGGAGGGTCACGGCGCAGAGGCCTGGCCAACCGGGCTTCGAGGCGGGGCGGTGGCACCCGCGGCCCTTGGCCGGACGGAAAACAAGGGAGAGAGGGAGAACGAAAGAGAGAATGGGGTGAGGGTGGTGATGTCAGGAGTGGTGGAAGGACGGGCGGCGGAAGTGGCGTGAGGCACCGCGGACAAGGGTTGGCGGGCTTCGCAAGCCCGGGCGAACGCAAGGGAGAGGAAAAACGGAGGAGGAGGGGCTGTTCTGTGGGTTGGCCGAATGAGGGGGAGGAGAGAGAGAGGCTAGTCAAACTAGTCAAATATAGGGGGCTAGAGGGCGCCACATGTCGCGATCCAACGGTTTTAGCCAAAATGCCCCTAATCTAACAGTCCTAATTCTTCCTAATCCAATAATGGATGGGCAAAAAGGTCATTAACCCCAATAATTCAGCTGAAAACCATCAATAATTATCCTAAATAAATTCCCAAAATTCGAAATCCAAAAATAGCTCAGGGGTAAAACGGTCATTTTCCGGTCCCTGGTCGAAATTTTAATTTTTGGCTATACCAACCCTAAATATGTGTGGCCAACATAATATGGCGTCGGAATCACGAAAATAGTTTCTTAAGCCTTCGAAAATCATCTGCAAAATCCTAAGGATTAAAATAATATTATATTTCACTTCAAAGCCAAAATTTCAATTTTTGACCAAAACAACTCTAAATGTACGTGGCCACCCTAAAATGATATCGGCCTCAAAAAATAACCTCATACGGCCTCAAAATCCGAGTTGATGTCTCGAGGGGTAAAATCGTAATTTTTCACCTCCGGACCGAAATTCCAATTTTCAACCATACTAGCTCAAAATATGCATGGCCAGTATAATATGATGTCAGATTCCCAAAAATAGTCTCTTAAGCCATCGAAAATGGATATCGAAATCCGGGCTCAATTTCGTGAGCAAAACTCGCTCGATTTCCAATTTCAGGGTCTCTCACTAACGAGCGACTGTTTAGAACATACGCGTATCGACCTAGGGTTATCCGAGTCATGACGATCTCGATCATTGAGAGAATAAGAAATTATCACTAGTCCCAGAGGTTGCGATCGTTCGACTTAAGTTCAGGATTGATTGGCCATGTATACTTTAGGTCTTGCAGAATCACCTGCGATCCAATTGTATATCGTTGGCCTTGGTCAAACCCAATCCATCGCTTTTCCAAAGATCGGCCCATGTCGACCCAAAATATTTTCTCATCATTTCTCGTGATCGGTGTTCGATTCGTAATCGGGTCCCTAGTTCACCTACCATTTCCTAGTTAGCTATACCCCATTGGTTAGTATCCTGAGAATGATCAGCTCTGGGCGAGACTTACTAAAATGAAATGCGAAATAATATCTATTTTATTGATCCCAGAATTACATCGAAATTCGGGTTGTTACATTCATAATCCTCCTCTATCTCTAACACAACGAAATCTGCCAGGAAGATAAATTTATCCACATTCACTAAAATATCCTCCACCACGCCTCTTGGATATTTGATAGATCTATTCACCAATTGTAAAGACACAGTAGTCGCCTTTACTTCCCCCACACCTAGTTTCACAAACACTGAATAAGACATTAGGTTTATACTGGCACCAAGATCACATAAAACTTCATTAAAGTAAGCACCACCAATATTGCATGGAATAGTAAAACTCCCTGGACCTTTTAATTTTGGTGGTAGCTTATTTTGAAGGATGGTCGAACATTCCTCATTCAACTTCATGGTGTCATACTCTTCCAACGTCCTCTTGTTAGCTAGGATCTCCTTCAAGAACTTGGCATAACTTGGCATTTGAGTTAGAGCATCTACAAAAGAATGTTAATGTGCAATCGTTTAAGATAATCTAAAAATTTTGAAAATTGCTTATTTTGCTTGTGTTTATCTAGCCTCTCTGGAAAAGGAATAGGTGGAACATATGGCATTAGAGGTGGCTTGCTCTTTAGTGGCTTATCCTTGCATTCGGTCTTGGTTTTTACTCCTTGCTTAGGGTCGGCCTTTTTCTCTTCTACTACATCCTCATCTTGGTTTTGCTTTTCAACTTTTTTTCCACTCCTCAATGTAATTACCTTTGCATTCTTTGTGGGGTTCCTCTCGATATTGCTTGGCAATGCACCATTTTGTCTCTCATTAATTCTTTGAGCTAGTTGCCCCACTTATTTGTCTATGTTTCTAATTGATGCTTCTTGATTATGGAGTCTTATATCGGTGCTTCTCATGAAATCTTGAGTGGTTTGAGCTTGTTTTTCCACAGCTTGGGCTTACCTTTCCACAGTTTGGGCTGTTTGACAGCCAAATCCTCCAAGTTGGAATTCAGCTTCTCCATGGGTGGTGGTGGTGCTTTCGGTCCTTGTTGATTTTGACCTCCCCAAGATAGATTAGGGTGATTCCTCCATCCCAAATTGTAAGTGTCGGAATAAGGATTGTTTTGAGGACCCCTGTTAAAATTTGAAACAAAGTTAGCATGTTAAGAAGAACTTGCATAAGGGTTACTTACTTGACAATCATTGCTAATATGATTTCCATCACAAAATTCACAAGATACTCCTTGAGTTTTTCAAGAAGCAATCATTGTGCTCAATGTATCAAGTTTTGCATTCAAAGCTGTATTAGTGTCAACTTCATGAACTCCACTTGGCCTCCGAGCTTGGTATCTCTCAATTGGCCATTAGTAGCTACTGCTTGTCATCTCCTCAAGTTGATTAACAGCTTCTTCGGGTGACTTGTTTTGCAAAGTGCCTCCAGCTGCCGCATCTAGACTAGCCCGTATGGTGGGATGCGCTCCATTATAGAATGTGTGCACTTGCATCCAAACTAGCAGTCCATGGTGCGGGCATCTCCTTAGCAGCTCCTTAAACCTCTCTCATGCTTCATAAAAGGGCTCACCATCCATCTACATAAATGTAGTAATATCGTTACGCATTTTGGCAAATTTTAATTTTTCAGGAGGAAAATACTTACTTAGGAATTTTTTAGCCAAGTCCTCCCAAGTGGTGATAGAGCCTACAGGAAAAGAAGTCAACCAAGTCTTAACTTTATCACAAAGAGAAAATGGGAACAATCTTAACTTAATGGCATCATTAGTAACGCCATTGAATTTAACAGTGTCACAAATTTCAAGTAATGCTTCTAAGTGTAGATATGGATCATCATTAGGTGATCCACTAAATTGTCCTGCATTTTGAAGCATTTGAATTAAGGATGGCTTTTCGACCAAAAAAAAAATTAAGGATGGCTTGATCTCAAAATTGTTGGCTTGCACCTCCGACCTCCTTATACTTGATTGTGCTCCTTGAATTGTTGGTGTAGCATAATCTTTCAATGTCCTCCTTGGAGTTGCGACTTCTCAAGCTTCGGCCATTGCAACGGGAATTACTTGTGCTTGCTCTCTTCTTCTCCTAGAAAAGGTTCTTTCAATCTCAGGATCAAACTCTTGAAGGTCTCCTTTTTGGCTTCAGGTCAAGCAATAATGTAACATTCTGAATTTTCGATCCTTTTCCCGGGATTTATGAAATGAATATTTTAGTCAATGCACTTATAGTGAGATCTCACCCGGAACTGCGCATTCTCAGGATGCTAATCTTAGGGGTAAGGCTACCATGGGATTGAGTTCACACGACCGAAGAACTCGACCTTGGTTCGACCTTCGACCATAAGGGTTGACGAGGGAATGTTTTGGGCCAACATAAACCGATCCATTCGATCGATCGTGTCCAAAGAGAACTAGCGACGGACCCTCACAATTAGATGATAATCGAGATCACCTTGGTTTAAGCAAACTTAAATGTGACTCGACTTAGTGTCGATCATGGGTCGAAAGCGCGCGTAATTCAATGAGCCACCCGTTAGTAAGAGGTAAGCTAAAGTCGTAATTGTACGATTTTATTCATTTCTTAGAATTCGAACCCAAGAATCGAGAATTTTGAAAGTGACAATTTTTAGCGGCCAATGACGTTTTTGATGTGGCCAACCTTGGGACCACCCATTTTTTGTAAAAAAATGAATTTCGATTTGGGATCGGAAAAATGACCGTTTTGCCCCTAGAATTGTGAACGAATTTTGAAGACTGGATTAAATTGGGGGAGTGAGGATTATTTTGTATGGCCAAAAATTTAAGGACAAGAATGCCCCTCTCCTCCCATGAGCAATTACGCTTTTGCCTTTGAATTATTGGATAAGATTGAATGTGGGCCGTTGCATTTGGATAATATCGAACCTTGGCCATTGGATTGGTGGGGTAGTTACAAGAGTAGATTGGTAATTTTTTGTGGGGTTTTAGGGACCAATTGTTGACACCTAATTTTTAGCCGACGCGTCATTAAAAATAGAAAATTCAAAATTACGGTTTCCGATCGCGAGGAGTCCATTTATTGAACAAAAAGTGTCGTTTTTTAATTCTGTCTGTTGATCTGTTTTTTATAAGTGATTTTCTATTCATTTCATACAAAAACCCGAAAAGTCAAATGGTTGACTTTGGCGTTGACTTTTTCCTCAACCCTTTGACCAAAAGTCAACCCCAGGTCAAATTGGGGCTTTTTGCATAAAAAGATTCCTTTCAAGTCCAATTTCACTTTAGAAGTGGAAATTTTAGAAAAATTCAAAGATTTGATCATAAAATCAAGCTCCTAGTGAAAAGTCAACTAGGATTTGACTTTTGGTTAAACATTTGACCAAAAAAATTGAAAAAATACAAAAATCCAAAAATCATCGTATTTTACATTCAATTTACCTTTGGCATTTGAAATTTTACAAAAATCGATTTAGAATCAACTTTTCCCCAAATTGCGGAATTTGATTCAAATCGGCCAAAAATGAAATTACTTCATTTCTAGTCATTTTTTAGGTTAGTTTCCTTCACGACATTTGATCTAGAGGTCATTTTATATCCAATTTTTTAACCAATTTTGCGATTCCAAGCCAAACCCCAAAACCCCCAATTTTAGCCCTAATCAGCAATTTTGATCGATTCTTCATGATGTGTGCAATTGAGACACGAATGAGCCTAATTTCTTATATGAAATCCAAATTCAAAATCAATTTTAGAAGATTCACTTGAATTTGAGTCAATTTGATCAATTTAGTGATCCAATGATTAGGAAGTCTAAGAGTAATTGGTCTAAATAGTGCAATTCAACTTGACCCACTCTAGACTAATATTCAATTTGATGAATTGGGACTCAATTTAGTTAATTAGACTTCAATTAAACTTGTTAGTCTAGCTCGGTCATGCAATTACCCAAATTCAGAGCCAATTGACTCAAATTGGTTTAGTTCAAATTGAACTAATCCGATTGACTAGTCATTTTCCGATCGAAAATTTTGATGATAGATAATCCAAATGGACCAACCAAGATTAGTCACATCCTCTCGAGTGCAAAATGACAAAAATGCCCTTAATAAAAAATGACAAAAATGCCCTTAATTGAGAATGACAAAAAATGCCCTTCTTAAAGGATTAAGCAAATTAATTAGGGGATTAGCAAATCAATCATGGCCATTCATCTAGAATTGATCATGTCCATCCATGATGCCATGTCATCAATCCTTAAATTAAGGAATATTCTTAATCATTAAGGATGCATTTTGAGCCATTAGATTGATCTAAAATTCTAAAATGGATTGGTACTATATAGGGTTTTTCCTCCAAAAAAATTCCATTTTCAGATCTAGGGACTCCTCTCTCTCTCTTTTCCCACGATCATCTCTCATTCTCTCTCGATTTGGAACTTAAGGAAGCCATTTTATCCTTGCCTCATTTGAGCAATTATAGCATTCACCGGTGACCCCAAAAATATCCAAAACCTTTGACTACATTCCTTGGTGGAATGGAATAAAGGTGGATCCGGCCTCGCAAACATGTGGCCACCGTTTCACATCTTTAATTTCAACTTTTACTGATTAGTCTATTTTGTGAGAAAACGAGTTGATTCTCACATTATCTCTCGGAAATGGGAGCATATAACGAGGTTTTTGGATTTTTCGAGGCTTCTCCGTGTCATTCCAGATCAGAATATTTTGGCCGGATCGGATAGGCTGATTGAGCATTGGATCATTGTGAGACAAGGTAAGAACACTTGAACACAATTCTGCAAATTCGTGTCCAGTAAAATCTGCATGCTTGAGATGCTGATTTGAGCCTGTTAACGTCGAAATCTGGTGAAGTAATAAACTAGAGAGTTGTAAAACTCATCTTAAGCTTCGATTTGATATATCATATGCCTCAATCGGACTTGATTTGCTATGTCAAAACATGTTTAGAAGTTAGGATCAGAATCTGGAATTTGTTGTTTAAGTCTGTTCTGATGATTCCCTGACTGACGTTGTACTGTTTGGTGAATTTTATGATTTTTTATGATCATTTTCTGGAAAAACTTTCTTCATGAAAGTTGTAAAACACATCTTGATCTGTTTACTGTAAAATTTTCATAAAATTCTAAGCATGTTAGCCTAGTACGATTTGCCACGTCATATGCATATAAATCTGGTAACATGTTGATTTCAGTCGACCTTCGTGTGTTCTTTGATTTTCATAAATTCGTGTATTCGAGATATGAAAAACTTTTCTTCACAAAAGTTCTTCCTGAGATTGATATCTTTCTATTGATACTAATTTCATCAAAATCGGAGATCATTTGAATTTTCAAAAGGAATTCTCACAATTTGATCAGAATCTGTGTCCAGATCTGATTTTCCTTCCTTTGGAATTTAAAAGATGTTTCTCCGAATTTGATAAAGTTAGAGTCCTTTTTTGCAAAAATCAAAACTACAAAGTTGCTCATTGGGGTCTCATTATGTCAATTGGAAATTTTGAGGACCTAATTACAATTTTTGGAGGGCCAATTTGCTTAAAATCTCATGAGAAGTCTTCACGGGTTAAAATTCCATTTGCAATTGAGTCCTTCAATGAAAATTGAATTTTATAAAAATTTAGAGGGCTTTTAGCAAAAACTCAAAACATGAAAGTTGTTGCACATGGGGAATCCTAACCACACAAAAATTTTCGCGCTGTTTTGATAAGGTTTGTTATTTTTCTCGCTATTATTTTGAAATTCATAACTGAACTGAGTCCAGCCTGTCACTGAGATTTAATTTGATATTTTCGAGAAAATTGGCTAGGATTTAGAAAAAATGGTCTTCTTGACTTTTGATCCTCATGTCATAAGCTTTCTAATGACACCTGAATCACTTCATTTGGACGTCATTAGGATAGTTAATCACATTCAAACAGATTCAATCCGAATTAGGCATTAATTGAATAAGTGGTCTTTTTTATAAAGCCCACTTCTCATGGTTTGTTTGGCTTCAAAACAAAGCCCATGGGCTTGAATGCATGTTCATTTTACTTTTACGCATGTGTTTGTTAGATGAATGTTAGGCCCGGTGCATGTTCCATTGGGTAGCCCATTCATGGTCATTAGAACCCGACCTTAGGGGTTAATTGATATGAGTTGCCGTTTTGTGAATGCAAATGGTAGCCCATTATCATTAACCATTAATCAAACAATGTTAGGTGATTAAGTGGGTGATGAATCGAAACGCATGAAGAACAAAGGCCGATCCCGAGGCCCGTGCTTAATTAGTGAATTGATTGCATCATTGTTATGTTGCCTTTTCATGAATGAATGTATGAATGTAAACACCGACACCCGAGAGGCGGTCCAAGGAAGAATAATCCGAAATAGAAGACCAAGGTGATTGACCGATGTCCAATCCGATCTCGATTTGTATTCATTTTGATGGTTCCAAACCGATGTCCAATCCGGTTTCAATTTGTACACAATTCATTCATCCCCGATCATGTGTCGGGTTTTCAATTAAATGTTGTAATAAACAATGCCCCTCTCCTTCCATGGTTCTTACTTTTTTACTTCCTAGCACTTAGAATTAGCTTGAACTTTCAATACTGGATTGTTTACTTTATCGAAAAGTCTTTCAATACAATTGATTGTTTCTTCCTTTCTTCTAGACTAAGATAGGATTAGTTTAGAATCTTAAATGAAAACACAAAAACAAGATGCATGATCACCTAGTGGACCAAGATTTTGGCATGAAAATGGTAAAGAACAAATGCATGACAACCTAGATAACAACCATGTTAAGTTTAGCGGTACCACTAGGACGTTAATAGAAATATTAACGTAAGCTAGTCCCCAACCTTTGATCTCTGGTTTCAGAGAAACCAAAACCGAAATCCCCGTTTCGTTGGGTATTCTAGCCGACCCCCGACCTAGGCTAGTGGCCTCTCCTAAAAATAAAATCAATCCGCTGTCACGCGAGATATGGATTTAGGAAAAATCCACGTTCATGATTAATGGGTCATATGGCTAAACAAAAAATTTAGCCACTTCAGTAAAATCATCTTTTATAAGATGTCATATGAACCATCTCATGAACACTTATCTCTAAACCAGCCTCATCCGAGCCCTTCCCCAAACCCTCCTTAGGACCTCAATTATTGGGCACCATATATAGTGGCCGTGTGTCATGTGTGTGTGACCGTGAGGTGTGGTGGTGTGACCGTATAATGAGGTCGCGTGCCAAGTATATGTGATGGTGTAGTGTACTCGCGTGATGAGAATGTACATTTGCGAAATGTATGTGTGGCGTGAGATTTTGTTGGAGTGTGTTATGTGTGGCCACGTGGTACGCATGGTACGATGGTACGAGATGATTGGAATGGTTGGAAAAGTGGTACTATGAGGCGTGCTCGTTTACGCAGGGTAGGTTCTGTCTTGAGGCATGTTACACGGGACGATGCCGTCCATAACGAGGTGACAATGCCCAGCTTGACGGGGTGATGATGCCTGACGAGGTCAAAAGACCGTTAGCCTGATGCATTTTATGCGAGCACAGTAGCGATAGAAAGTTGGGAATGAGCTGGACTTGGCTTGACGTGCGAGATTTGTGAAAGTTGACGCATCGCGTGAGTTAATGTGCAAGTGTGGTTTGCCTCACGTGAGATAGTGCTTGATGAATATGGACATGAATGAGTTGGTTGTATTATTATCTAACATGCAGGGATGTGTATAATGGATCCTAGGTAGGATCGCATGTGATTGTTTGTATGATTGGTTGTTGTGTCATGGCGTGTTACATTTGGCGATACATGAGAGCCTATGTGGGGATTGGGATTGTGCACTTATTGAGATTCGTCTCATAGTTATATAACCACTATTTCAGACTCCCAGCCATGAACCCAGGAGACTCGCCTCCTTGTTTTGGGATCCCTAGACATGTGGACAATCAGGAGGTGAAGTACCCTTTAGGAGGCGACCGAGCTTTTGTCAGGTATTCGAGCACTGTTTGGGTTGACGAGGGCGGATTATATTGTAAGCCTTATTGGTATATAGCGTGGACCTTTCGAAACGGTTTAGAGAAGACAGGTCTGTCGAGAAGCTTCGACATCCCCTTTTACAACGTCGATGAGTGGGATCCTATAGCGATCATCCCTCCTGATGGTGAGATCATCGATCCCAAGGAGCCGCAGGCTGTATAACCAGAGGAGCCGCAGGCTGTATAACCATTACAAGCAATTCCTCCGTATCGCGGTCCATGTGATCATCCAGAGTATGATTCAGAGGAGTTAGTAGAAGAAATGAAAGAGGGTGACCCTTAGGTTTCACTAGGGTGTTTTAGGGGTTGTATAGAGTAGGTCTGACCAGTCACTTTTTGGAAGATAGATCAACCTATAGTGAAGCTAAGTTAACCTAACCACCTGTCCCTTTTTGTTATGTCAGTGGTTTTTGGATGCTTGTCTTGCTAAGTTTGTATGTAATGATGTTTACATGCTTGGTATAATGGCAATGTATAAAAGTTAATGTTGTTAGTTTATGTACTATCTTGATACTCTATCCCATCGTCATCTTTATAGTACGGGTGTTTTTATAACCATTTCCACCATGTGCGAACTCTGATAGTTGGGTTGGGTCGGTGATGTTTTTCCCGGTACGTTGCATTATTCAACCAAAGAGGGATGTCGCGAGCTCGATAAGGTTCGGGACGTGACAAATACTCCTCCCACCTTTTATAGAGAGGTGAGTTCAGTCTACAAAAGAAACAAATTAAAAACAAAATAAAGGCTAGTCTAAAATAAGAATCACTCAATATCAATAGTAATTGGAAAATTATCAAAGCAATCCCCAGCAACGGCGCCAAAAACTTGTTAGGTGAATTGCAAGCGCACAATATCTACAAGTAATAAAGTGATGAGTGAGTATCATTTCCACGAGGATTGTCTCTAATTATCCAATTACTTACCGAAGGTGATCAATCTAAGAAACTAGCTAATCAAGTCGAAAAGGCAAGTAAAACGTGAACTAAACCAATTAAAGGACTGAATCCAAAAGAGTTGAAACTTAAAGTATTCAAAAACTAACTAAAATTGCAAAGTAGACCTAATCCAAATCAAATTGAAAATTAGCAAGGCAAATCATCAAGATTTTAACCAAGATCACGAAGCGTTAGAGCATCCAACTTCACTTAACCACTCATAATGAATTTTCGTAACTTGTCATGCAACAAATTAATTCCCAATTGTGTTGGTGAAATTTCCCTATGTTAGATTACAAGCCGACCTCGGTCTAATAATCCCTAATTAGGTATGTTAACCCATACTGCCCTTAGGTGAATTTAAACTACCTAAAAGCATTAAGTTCTTGTGGAAATTCTCGGATTTAATCTAAGTAGTCCTGACCTAGATCTGCTACCGTAACCACACAAACAACCTAGTGTACCTTGACCTAGATTTAATTTATGGTTCAATATTACTAGTGCACATGCATGCAATCTCTACCCGGTATCATGCATACATTGAAATCATTTAAAAGTTGGCCAAATTTCTAAAAGCATTAAGATCATGATAGAGAATGACACAATCAGAACAATTATATTGCATGTGCAAGTCTTCATAATCAATCAATCATGGTTAAGATCCATTGTAGCTCTAACAAAAGAAACTTAGAACATAGTTAAAGCTAAACTAACAACAAAAATTAAAGAGAACACTGTCACGTCCCAAACCCCATCGAGTTCGCAACACCCCTCTTCGATCGAATAATGCGATGTCCCAGGAACATTGTCAACCCAACCCAACACATTAGAGTTATAAGGCATTAGCAAAAGCCATAAACACCCAGACAAAAACTAACTGGGGTAAAAGGAAAAATAGACATCCATTACCGATTCAAACTTATACAATATCCATCATATACAATCGACATATGTACATGCACACCGAAATTCTAAACTATACATCACCGTTATCAAAAAGGATCAGTAGCCTGGGTGTAGCCTATCTCCAAAAATGGGACACATAAAAAAGGTTTACCTAACCCCTAAACTAGCCCCTACCTCCTTGAGATGGCGTCCACTCCGAATCCAACTCCTCAGAACTCGAGTCTGAATCCCTCTGAGCCATTTGATCCTCTGGTTATCCACATCACCATACTCTAGTGGAACCTCTACCCGCTCCTCCTTATCAGGCTCCTTTTCTGGCTCATCTTCTGGCTCGTCCTCGGGCTCTTCTTCTTCTTCGAGTTCTTCCTCTGGTATGACACCTAGATCCACATCCATAGGATCATACCCCGCTTGGGATTCTTCTGGCTCTAGATCTGCTTGGCTACCGAAGGTTTAGGTATTGTCACGCCCCATATCCCACGAAGGGTGAGCACCCCACGTAAAGGTCAAATTTGGTGCGATGTCCCAGGACGCATCGCCAACCTAACGCCCAAACACTCAGAGATTAACACACAAGCAGAAGCAATGTATATAAATATGTATATACACCCGTACAAAAACCAAATAACCAAGGATAGCACCGAACAAAAATCCATCAAATTAAAACATATACATTTCATTACTACTAAGAATATAGACAACATTCAGTTACAGGGATACAGATGACAACCCAAAAACAATCAACGGCCACTAAGGTCAAAAAGGGTCAGTGGCCAGGGTCAGGGATACTAGACTAAGATGGGGCTCTGGTCAAAAAGTTACAGCCTAACCTATCTAGAGTTGAGGCTAATCTAGGGAACCCAGTCAGGGTCAGAATCAGAGGACTCAGAGGAGGAAGAACTGTCAGGCATCTCCTCCTCGTAATCTAATGAGTCTAACTCTGTCTCAGCCTCCGCGGCCTCCTCATCCGCATCCATTGGCTCATCCACGTCCTCTAGCTCCATGTCTTGCTCCATGGGTTTTAGTTCTTCTTCTGCTTCCATCGACTCCAGATCATCTACCTTCCAGACAACAGGTTCCACTCCAGCACTCAAACTTCCATCAGACGAGGCTTCAGAACTAACTACTTCTCCATCAGAACACTGTGGGTCTAGTTCACCCTATCCATTAACCGGGACATCAAAAGTACAAAGGGGTCCAAGCTCCACCCTATCCTCATCCCTAAAATACCAGGCTACGTATTCATGTTGCTAGGGATACGACTCTCCCACACTAACTAGTATTACAGTACAATACCTAACATATGCACCCCCAGTCCACAAGGGGAACATGATCGACGTCCGCCCTAACTGACGTGGAATCCCAAAACGCACTGGTACATCCGACATCCTCAGGTTCGGGGGTCTGAAAAGTTTGGGTTTATACAATAATGAGACAAGTCTCAGCAAGTAATAACCCCTAAATTTAAACTTGGCTAATATGCACCTCCTGACAAGTAACAAACAAACAATATAATAACTTCAACCAATTGACCTAGGCCCTTGGCCCAGATCTAGCACACATTCAACCCTGCAGGTTAGGCATGTTACAACAATATTCATAACACATATGCAATACCCTGGTCACTCGTACACCATATGCATGCTCATGCTCATCAGTGCTTATCTCACCCACGAGTCATCGTCATGCACATTAGCCACATACTCTGGCACACATTCACTATGCTCGTGATTTGGCTCAAATAATGCACTCTGGCACACATCTCATTTTGCAATTTATAAACTGATTCGAAGACCAATAATAATTCGAGCTCATAGGCTCACAACACTCCTCAACCCACATAACACGCATCAGGCCCAGTGTCTTTAGCCCGCGTCAAAATGCATCAGGCGCAACATCGATCTCCTTACAGACCAAAACCCACGTAAACGCATCAGGCTAGCCGTCTTCCCGACGAACCGGGCATCATCCCGCGTAAACGCATCACGATGGCATCGACCCGAAGGTCATTAGTGACCACACATACACACAGTCAGTTTTTATCTAAGCCCCGTGTAACACGCATCAGAGCATCTTAGGTGGTCACATGCTCATGCCAGGCACGCGTACTCATATAATTTCGTCTCATGCTCATTCTCAGCATACGAAATACGTGGCCATGCAATCCCACACTCGGGTAGTGATGCAATGTGCAATGAGCATTTAATTCCAACACAGGCACATCATATAATTTCATATAGCCCAACACACAGTTCGCACTTCAGGGCATTATAATTCACGCCAAATAATGGCCAATCGCACACTGCATTAATCGGTCACACAATCGCGCGGCATGGCATCTTCTAATTGAGCTCATAGGCACTAATCAACCATCAATCAACCATTAAATTACTCAATTCAAGCAATTATGGCAAGGATCCGATTAAGGCTCAATTGAGCCAAAATAAGTCAAATTCGGATCTCTAAGGGCATCCATAAATCAGCTCATCTTAGGGCCTTAATCCACATCCTAATTAACTCATTTAACTCCCAAATATGTCACAAATTCATCCACTAACCATCAGCTCATAATTAAGGCCTAATTCCAGCCTAATTAACCCCTAAAACCAATTAATCCTATCTAGAGTCAAATTAGTCCTAGTCAAGGTTTAGGAATTAACACTCACTTAAAACCTAAGTTCTAAACTCGGCTAGACGACGGGGAACGAGTGGCTGATCACCGAAGAGCGGCGAAATCAGCGGCGGCGTCCCGGTGCTTCCGCGGTGGCTCTCAGACGGTGGCGGTCTCGGCGGTTGGTGGTCCGGCGAGTGGCGGCGTGTGGTCCTTACACACGGCCGAGAGGGAGGAAGGGAGAGGTCTAGTCGGTTGAATGGTAGTGGCGAGACGGATGGCGGCATGACGACGCTCCGGCGATTCCTTTACGCCGGCGGTCCACGGCCTGGGGCTGGTTCGGCATGTCCTTAGGCCGAATAGGGAGAGAGAGACGAGAGAGATGAACTGATGCTTGGCTGGATGGCGGCCACGAAGTCGATCCGGTGATCGGCTCTAAGGTGATTCACGGCTGCGGTCTGGAAGGTGGCTAGGAAGGAATGATCATGGAGGGGCACTTTGGTCATTTCCATGGCTGAATTATTGGGCTGATATACCCCTAATTAATCCTTAAATTAATCTCCCAAAATCATCAAAATTCGGAATGCCCAAAAATTAGCTTAGGGGCAAAATGGTCATTTTCTAATTTCGGGCCGAATTTCCATTTTTCAACTGTACGAATCCCAAATATATGTGGCCACACTAAATTGACATCGTCCTTACAAAATAATCGCTCACGACCCTGAAAATCGACACTCAAGTCCGGATCTAATTTCGTGATCAAAATTACTCAATATAAAATTTTAGGGTCTTTCGCTAACGAGCGGCTGTTTAGGGGTTACGCGTATCGATCTACAGTTACTTGAGTCGTGACGGCCTCGATTACCGGAGAATGTGAGAAATTATCACTAGTTCTGGAGGTCGCGATCGTTCGGTTTAAGTTTGGGATTCGTTCGCCATGCATACTCTCGGTCGTACGGAATCACCTATAATCCGATCGTATATCATTGGCCAAACCAAATTTGTTACCCTCCTAAGATCGGCCCACGTTAGCCCAAAATATCTCCTCATCGTTTTTCGAAATCGGTGCCCGATTCGCGATCGGGTCCCTGGTCTATGCACTGTTTTTCTAGTTAGCCATTCTTTACCAGTTAGTATCCTGAGAGAGCTCAATTTCAAGCAAGCCTTACTTTAAATGAGCAATAATATCAATATTATTGATCCCAGAAATGAGTCGAAATTTGGGACGTTACAGGTAATGCTGGTGTGGGCTGATGACCGGACTACGCTAGGCTAGTCTCCAAACTGGTCATCTCACCATCAGAAAGGGGTATGACTGACGGATCCCAATCCCCGACTCTGTCAAATGGGATGTCAAAGTGTGCGAAGGGGCCAAACTCATCCAATCTAGGCGGTGTAGGTGTGGGCTTGCCAAAGAGGTAGTCCCACGTCTACCCGGACTATGGCGGTATGTTTAACTTAGGTCATATTTTCGTCCATCGGATACTCTACGACATCATGGTGGGTGTGCATCGGAATCCCAAAACACTACGGTGGCAGCGGTGGAAGGTTCATGGCTTAGGCTGGGGTTACGAAATTGTTTGGTTAAACAACCATGAGGCGAATTTCAATAAGTTGATAGCCTCAACCCCATTTAAGCTACCACGTATCTCCAAAGCAGACCCAAACACATAATCATTCAATGCCTACATATCACATACACAAATGTACTTACAGGGCACAATCTGCACATTAGTCTCAAATACAATTTTTTAAACCACATGCACATTCCAAGCTATTCTCATGCCTAAAAGCACATATTGCACACACAACAATTCAACCCCACATTTCATACTCATTCATGCACTACCACGCCATTTTCATTTTTCATCGCTTTCCTCAGCTAGTGTAAACACGCCTCAAGCCCCACATTCCTATCGCGACCCACGTAAACACTCCTCAAGCCCGATCTCACTTTCCACTTGCCACATCACACATTTCTATCGCGACCCGCATAAACCGCCTCGGGCCCGATCACACTTTCCGCTTGCCACATCATGCATCTCATTCTCATTCTCGTTCCACAGCCCGTGTGTAAAAAGCGTCAGGCTTCACGGTCGTATCACGACCCGTGTAAGCACGCCTCAAGCTGGTTCAATTCCCCACATAAACACACCTAAGAGTTTAGTGATCACGTGCACATGCCAACATGTTGTATTTTATCTATACCCCCGTAAATCGCCTTAGGGCTTTTTAGTGATCACACACACATCGCATGCCTCAAATCTCACACTTTCACACACTCGAGCATTAAATACATGCGCTCAAACACACTAATTCAACCATCACAATTCAATCCACATACATACATACAACCATCATATAGCACGCCACTTTTCACCACAAAAACCAGAGCACAACAATCACCGCTCTTCACGACAATTTCACGCAATTACTTGCGAATCAAACTATTCATTCCACGTGCCAAACAGAATTTTCCAGCATTCCAACCAGCCAATCACAACCCTTATTTGGCCTCTAATTTTCCACCAAAATACCATAATTTCATCCCTAAGGCCTCTCATCCAAATTAGCCCCTAAAACTAACTAAGCCGTGTCTAAACTAGTCCGTTAATACCGGTATCCTAAATAGGGTTTATATTGTAACTTACTTAGAATCCTAAGCGCGTCCAAGTGAGAGAGAGGGTCATGAACCGGGCGATCACGCGTGGCGGTGGGGTTGGTCTCATCGGTGGCAATCGGCGACGGCTTGCTCGACCACCGTCACGGCCACAAGAGAGAGAGAGAGAGAGAGAGAGAGATCGAGAAGGAGAGAGGGACGGTGGCAGAGGGTCGCGAGGGCACGGCTCGGCAACCGAACAGTGGCTGTGGGCGACGGTGGTGCGGCAAGGGGAGAGATCGGCGATCGGCAGGGGGGAGGGAGAGAAAGACCGAGCCGTGAGAGAGGGGAGAAGAAATGAGGAGAGAGAGATAGAGAAAATGGCTTAATATACCAATAATTGGTGTCCCTTTTGGCCAAAAATCGACCATCTTGCCCCTCTCTCTACTTTTCCAATCGATGGCCACGATTTGATCTTATCTTGAGATCAACGACCAAGATCGAATATTTTCCAAAATATCCAAGAGTAAATTGGGAATTTAAAAAAAGTCCAAGGGCAAAATTGTCCAAAATTATCATTTCTAAAGTGAGGGTAAAATTACCAAAATGCCCTTCCCCATTTACACTTGGCCTTAACAAAGTCTCAAGGGTAAAATGGTCATTTTTCATTTCTCGCCGAAATTCGATTTTTTTGAAGGATTCGGACAATTCTAAGGCTGATCATGCTAATAACAACGTCGTCCAAATATTCTGTCGTGACTTTCTAAATTTTCAATGCCCAACTTGATCTCTAATTAATGACTAAATTTTAAATAACGTAACTTGAGCATATCTCAGACTAACAGGTGGCTTTTTGAGGGAAATTCATACTTTTGACCCGTGGCGATAGTGAATCAAGCCACGTTCAAGTTCACTCGGGTTGTGACGACCTCGGTTGTCACTTAATCGCGAGGATCGATCGCTAGTTCCTTGACGAGCGTGATCGTTTGGTATAGGTTTAGGGTCATTCGTCAATTCATCTTGTAGTCAAGCGGAATTACCTGCGATCCACTAATAAGACAAAGGCGAATTGATTCCTAACTATCCTTGGATCGACCTACATTGGCTCAAAATGTCACCTCGACAATTCTATGGTCGAAAGTCAATTCACGATCGAGTTTATTTGGTCTCACAAATTTAAATCCCCAATTAGCTTTTCCCCTAACAGTTAGTATCCTAGAATGATCGGGTTACCGAGCGAGATCTAACTACAAGTATGCGTTCATAAAATCATCCACTTCATAAATCCCAAGTAGATGAAATTTCAGAATGTCACAACTCTTCCCCCTTATAAAAATTTCATTTTTTGAAATTTACAATCCAACCTAACTACTCAAACAAATGGGGTATTGACATTATATTAGCTCCTAACTTTCCCAAGTCGCACCTTTTGTCCCGTGATGTTCTCAAATAATCTTGACCATCTGGATCATCTTGTTCTTTAGAACTCGTTCTTTCCAATCTTGATCCTTATTGATCTCTCAACATACGACACCTTGTTGTTAACTTTTATCTCTTCATAATTCAACACATGAGTTGGGTCCAGTTCATATTTTTTCAGCATCGACACGTGGAACACATTATGCACTTGCGACAATTTTGGCGGGAGTGCAAGGTGATAAACTAAGTCTTCAATTCTTTCTAAAACCTCAAAGGGTCCCACGTACCTCGAACTCAACTTTCCTTTCTTCTTGAATCGAGACAGCCCTCTCATGGGTGATACCTTAAGGAATATGTGATCCCCTACTAGAAACTCCAAAGGTCTTCACCTTTTATCTGCATAACTCTTTTGATGGCTTTGAGTTGTCTTCAGCCTTTTGCATACGATATTAACTACCTCAACTAACTGTTGAACTAATTCTGACCGGTTATACTTCTTTCTCCAACTTTGTCCCAAGATACAAAAAAAGCGTTCTCTGGGGGCCTACCATGAAGCGCTTCAAATGGCGCCATCCCAATACTACTGCTAAAACTATTATTATCTGCGAATTCCGTCAAAGGCAATTGTTTCTCCCATTTGCCTTAAAAATCCAACACACACGCCCCAAGATATCCTCTAAAGTCTGAATTGTCCTTTCGGATTGCCATCCGTTTGTGGATGGTAAGCTATACTAAACTGCAGCTTTGATCCTAATGCCGCCCCAAACTTTTCCAAAAATTAGCAAAGAAACCTAGGATCACGATCTGAGATAATCGTTCTCGTAACCCATGCAAGCGAACTATTTGTTGCACGTACAACTCAGCATATCGATCTAATGCGAAGTTCTTTTCAAGACGGCCAAGAAGTGTGCTGACTTTGTCAACTTATCAACAATCATCCAAATAGAATCATGGCCTCTTTGGCTCATTGGTAATTCCATCACAAAATCCATAGTAATATGTTTTTATTTCCACTCTGAGATTTCCAAAGGTCGTAACAACCCTTCCGGGCTTACCATGTTGCGCTTTCACTTGCTTGGCAAGTCGACATACTTGGCCATGTGCTTGGCTATGTCTACCTTCATATCATTCCATCGGTAATATTGTCTCAAATTTTGATACATTTTCATACTACCGGGATGGATACTATAACTACTATGATGCGCTTCCGACAAAATCTCCTATTTAAGTTCTACATCGTCAGTACACACAATTGTCCACGGAACTTCAAGGTCCCATCCTCGAATACTTGGAAGTCCGGCTTTCTCTTAGTAGCATCCATTTTCAGAATCCTTTGAATTTCTTGATCATGAGACCGTAAAAGTCCTAATCTTAGTCTGGATCTACGGTTCAATCCTTAGTGTAGCTAACAAACTCGAGACTTAATTTACTTCAAATCTAAATTCCAAGTCTCGCACTTTTTCCAATAAGGTCCATTCCTTGACCATCAAGTGTCGTTGTTTGACTTCCGACTCAATGCATCGGCTACCTAGTTGGCCTTTACGGGGTGATATAAAATATTGCAATCGTAATCTTTCAGCAACTCCATCTAACGACACTTGCTTCATATTTAACTCCTTTTGAAAAATAAATATTTTAGACTACGATGGTCTCAGATATGTCTGGAATTTCTCTTCGCATAAATAATGTCGCCAAATCTTAAGGGCGAATATAATCGCGGCTAATTTCAAATCATCTGTCGGATAATTCAGTTCATACGGCCTCAACTGCCTTGATGCATAGGCTACTACTTGCCCATGTTACATCAGCACACATCCTAATCCTTTCAACGACACGTCACTATAAATTTCGAAACCTCCAGATCCTGACGGAATAGTCAATACCGGTGCTGTCGTCAATCTATGCTTTAATTCCTAAAAACTCTTTTCACATTTGTCAATCCATTCAAACTTCGTTTCTTTCTTTAACAAACGTGTCAATGGCATTGCTATAGCCGAAAATCCTTCCACAAAACGTCTATAGTATCCTGCCAAACCCAAAAACTTGAACTTGATTACCATCATCGGTCTCAGCCACTTTATCACGGCTTCAATCTTTACCAGATCTACTGAAATTCCATCTCTCGAGATCACATGTCCAAGAAAGGCTACTCGATTGAGCCAGAACTCGCACTTGCTAAACTTAGCGTCAGAGCGTGTTCCCTTAAGGTCTGTAAAACTTTACTCAAATGGAACTCGTGCTCTTCCGAGTTCTTCGAGTACACCAATATATCGTCTATGAAAACTATCACAAATTGATCTAAGAACTCCTTAAACACCCGATTCATTAAGTCCATAAAAGCAGTAGGGGCGTTTGTCAATCCGAACGGCATTCACAGAAATTCATAGTGCCCATATCTCATCCTCGAATGCTGTTTCTGGTATGTCCTCCTTCCTAATCCTCAACTGATGATATCCTGTTCTCAAATCAATCTTAGAAAACACCGAAGCCCCTTGTAACTGATCAAACAAATCATCAATCCTTGACAGAGGATATTTATTCTTGATCGTTACTTGATTTAACTGCCGATAATCAATACATAGCCTTAACGACCCATCTTTATAAAGACCCAAGCTCTCCATAGAGACGCACTCGGATGAATGAAACCTTTGTCCAATAACTCTTACATTTGCACCTTTAACTCCTTTAACTCCGACAAATCTACATTTTATAAGGTGCCTTGAGATTGGCTCGATTCGTGGAGCCAACTCTATTATAAACTCTACTTTTCTTTTCTCGGTGGCAACCTCAACAATTCTTGAGGAAAACATCGGGATAATCGCACACCACGGCTATGTCCTCTAGCCTTGGTTCTTCACCCGTCGAATCAACTATAGCCGCTAGAAATTCTTGACAACCTTCGTTTAATAACTTAGTCATTTCTAGCGATGAAATCCATGGGATCGAGATTTCCCCTCGATTTCCTACAATTCGAATCTATAATGTCTAACTGGATTAAATTGGATTACCCGGCTACTACAATCCATTACGGCCCTCTGCTTAGTCAACCAATCCATACTCACTATCACATCAAAGTCAAACATAACTAAAATCGGTAGATCTATCCTTTTCTCCCTATCACCAATCATAATCTTACAATTCGAGCACCCCAACGAAACTAGAACTTTATCATTCATGGGAGTTGTAAAACACAACACAACATCAAGCAATCTGCGGTTCTATACCAGCCAATTTAACAAACTACTCGGACACAAATGAATGTGACGCCCCCGGATCGAATAAAGCATATGCAGCATGATTACGGAGAGACCGTGCACTGACCATGCACATGCATTCTCGGCTTCCCTTCTAGCCATCATATGCACTCGTCCTTGAGCCGATGGTCCATTCTGGTTTGTTGGTAAGGAGTTCCAACTTGATTTCCAATTCGGAGCGGTTGTGGTAGCACAAATGGCCTAACTTCTACGTAATTGGGACAATTCCTCGCTTGAAGGCTCGATCATAAATCTCATTATAATTCCTCAAATTCAACGAAATCATTTGGCTGCAAAGATCCGGTTTCAAACCGTCTCGGAACCTCCGAGCCCTATCCAATAGGTCCTTTACCATCCTCGGGGCAAACTTAGATAACCGAGTGAACTCGGCCTCATCTTGATCCACTTTGTCCTTTTGCCCCGACAAAGCCTCATAAACTCAAATAATTTCTGTTCCCGGCACTCTCGGAAAAATATTTGCCATTAAAGACTTCCTGAAACATCGCCCAAGTGCAGGGCGGTACCCGACCGAACACACCTTCCTCCGGTGGCTTTTCACCCCATCACTTACATTTCCATGGAGTTAGTACACGCCAAGGTCACTTTCTCTTCCTCGGTGTACCCTAATACCTCAAAGGCTTTTTCCAACTCCTCTGCCCAAAGAGATGCAAGCTCGAGATCGCCTCTACTATCAAGCGTGGGGACTTTAATTTCAAAACTACTCGACTAGTTGGTGCATCTGCCTGTTTATATTTACTTGCCCCTGCCCTTGATTTCCATTATTATTATTGGCGGTAGCCACAAATGGCCTCGACAACTTAGGCAATAATGGCAGCTTGCTCTGGTCTGCGCCTACCTATCAAGGTCCCAACTTCCTCGAGTACCCTTAAAATTCCATCAACTCTCGGGTCTGCAAGAACTCTAACATCAACTCCAAGGTCCTCTCAGCTCTAGCTCAAGCACCACCTCAACCTCTTACTCCTCTTCCTGCACCTTTTCCTTGGCTGCTCATTTCACAATTCCTATCACTCACCCACCTACTATAATTCCATATAGGAAATAGAGACCTGGGCCAACTATACCAGGTCTAGTCCTAGGGCGTTGAATTACAATAATAATTCACTTAGCGGGCAATCAATCACCATAACACGAGATCACAATCAATAAGTTTGGTACTTACCCCAGTCCAAACACACCTGCACTTCAACCATTAGAATACTCAATTCACTCGAGAATCACAACAAACAATCTGAAAACACGTGTAGTTCATTCCACCCTATGACTCGCTAAAGTCTCCCTAAATGACTACCCCAGGGTCTCCGCTCCTTATCACTCTAGACTTGACCAATTTAGATCAAGCTGTCCTTGCTCGATACCAAATCAAACCGGGATGTCACGTCCCGAACCCCATCGAGCTTGCAACACCCCTCTTTGATTGAATAATGCGGCGTCCGGGGAATATCGCCGACCCAACCCAACACATCGAGTTATAAGGCATCAGCAAAAGCCACAAACACCTAGACAAAAACTAACTAGGGTAAAAGGGAGAATAGACATCCATTAACGATTCAAACTTATACAATATCCATCATATATAATCCACATATGTATATGCACACCAAACTTCTAAACTATACACCAACGATATAAAAAGGATCAATAGCCTGGATGTACCTATCTCCAAAATGGGACACATCAAAAGGTTTACCTAACCCCTAAACTAGCCTCTCGCCCTCGAGATGGCGTCCACTCCGAGTCGACTCCTCGGGAACTCGAGTCTGAATCCCTCTGAGCCATCGATGCTTTGAGGACTCGAATCAACCCCAATCTCAATCGGGTTATCCACATCACCCGACTCTAGTGGAACCTCTACTTGCTCTTCTTCATCGGGCTCCTCTTGGCTCATTCTCTAGCTTGTCGTTTGGCTCGTCCTCGGGTTCTTCTTCTTCTTGGGTTCCTCCCTTTGGTATGACACCTAGATACACTTCCATAGGATTATACCCTGCAGATTCTTCCGGCTCTGGATCCGGCTCAACTCTCAAGGTTTGGGTCTGCTGGCTGTGCGGGCTAATGACCCCATGCGCTAGGCTAGTCTCCAAATTGGTCATCTCACCGTCAAGAGGGGGTATGGGCGACGGATCCCAATCCTTGACTCCGTTAAATGGGACGTCAAAGCCACGGATGGGGCCAAACTCATCCAATCCAAAGGTGGTGTAGGTGTGGGCTTGCCAAGAGGAAGTCCTACGCCTACCCGGACTACGGTAGTATGTTTAACTTCAGTCATATTTTCGTCTATCGAATACTCTACGACATCACGGTTAGTGTGCATCGGAATCCCAAAATACCGTGGGCGGTGGCGGTGGAAGTGGAAGGTTCATGGTCGAGGGCGAGGTACTGAAATTGTTTGGACAAACAACCGTGGAGATTTAATCTTAATAAGTTAATAGCCTCAACCCCACTTCAGCTACCACTTATCTCCGACAAGTCCAAACACACAATCATTCAATACCTACAAATCACATACACAAATGTACTTACTTGGGCATAGCCTTTGCATATTAATCTCGGATACACAAATTTTAAACCACATGCACATTCCAAGCCATTCTCATGCCCAAAAGCACATATCGCTCACACAACAATTCCCAACCCCACATTTCATACTCATTCATGCACTACCACAGTATTTTCATTTTTCATCTCTTTCCTCGGCTAGTGTAAACACGCCTCGGGCCCCATTCCCTATCGCGACCCGTGTAAACCGCCTCAGGCCAGATCTCACTTTCAACTTGCCACATCACACATTTCTATAAGTGACCACGTAAACACACATTAGGCCCGATCACACTTTCCACTTGCCATCACACATTTCTATTGCGACCCAGTAAGCACGCCTCGGGGCCGATCACACTTCCACTTGCCATATTGTGCATCTCATTCTCATTCTCTTTCCACAACCGGCGTAAATACATCTCGGGCTTCACAGTCGTATCACGACCAGCGTAAGCTCACGCCTAAGGCCGATTCAATTCCCCACATAAACACACCTCAGGGATTTAGTGATCCGCGCACACAAACATGCCGTATTTTATCGTGCTCCGTAAACCTGCGCCTCGGGGCTTTTTAGTGATCATCGCTTCCTTGCGCCTCAAATCTCACACTTTCACACACTCGAGCATTAAATACATGCATAAACGCACCCAATTCAACCATTACAATTCAGCCCACATACATACGTATAACCATCATATAGCATGTCACTTTTCACCACAAAAATCATAGCACAACAATCACCGCTCTTCACGACAATTTCACGCAATTACTTGCCGAATCAAACTATTCATTCCACACGCCAAACAGAATTTTCCAGCATTCCAACCGCCAATCACAGCCCTTATTTGACCTCTAATTTTCCACCAAAATACCATAATTTCATCCCTAAGGCTTCTCATCCAAATCAGCCGCTAAAACCAACTAAGTCGTGTCTAAACTAGTCCGTTAATACCCGATATCCTAAATAGGGTTTATAATGTAACTTACTTGGAATCCTAAAGCGCGTCCAAGTAAGAGAGAGAGGGTGATGAGCCGGTGGTCATGCATGGTGCTTGGTCCGACCGATCGGTGGAGATCGGCGATGGCGGTGGTGGATTGCTTGGCGTGGCTCACGACCACGGAAGAGAGAGAGAGAGAGATCGGTCGAGAGGGAGAGAAGGACGGCGAGAGAGGGGTGACGAGGGCATGGCTCGGCAAACCGGACCGGGCAAAGTGATGGGCGGAGCGGTGGCCGGGACGGCGGCGGTTCGGTCAAGGGAGAGGAGGCAATCCCATGGGTGGAGGAGGGGAGAAAGAGAGTGAGCCGTGAGAGAGAGGAGAAGAAATGAAGAGAGTGAGAGAGAAAATGGCTTAATATACCAATAATTAGTGTTCCTTTTGGCCAAAATGACCATCTTGTGCCTCTCTCTACTTTTCCAACCGACGACCACGATTTGATCTTATCTTGAGATCAACGGCCAATATCGAATCTTTTCCAAAATATTCAAAGATAAATTGGGGATTTCACAAAAAGTCCAAGGACAAAATTGTCCAAAATTATCATTTCTAAAGTGAGGGCAAAATTACCAAAATGCCCTTTCCCATTTACACTTGCCCTTAACAAAGTCTCAAGGGTAAAATGGTTATTTTTCATTTCTCGTCGAAATTCAATTTTTTCTGAAGGATTCGGACAATTCTAAGGCCCATCATGCTAATAATAACATCGTCCGAATATTCTGTCATGACTTTCTAAACTTTCAATGCCCAACTTGGTCTTTATTATTGACTAAATTTTAAAGAACGTGACTTGAGCATATCTCGGACTAACGAGTGGCTTTTGGGGAAATTCACACTTTTGACCCGTGGGTCGATACTGAATCAAGCCACGCTCAAGTTCACTCAAGTCGTGACGACCTTGGTTGTCACTTAATCGCGAGGATCGATCGCTAATTTCGACGGGCATGATTGTTTGGTATAGGTTTAGGGTCATTCGTCAGTTCATCTAGTGGTCAAGTAGAATCACCTGCGATCCACTAATATGACAGTGACGAATTGATCCCTAACTATCCTTGGATCGGCCTACATTGGCTCAAAATGTCACCTCAACAATTCTATGGTCAAAAGTCAATTTACAATCAAGTTTCTTTGGCCTCGCAAATTTAAATCCCAAATTATCCTTTCCGTAACGGTTAGTATCTCGGAATGATCAGTTTCGGGCGAAATCTAATTACAAGTACATTCATAAAATCATCCATTTCATAAATTCCAAGTGGGTGAAATTTCAGAATGTCACATACACAATGCTAAATTAAAACGAATTCACCAAGTTGAGTCACAAAGAGGTTAAGGTTTGTCTCCTCCTTCTCTCCTTGACATGGATTCATCAAAATTTAGCAAATATCAAGCTTAAATTAGTAAAAATGCTCTATCTAAAATAGAGTTATCACAAATCATCTAGAGCTTATTCCATAAACCAATTCACAAAGCGATACAAATATATCATTTCACAATACCTTTCATAAAACCATTCTCAAATATTAAGAGGTAGCAATTGCCCAATCCAAACTTTTATGCAACTAACATGCTTTAATAACGTGTACAATACTCGAATCCATATTACTTTCAAAACATGAGTTTACAAATACATAAAAGAGATAGCACCACTTACCTATTAATGCCCAAAAATCAAAGAACATGGCTAAATGCGCCCGATGATCTCGTAATCCTATTAATTGAGCAAGAATCGACGTCAAAACCAAGCAAAAACTATTTTAACAAACGACTCGACTAAGTTTCACTGCAAAATGACTCCCACATGCCCACACATTCCTTATCCAAAGCAATTATTCAAGCTGTCCGTAATGAGGAGCGTAAGTGTAAAACTTGATCCTGCCTTAACTCTCTCTGCGAAACCCGCTCCAAGCGAGCTTACAATTAAAAAAAAGATCTTTTGCAGCACTAGAAGACCTATAACTTTACCATCTCAAAATCAAGCCGAAAACCCACAAAAACCGATCTAAAAGCCGTCGGTCACACACTATTCACCACGCTCTCAACTTCAAATAGTCATTTGGGCCAACAGTAAGTCCAAATCTAGTTCCAAGTAAAACCCACGGCTTCACGATACCCTAAACTACCAATCTATATATATACACAATTCAATGACTTAAAAATCGGACTTAGAGCTTGAATTTCACCAAACTTTTAAATTATGCCCTAATTCCAAAAAATACTTAGATTGGACGAATGAGGGGTGCAAGTACTTATCGAGCATTGCGATACATAGTTGATTTGAATTGGCGAGGCCCCTATGACGTGATCCCTTCCTCTTTCTTCTTCCCTCTTTTCTTTCTTTCCCTTTCTCTCTTTTTCTTTCCTCTCTTTTCTCCCCTGCTCTGCACAAGCTCTTGATTAAGAAGAAAGGAGCTAAGCGTCCACTGTTGCTGCTTTTTGACTTTTCAACGTTTTTGGCTTTTCTCTTCTTTTTTTTAAAACAAATATTACATTCTCCCCTCCTTAAAAGAAATTTCATTCTCGAAATTGAATTTACCTCTACCATTAAACAAATACGAATATTTGCATCCTTTCTCCTCCTCAACTCACAAGTGGCCCGTGCAATTTTGCCATTGGATCTTCATATGTGTTCTCAATAAACTCCTATTGTTCTTTAAGCTTACCAAGACATCCCAAAGGTCCACCACGCTTGGCTACACCTATGATAAAAATCAATTTTGCTTTCTTTTCTATTTGAGGTTTATCATCACCCCAAAATTATTCGATCACAAAAAAAAAGTAGCTCGTAATTCATTCACATAAGCATCGAAAAATGAAACCAGTTTAATCATACTTGCAAAACCTTCGAACTTGTGACGTGCAATACATGCAAAGCTCCATACTAGATTTCCTTTCATGAGAGGGAAGTCTTTTCGAGCATGAGTCGAAGAAAGAATTAGTTCTCGATGACTCAATATAGGTCATTTCTCTTTCTATCCAGTAAATGAATACCGTCGTATCATCAATTGTCAACTGATATAATTTCCGTCTAAACCATACTCCACGTGACCGACATACAAATAATTACTCAGATACGATTATCGCACTAGCTCATTAGCATGAATTGCTGGCCACAGAACTAGATTTTTTAGGGTAACAACCAATCGCTGCGGACCCTAAAATATCTCAAGTACAAACCGACTTGTGCATTTGGGGAAATATTCCTTGATGCTTAGAAGCTACACTAAGGTTCCCATTACTTCTATTATTCATTGCAAGACATGACCCAACTTCCTCATGAGCTACTTTGGACTAGCAAGATGTGGACCAATCATTCCTCGTTGATAATTGATCTTGTTACAGCTAAATGAATGGATATCATAGTTGTCATCTCAAGATACTTTCATTCTTTCTTATTGCTTCTTTTCAACTTCAACCCTAAAGCATACTTATCCTCCGCCAAAAGTTAGGGCTTGGAATTGTAATGCTTACATGTTCACCTTGAAAAGGACCTTTACCGCTACCCCCGGATATGACCCATGACATATCCTGGCTAGTTCCACCACATTATTGACTCCTTTCCCTCACTCAATGCCAAAATCCAGAGTTTTATCATATTTAGCTGAATCAGATTCATTCGGGATGGTCATCATGTAATTGTATACTTTATAAAGGTTAGCTTTACTTGCTAATCTTACCCCATCGGCAACTTCATATAATCGTTTCTGTCTTAAGTCCATGCTCGTATGGAAAATTCTCTTAACATATTCGAGCTCTTTAAAAATTCTCAACGTTCCATCCCTTGCAAAATTTTGAGTAACCTCTTTGACAAGTCCAAACATCTCAAAAGGATTATTGTAAGCAACACAATGAAATTGCATCTCTATCATTCCTTGGGTGCCAATTGCACTATGTTGATATAGAACAGTTAGCTTGTGATTATCTTGAAGAATGTGATCGTCGTGAATCGCCGGAAATCTAGGCAGTTTTTCTGATTATGCAATTTTTTTAAAAAAATCTAGGCAATTTTTCTGATTAGGCAGCTTTTTACTTAAGGCAATTTCCAATTATCAATATTTCGTTTGATTTTATTAGATAAGATTAGATTTTATTTTATTAGATTAGATTAGATTAGATTTTATTAGATAAGATTTGATTTGATTTGCTTTGATGTTATTTTCGTTAATTCGGATATCTTTGAGTCCTATCATTATAAAAAGGACGTCCAGCTTTGTATTCAGATCATTATAAAATTAAATTGAATTCCAGTTGAATCGTGGAAAAGTTTTCTAAGTTATCGCTTCTTTCTCGCATCATTTGGTATTAGAGCAGGATTCTCCCCCGACGATGGTGAATAATGTGAATGTCAATCTTCCCGCTGCCGAGGGTGGAGAACAAGCCCATTACGCGGGCTGAGTTTAATCGGTTAGTGGATCAAACCAATTAGAGGTTTCAAGAGATCCTTGACGCCATCCAGCGTTTGTTCACAAACCATGCGCTTTGGCATTCTTCTAGCCAAGCGAAACCACATCCCTCATGATCCCAAAGATGCTTTATGGGCGTGAAAGGAATTCCCGACAAAGGCGTTAAGACTATGTCAAGGATACGTAAGACGAAGACAATGATTTCCGGAAGATGCAGATTCGTGGTGGTCGCCGTCTGGGATTCCAAGAGGAGCATGTTCGTGGAAATCTACGCTGTGGAAGATATCGATTTAGATCCCGAAAAGTATCAACTAAAGGTAGATCTCCCTACTTTCAATGGGAATTTGGATATTGAAGATTTCCTTGATTGGCTTTGGGAGGTCGAAAAATTCTTCGACGCTATGGATATTGACGAGGATCGCCAACTGAAACTTGTGGCGTATAAGTTGAAGGGTGGCGCTTTAGCTTGGTGGGAATGCACTCAATTGACACGACGTCAACAAGGTAAGGTTCCTATTCGATCATGGGGTCAGATGAAACAGAAGTTGAAGAAGAGGTTCCTCCCAAACGGATTATGAGCAACTCTTATTTCAGCAATTTCAGAATTGCCGACAATCAAATAGATCGGTCCAAGCTTATACGAAAGAGTTCCTTCGACTCTCTCTTTCCGCAATAACCTGGATGAGTCCGAGGCGCAACAAACCGCTAGGTACATTAATGGTTTGTGACTTAATATTCAGGATTGAGTTTCTTTGCATCGACTATTCTCTCTGTCAAGACGCCTAGGATATGGCGCAAAAAATTGAGGTGCAATTAGAGAGGACTAGCCCTAGCACTCGTGGTAGCAATTATTCGAGTTGTGGGTCATTCGGGAAAGGAAGACATCTTGATGTTGCAAGTTCTTCTAGTCAACAAACCCCGATTCGAGCCGAGTTCCGGGGGGTACTACTTTGGGATGCCTAAGGAAGCATCGCAGACAAGCAATTGTACTCTCAATTAGAATACCCAGAATCCATATGCCAAGCCCCAACCGATCAGGTGTTACAAGTGTAACGAGTTAGGCCATCGTTCCAATGATTGTCCTCATCTTAGAATGGCCAATATCGTTGAACATGACGAAAGATGTGTATGAGGAAGATTGAGAAAATGAAGAAGAAGTGGGAGTGGAAGATAAAGTGGGCGAGCAAGTTAATTGTGTTGTCGTCATCTATTGCTTGCTTCATGAATAAAAAGATACCAGCGAATCAGCTTTTTTCGCACATTTGTCTTTGTCAAAAAGTATGCGGTATCATTATTGACAGCGGAAGTTGCGAGAACATAGTGTCAAAGGCCTTGGTGGATCACTTGCAACTAAAGACGGAGCCGCATCCCGCGCCCTACATGATCGGGTGGATACGCAAGGGAGCAGAACTTAAGGTAAACCAATTATGCTGTTTACCTATTTCGATCGGGAAATCATATCAAGATACTATTGTCTGTGATGTTGTGGAGATGGATGCGTGTCATGTTTTACTGAGTCGGCCATGGCAATATGATGTTGATGCTACACACTGAGCTAGGGAGAATACATATTCTTTTGTGTGGAAAAGAACTAAAATTACTTTGAGACTAAAGAGTAATTCCCCTCAGATTATGAAGAAGCAAAACGCAGGGACTATGATGAACATCCGAAAGCGTGAAGGGATGTATATGATTGTGGACAAGGTGACCAGCAAATTGTGGTTCGTGTTCCGACATTCTTAAGCCCTTATTAAAGGTATTCAGTGATGTTATGCCTGAGGATTTACCTAACGGATTACCTCCTTTGAGGGATACCCGCATGAAATTGATTCCAGGTGCTAGTCTTCCTAATTTGCCGCATTATCGGATGAATCCGAAGAATAATCAGATTCTACAGGAGCAGGTGGGAGAGCTCCTTCAAAAGGGCTTCTTGCGTGAAAGCAAAATTCCATGTCACGGATTACCTGCGCTTCTCATGCCAAAGCAAGACGGCACAATGCGTATGTGTGTAGACAATCGTGCCATTAACCGGATTCTTGTCAAGTATAGATTTCTGATTCCATGACTTGATAATATGCTAGATAGACTTGCTGGATCACAGATTTTTACGAAGATCGACCTTCAAAGTGGATACCACCAAGTTCGCATCCGTCCTAGCGGCGAATGGAAAACAGCCTTCAAGACAAGTACGGGTTTGTACGAATGGCTTTTAATGCCGTTTGGACTCATTAATACGCCTAGTACTTTCATGCGTTTAATGACTCAGGTTCTCAAACCTTTTATTGGCAAGTTTGTGGTAGTTTTCTTTGATAATATACTCATATATAGTCTAGATAGGCGTCAACACATGGAGCACTTGAGGGATGTCCTACTAACCTTACAGCAAAATAAATTATTCATTAATCTGAAAAAGTGCACCTTCATGACAGAACGCCTTTTGTTTTTGGGTTTTTGTTGTTGGCGGATGGATTTCACGTTGATGCGAGATAAGGTGGCTATGATTCACAATTGGCGGTTCAAAGAATGTTGGCAAGGCTCGAAGTTTCCATGGTCTTGCAACATTCTATAGGCATTTCATTCGAGATTTCAGTACTATTATGGCCCCGATCACTAACTGTTTAAAGAAGGGCAAATTCCATTGGGGTGATGAAGCTTGGGCAGCTTCAAGCTTATCAAAGAAAAGCTCTCAACGGCACCCGATATTGATGCTCCTTGATTTTGAGAAAGTGTTAAGTTGGACTGCAATGCTTCAGGTATTGGAATCGGGCGCTTGTTCTTTCCTAAGAAGGTAAGCCTATTGCTTTTTTTAGTGAGAAACTTAATGAAGTTAAATAAGGCGGTGGTCTACGATGAGCAAGAGTATTATGCTGTAGTCGCGGCGCTATAAAGCAATCGATGATCCCTATATCTTTATCAGCAGGAATTTATTCTTAACACCGATCATCGGGCTCTTAAATATATCAAGAGTCAGAAGCACTTAAATCAAATGCATTCACAATGGGTTTTTTTTCTGGAGCAATTTAATTTTGTGCTTCGTCACAAAGCAACCCATTTAAATAAAGTGGCGGATCTTATTTGGTCGACATCTTTGCGACACTCGTGACCATGCGACCGATGTTGTCAGTTTGATCACCTATGTTCTTTTTATCCTAAGGATGATAATTTTGATGAGATATGGGAGAAGTGTTCTAAAACAAGTTGCCATGGCGATATGATAATTCAAGATAAATTCTTGTTCTTTGGCAATAGATTATGCATTCCTCGTGGTTTCTTGCGTGAACAACTCATTCGAGAGATTCATGGTGGTACTTGTCACATCCCGATTTTTGGGCCTAGGAAGCCGCAGGTAAATTGTAATATCCTCAATTTCAGTCCCTGGGAAATGGCTATGGTTTAAGTTTGGCGGTTTTCCAATCAGAACTAAATTATTTTCTCTTGTTTTGGAAAACCTAGTTTTCGGATCATTTGTACCCTTTCATTTTGTTATTTTTGGGGAGACTTTTGTGATCCGAATTTCCAAGCACTTTCTTCTGGAAAGTTGTTCCAGACATCTTGCAGTTTTATATGATTTAATTTCAGAATTTTTGGAATTGATACGAGTAGTACGATGGCCTGATTTTCGGACTATGTGAAACTGCCCGGAATGGGTATTTCAGTGATGTTTACACCGTCTTGATTTTCTACAAGTTTTTCTGGGCCGATTTTGGAAAAGTTTCCTTCACAAAAGTTGTTGAGAACTTCCTTTTCTATAACGTGTGTAAATTGGGGAATTTTCGGAGATGATTTGGATTCTGGACAGAGCTTATTTTAAGAAGCAAATATTCTGTTCCAGCGAACTATTTTTAGTCTGGATTTGAGTGACTGAAAACGGTATTTACAGAGAGATTTAGATTTTGTGTTCTTCATGAAAAATGTTTGTTAAGGACTTGTTTATGACATATCCGAATTTGAGAATTTTTGGAGTTCATTTACTATATGTTCAAGTCCAATTTCGTGAACAGTGCAAAACTGTCCGGTTTTGCCAGATTTCAAAGATTTAGCATTTTCTATACGAAAACGTTGGAATTTGGACTTGGTGTCTTCTGGTGATTTAAAGTACACATTCCGAGCTTTCAAATGAGATATTTTATGCCTTGATCGGAGGTCGGACCAGGAAAAAAACGAAATTTGGAAATGAATGGCCAAGGATGAAGCTTGTTCAAGAAGCCTCATTAAATAGTCTTGACTTTGGAGTTCTTATCATGATGACATGCATTAATTGGCCATTATTGTTCTTGACTTTGAAGGCCACCCTCATAATTGCTTGTATTAATTGCTTGGACTTTGATGGCCCTTCATAATGGCTTGCGAGGTAAGCGATGACCTCATCGCCCCGATGACACGCCAAGCCATTCCTCATCTCCCATGATGACACGGCGCTTACCTCATCAAACTTTGGCCCCAAGTTTCCCCTCCCTATAAATAGAGAAAGGCCATTTGGCCAAGGGGAGAGAGAAATAGAGAGAGAGAGAGAGAAGCCGAGAAAGAGAGAGAGGGAGAACCTCACGTGAAGCCCCCCTTCCTCTCCCTCACGCCATTTCCATGCCCCGAGAGCTCCGGCCAACCCTCTTTCTTATTTCTTACTTTGTAGTCATGATCAAGAAAGAGAAAAGTAGAAAGAGAGAAAGAAAGAAAAAGCTTACCGTGAGCCCGCCTCTTTTTGTTGTTCGATCGAGTGAGGAAGCTATGTCCAAGGCCCGAGTGTTCAGGTTCACGCCGAGAATCGCCGAGACTCCGTGTTCCTATCTTGTTCTAGTTTGGTTGATTGTGTAAGTAAACTTCCTAATATCGGGAAAGGAAGCTGTGATGCGTTGTAACACGGTTTGCTTGGACCGTTTCTCGGGTCATTTGGTTGATTGTGGTTGGTTCATTTCTGGATTTAATCATGTTTCGTGTTTGAAGTTTGTTTTGGCGGTAGAATTGAGACTTGAAAGGCAAGGTGCACATGTTATAGCCATGTTTGATGTTCTCTTGTATGAACTTTGCTATTGATCCGCCATTGGTGCGAAAAAAGCGGTAAGGGCCGACTTGTGCTAACGGCGATCCCCCGCCCTCGCTTGGTATTAATAGGTTTACTTGCTTGAGTCTCCCCAACTTATCCCCCCAATTTTCCCCACCCTCGGTTCATAGGATGGTCAAGCAGATGGCGGCGCGGGAGGAGTTCGAGCCATGTTGAAGTTCGAGGAAAGCGAGGAGCGAGAAGTCATAGTGGGATAAGAAAACCCAAGCCACGGCCTGTAATTAGAAAAGCCTTTGGAGTAGGGCTTGTAGATTATATGTGTTGTTTGCTATGACCCAACAGAAGGGGCTTGTTTAAATATATTTGCATGTTCTGTAATCATAAGGTTTGCTCATGATGTTTGTCTTAATCCGCTGTTGATTTGTTTTTAATGTGATTGTCCCAAGATATGCTTCCGCGTGTTTAATGAAAAGAATAATGAACGGACGTCACGTTAATGGCCCCGAGGTACGGGGGCGCATATAGCTTAATTTGGTATCGGCAGGTTTTTTCCTCTAGTAGGTGCAGTTTGGGGCAGCTTGCAATTGGCCATCCGACGAGGGCGGGAGGGCACCAGGCCATACAATCCTGATCATTGAGCTGCTTCGGAGGTGGCGCTGGGGTAAGAGGCCTGATCATTGAGCGGCTCTGGCGGCAGACTTCTAGGATGGCTAAGGGCAGGAACGATTGAACTGTGCAATCGAATTGGAAAAACGATTCTGAGATCAAAGCGGAATAAAGACCTAGAGCGATAAGGTCTTGTTGAAGTTGGGGTAGTTAGCTAGAAACACCCCAAAGCATGTGAATGATTGACTTTGGTTGAATAGGTTAAGTGTTCCCGTTTGTTTGTGATCACCGACCTATTCTTATGTTGTAAAAAGTCTTGTTAGACTGTTGATAGCAAAATAAGTGCTAAGGACCAGGCCGGACTACCGAGAAAAAGGAAAGTCCCAACAGACACCACGACCTCGAAGAGAAGTCCAAGCGCTTTTCCCTCTAGTAAGTTGCGCTCGATGTTAAGCCAAGAGAAGGCTATTGAATGTTGACATAACCCGATCCGATGAGGGCGGGAGTGATCGCCAGGCGTAACCTCGATTAAGGAGCGGCTCTTGGCTAGGAAGTGGATGCCAAGCAAGAAGCTTGATCAAGGTGTGGCTTCTAGCAAGAGTGTCGCCGGGTTGAAGGCCTGAATAAGGTGCGACTCTGGCGGGCTTCTAGGATGACGGGTAAGAAAAAGGAATAAACCGAACTAGGTAATGAATTGAAAGTAAGATGGGAACTGTTGGTTGAAATGATCGCAGGATCTTTGTGATTGTTATAAGTAAGTAAATTGTGTTTGAGGAAGATTTTATCATAGTAGCGTAGCGGAAGCGTGATTATGCTTGCTGCACCCTAGTATGTTGGATCGAGGTCGGAGAAAAAAGGTCGCCGGTCTAGAGCTAGTCCACATGATGTTGGCTACTTGAAAGGTACAATGGTAAGATAAGTCCCAGGTATGTAGGATCTTTTGAAAGTCTAAGAAGAATAAGAAATTTGGCCTATCGGTTGGTGTCGCCACTGAAACTTGGTCAAGTACATGTTGTGATACTGTGAAAGTATGAGCCCGATCCGCATATCGTGCTAAATTTTTTCGACGAGGGTCGGGTGGACAGCAGAGTGTCTTATCTTTGAGGAGCAGGTGCGGATCGTAGATTGTAAGGAGCAAGTGTTGAAAGGTAAGGCCGTTCCCTTAGTTAAGGTCCTATAGTGTCACCAGGGCATAAAAGAAGCCATCCGGGAGAGTGAGGAAATGAGGAAAAGTTGATACCGCATTTATTCGAGGAACCAGTATCGTTTAAATTTCGAGGACGAAATTTTATTAGAAGGGGAGAATTGTCACATTCGATTTTGGGCCTGGGAAGCCGCAGGTAAATTGTAATATCCTCAATTTCAGTCCCTGGAAATGGCTATGATTTAAGTTTGGCGGTTTTCCAATCGAACTAAATTGTTTTCTCTTGTTTTGGAAAACCTAGTTTTCGAATCATTTGTACCCTTTCGTTTTGTTATTTTTTGGGAGACTTTTGTTATCTGAATTGCCAAATGCTTTCTTCTGGAAAGTTGTTCCAGATATCTTGAAGTTTTATATGATTTAATTTCAGAATTTTTTAAATTGATACGAGTAGTACGATGGCCTGATTTTTGGACTATGTGAAACTGCGGAATGGGAATTTTGGTGATGTTTACACCGTCTTGATTTTCTACAAGTTTTTCTGGGCCAATTTTGGAAAAGTTTCCTTCACAAAAGTTGTTGAGAACTTCCTTTTCTATAACGTGTAAATTGGGGAATTTTCGGAGATGATTTGGATTCTGGACAGAGCTTATTTTGAGAAGCAAATATTCTGTTTCAGCGAACTAATTTTAGTCTATATTTTAGTGACTGAAAACGGTGTTTACAGAGAGATTTAGATTTTGTGTTCCTCATGAAAAATGTTTATTAAGGGCTTGTTTATGACATATCCGAATTTGAAAATTTTCGGAGTTCATTTACTGTATGTTCAAGTCCGATTTCGTGAACAGTGCAAAACTGTTCGGTTTTGCCAGATTTCAAAGATTTAGCATTTTCTATACGAAAACATTGAATTTGGACTTGGTGTCTTCTGGTGATTTAAAGTACACATTCCGAGCTTTCAAATGAGATATTTTATGCCTTGATCGAAGTTCGGACCAGGAAAAAAACGAAATTTGGAAATGAATGGCCAAGGATGAAGCTTGTTCAAGAAGCCTCATTAAATAGTCTTGACTTTGGAGTTCTTATCATGATGACATGCATTAATTGGCCATTATTGTTCTTGACTTTGAAGGCCACCCTCATAATTGCTTGTATTAATTGCTTGGACTTTGATGGCCCTTCATAATGGCTTATGCGAGGTAAGCGATGACCTCATCGCCTGATGACACGCGCTGGCCACCTCATCTCCCATGATGACACGTGCGCTTACCTCATCAAACTTTGGCCCCAAGTTTCCCCCCTATAAATAGAGAAAGGCCATTTGGCCAAGGGAGAGAGAAATAGAGAGAGAGAGAGAGAAAAGCCAAGAAAGAGAGAGAGGGAGAACCTCACGTGAAGCCCCCCCCTTCCTCTCTCTCGCGCCATTTCCATGCCCCGAGAGCTCAGGCCAACCCTCTTTCTTATTTCTTACTTTGTAGTCATGATCAAGAAAGAGAAAAATAGAAAGAGAGAAAGAAAGAAAAAGCTTACCGGTGAGCCCGTCTCTCTTTTGTTGTTCGATCGAGTGAGGAAGCTATGTCCAAGGCCCGAGTGTTAGTGTTCACGCCCGAGAATCGCCGAGACTCCCCGTGTTCCTATCTTGTTCTAGTTTGGTTGATTGTGTAAGTAAACTTCCTAATATCGGGAAAGGAAGTTGTGATGCGTTAGACACGGTTTGCTTGGACCGCTTTCTCGGGTCATTTGGTTAATTGTGGTTGGTTCATTTCTAGATTTAATCATGTTTCGTGTTTGAAGTTTATTTTGGCGGTAGAATCGAGACTTGAAAGGCAAGGTGCACATGTTATAGCCATGTTTGATGTTCTCTTGTATGAACTTTGCTATTGATCCGCCATTGGTGCGAAAAGTGGTAAGGGCCGACTTGTGCTAACGGCGATCCCTCGCCCTCGCTTTGGTATTAGTAGGTTTACTTGCTGAGTCTCCGACTCACCCCCCATTTTCCCACCCTCAGTTCATAGGATGGTCGAACGGACGGGCGCGTCAGGAGGAGTTCGAGCCATGTTGAAGTTTGGGGAAAGCGAGGAGCGAGAAGTCATAGTGGGGATAGGAAAACCCAAGCCACGGCGACCAGAATTAGAAAAGCCTTTGGAGTAGGCTTGTAGATTATATGTGTTGTTTGCTATGACCCAAATGTATGGGCTTGTTTAAATATGTTTGCATGTTCAGAATCATAAGGTTTGCTCATGATGTTTGTCTTAATCCCGCTGTTGATTTGTTTTTAATGTGATTGTCCCGAGATATGCTTCCGCGTGTGTTTAATGAAAAAGAATAATGAATGGGACGTCACATTAATGGCCTCGAGGTACGGGCGTTCTAAAGATTCTCGGCGGACATTTGGGGCGAGATAAAATTGTAACCTTGGTGGAGGAGTGGTACTATTGGCCTCAACTGGGGACGTAGGGCGCGTTTATCAATAAATGCTACATTTGTCAAACCGCTAAGGGCCACTCTCAGAACACTGGTCTTTATATCTCTTTGCCTATTCCTTTGGGTCCTTGGGTAGACATATCGATGGACTTCGTGTTGGGACTTCCTCGCACTCAACGGAGTTTAGATTCTATTTTCGTGGTGGTTGACCGTTTTCAAGATAGCGCACTTCATTCCTTGTAAGAAAACTTGAATGCTTCGCATGTGACAAGTTTATTCTTTCATGAAGTAGTCCGTCTCCATGGTGTGCCAAAGACAATCACTTCCGATCGTAATACGAAATTTCTAAGCCATTTTTGGCGTGCTTTATGGCGTTGTTTGGGGACTGATTTACAAAGATAGTAGTCCTTTTCATCCCTAAACGAATGGTCAAACGGAAGTTGTGAATTGTACTATGGCGGATATTATTCACTGCCTCTGAGTGATATGCCTAAGCAAAAGGGACCAATATCTTGCTCCTGCTGAGTTTGCCTTCAACAACTCGGTTAATCGCTCTACCAAGACATCTCCCTTTCAGTGTCGTTTATGGGTGTACATCACAGCATACTCTGGATTTGGTTCTCTTGCCCAAGATTCCTAGTTATAGTGTTGCAGCGGAGAATTTGGCGATCAGAATTAATGAAGTCCAAGCTGCTGTTGCTAATCAATTGGTTGCTTTTAATTCAAAGTATAAGGAGGATGTTGACAAACGGCGATGTTCGAAAATTTTTGAGGTAAGCGATGAGGTAATGGTTTTCCCGAGAAAGGAGCGTTTTCCCGAGATAACTATAATAAACTAAAGCACAAAAAGATTGGTCCTTGTCAAGATCCTAAAGAAGATCAACGACAATGCCTATGTAGTTGACCTTCCCGTGATCTCAACATTTCCTCTACATTTAATGTGGTGGACTTATTTGAGTATTATACTCTCGATACACCCCTCTATCCTAATCATAACTCAAGGGCTAGTTTTTCCAAAGAGGGAGGAAATGATGTAGAACAGTTAGCTTGTGATTATCTTGAAGAATGTGATCGCCGTAATCACCCCTAAAAATCTAGGCAGTTTTTCTGATTATGCAGTTTTTTTTTAAATCTAGGCAATTTTTCTGATTAGTTAGTTTTTACTTTAGGCAATTTTCAATTATCAATATTTCGTTTGATTTTATTAGATAAGATTTGATTTGATTTGATTTGATTTGATGTTATCTTCGTAAATTCGGATATCTTTAGGAGTCCTATCATTATAAAAAAGACGTCCAGCTTTGTATTCAGATCATTATGAAATTGAATTGAATTCCAGTTGAATTGTAGAAAAGTTTTCTAAGTTATTGCTTCTTTCTCAAGCCATATGTTCATTCCTAATATAAGATTCCCTTATGACACTCTATATGACACCAATGAAGACAAACATCACAATCAACCCAACTACAAGTGTTCATGTTAAACTTAGAGCAAATTAAGCACATACAATCACTGCAAAAGCCCTTCTTTACATGAACCTTGCGGTCACACCCATTGACAAGTAAGGCAATTCCGACAAGAAACACTTCTGCATCTTAAGTTTAAAAAATCTCAGTCAAATTGGACAATGGAAGAGTAGATGAAAGTTGAAGATAGCCTAGAAGACCAAATTCCAAGATTTCTAGTTGAGCTTGATGGCATTGCGATAGCATCTCAATAGTTATTTCTAGTCTGTTCTGCAACGCTTCTCAAAAGCCAATAGTTGTCCATGCTTATCTTTTTATCAACCATTAAATCCTAGATACTCTCTTCAAAACATGCCAAAGATTCCTCTCTTATCTCACGGAATTTCCTCGTAAGTTCATACAATGGTTCTAAAACTATCTTCCCAATGAGCGACTCAACAAATTCAGTTCAACTTCCACCCATCAACATTCGACAGAACTACTTTTGGCTACTGCTCCTATATGAGCTACCACCATGTTTCTCTCTCGTTGCTCATTTCTTATCGAAGCCATAACTTGTCCCCTAATCATGAGATCCAACACTCTGTGAAAGGGACTTGACATCATTATGATGTTTGTCTGCCCTCCCAACAACTATTTGTTAAAACTCAATTGTCTATCCAGTCCATTAAGCATTTTAATGCTTCCCTTCGATATGCTAAGATTCGGTCCTTGGACGAGCTCACCATTTGAATTGCCCTGTACCGCTTGAGACCTACAAAGAGAGCCATTTCCATTGCTGAGAGATCCTTGATACACCAGAGCTTCTTAGGCTTCACCCGGATTATCTTATTTTTTTTTTGCCTTTCTAACAAAAAGAGCTCAAGAACAACTCGAAACCTCTAGTGCTCGGCCCTTCCATGTCCATGTCCCTATTACTCACAACATCTGTAAATTCTCTTTCAACCATATAAGCTCTTATGTAGCTTCAGCAACTTCAATTGGCATAAAACAACACTCTTGCCTTTGTCCTTGAAGCTATGTACTAGCCATTTCTCCAGCCAAGTCGATTTTATCTTCAGGCAACACAAACTCGGCATGAACGGTTTGTAGATGAATCCTACCTTCTCCTAGTTCTTACTCCTATGATTCTGCACCTTCTTCTTTGAGTTCAAAATTGATACCCTCGTCTTGTTTTGGAGGTTCCTCATATGTAAGTGCTTCCTAAGAACCCTATAATGAACAACTTCCTCTGCAGACTCCAAGTGACCTCCCAATTTTCTTTCCCCCTCTCAAAATCTCTCGATCCTTAACAATTGCACTATTAGATTCAGTTTCACTTCCTCATCTTTACTCCCACTCATCTCGCCATTTGAAATTTTTCAGTGATCTCGAAAGGTCTCATCTATGTGTTCCCTCTTCTCCTGAACTGGACTTTCTTGAGGGCACTCCTTCCCTTCTTCACAAAGTGACTTCCCCAACTTTCTTAGCGACCTCAGCTCTACCCTCACTCTCTACAACTTTCATATGATCAAACTCCAACGGCAACCTTTTTAGGGCTTCCTCTATTCCCAACTTCAAGAGCCAATCCAAGTTCACCGCCGCCTTCAATTCTAGCTCTCCTTCACTTGCTTTACAAGACTAGCATCAGTATTTTTGCTTTCGTCCTTGAACTCAGCACGTCTTGACATAGCAACACCATCCCTTGCCACCTTTGGCACCAAAACTTTACTCAATCACCACATTATGGCCCTTCAAGTCCCTAGTGACTTTTACAGCATCCGCAAGGTCTTCCACACCCTTAAGCATCACGGCACACTCCTCAACCTCAAATTTGATATATTTGGCAACATACTCCTTGTCTAGCTTGCTCTACTTCCAGGAGTCAAACTTAGATCATAATGACCCTCTTTATCTCCTTATCAAAACCACTCCTCGAGAACCTTAAGATACATTTCCAGAGCAAAGGTAACAACTCGCTTGCCTTTCTTATCTCATAATGTAGATCCAAAATGAAACATACATTCAAGTACCTAACAAAAGACCGATGCGCTATAAACTAACACAAGAGCTCATAACGTCCCATACACTCTATACCCCAAAACCATTACCTAAACTCGATATCACAAGATGCCATGCCCCAAAACCTACTAAGATAGGGGATGACATAGCCATCCTTTTACCCGAAGGACACAGCCTCAAACCATAACAAGAAATCCAACTTCCAAAAGTCCTCCACGACATCGCTTTGGCTCTATTGACTACTAATTAATGAACTTGAAAAGATTGAGAAAGAGAGGGGCGAGCAACATGTGACATCACCGGATTTGAGCATAGGAATAACCAAGGGTCAAGGGTTGACCTTAGATCGCTAGTACTTGGGTGAGGATCGGTTGTAAAATTTATTGTCAAGTTATGATGAATAAACTATGAACGAGCCATGTGCCAGGCCATAGGCCTAATGGTTTGGCTACGTGCCGGCCATCGTGCCTCTTGCGCTGGCCAGCGGTCGCTTTGTACCAGGTCATGACCAGCCACCGTGCCCATGTGCTCACCAGACGGGCTACTGACTCGGCCATGTGCCCCGGCACTATCCCCAAACCCTTGTACCCATGAGATTTGGCCCCTACCTAGTCCCGTGCCCATGAAAATTGCCCATGAATCATGTGTTGTGCCTATACATGAACTAATAGTTATACTTGAACCATAAACCAACCTTGGGAGTGCTCCGTTCTGTTTTGTGCCCGACGCACCGCTCGGCAGCCCAAAGACGTTGCTCGTGGCAACCAGGCACGGCGCCTGCAGCCGGGCCAAGCGCCCGACCACGCCCCAGCAGGCCCGGCCAATCAAGCCATGCGCCCAGCTATCCGAGAAGCGATTTTGCCCGTTTTGGTCTAAACACTTCCTTAACCTTATTTGGTCATTTTTAGATGGTTTTATACATCCAACCTTCATTCATTTGAGTTTATTCAGTATTTTATTTTATAGAGAAACCTCGGAAAGTGATTAATCTAAGTATGATGTGGGGTTCATTTTAGGCATTATTTGCATGTTTTTACGAGAGCCTCTTGATTCGAAAGTGATTTGGGATAGAAACCAGTCCTTAGAAGTTCTTATTAGGAAGAGCCTAGAAGTCTTAGGGACCAAGTCCAAGCTTATCATCTTCATTATTACCTTCATTTAATGCTTGACATAGGTGTCCCTTTGCATTTAATTTTCTGACCAGCGTTTATGAGACCATTTATGAAGCCCTTGAGTCACCAAGGCACTAATTATTTGACCCAAAGTGAGAGAGTTCCGCCAAGGAGAGAATCAAGGAGAGAGAGAGAGAGAGAGTTATTGCTCATAATCATAAATTATGGCCTATACTCTTAATGAACTAATGAGGTCATGGCTTACCTCATACCCCAATGACATATGCGCTTACATCAATAAACCCCAAACCATTGCCCTATAAATAGAGGACATTATGAGAGAATTGCCACACTTTTCACATACATAGCCGGCCACCACGCCCAAGAGAAAAAAAAAAAAGAGAGAGAGCTGAGAGGGACAGAGAACAAGCCGAGAGAGAGAGAGAGAGAGAGAGAGAGAGAGAGAGAGAGAGAGAGAGAGAGAGAGAGAGAGAGAAAGAGTCAACCACCTTAAGTTGCCCGAGACCCCAATGCCGCCGTCCCCACTGTCCATTCTCCACTCTCTAGTTCTTGTTTCATTTAGTAGTAAGTGAATTCCTAATACCAGAAAATGACATTGAGATGCGTTGTATCATGAGCGTTCCACCGCTTTCTCGGTTCTTGGTGTTTCAATGTTGCGTTTTCTTATAACGAGTTTGCCTTGTTTCATGGTTTTGCATGTTACTTAATACCGAAATAGAAACCGAGGTCGACAAATAAGGTAAACCATGAACTAGCCATGCTTGAAGTTCTTGTGTTATGCTTGATATGCATGTCATTGTTTGATTGGCTACTAAGGCTTGTACGGTAAGAAATGATTCATGTAACGGTGATCGATATGTCCTCGCTTGTTATTAGAGTCTTCACTTGCTAAGTCTCCTTAACTCACTCTCCGTTGTTTCCTCTTTTTCAGATCCGTGAGAGTGGCGTCACCCCCGACTCGGTTTGGCAATCCCATCGAGATGAGAGCCGAGCTCCCCGACGATGATTGATGCTCGTGAGAATCGTGCCTACCGCAGGATTACGACCCACGTTATGGTTGACGGCGCCGGTAAGACCTTGTCCCGCACCCGTGACGTGGCTTGGTATCGCCTAGCCAACAGGGACTGAGTCGGACCCTTCATGGGTTTAGTGGCCTCTTTGATGGCACGGGTGGGTCGGCTCCAAGATCAGCCATGGGCGGACGTGAGGGGCGGCCGTCAAGGACAAGGGCAAGGAGGAGCGAGCAAGAAGCGAAGAGTGAGCGAGAGCGAAAAAGCTAGTAACCATAAAGAAGCTAGGGACCCAAGCCAAATTTTGTTGTTTATATGGCTTATACTCAAGGTGCCTTTGAAATAGGCATGTGAAAAATCTAGTGTGAGGCTTGCTTGCCCCGAGATAGGGTATGTAAAATAAGCATGAGTCCATCATGTAGATAGAATGTGCACTATTTGTTTTAATTGCTTGGATTTGTCTCGCTTATTCTGCTTTCTGCTTGCATTTCATTTTAAAATCAACGGGACGTTTTAACAATTGTCTATACTTCACGGGCTCATTCCGGTCATGGTCAGTCCACAAGTATCAACCGTGAGTGGTTCGGGACCCGACACAACCAAAGCTCAAGAACTAGTGCATATTTCTTCTAAGTAGATTGAGTAGCCACTATGCATATATACAAAACAATATCAGAACTTCATAAGCTAACTCAAGATATAAAACACACATCAAGTCATATAAGAGTTGTTTCATTTCAACAAGACTTTATACAAATAAGATATACTCATTTAAACCACCATATCAAATAAACCATCAATAGTCAAGTCCATTAATCAATCTTTATTAAAAACCACATTAATGGTCCATTCCATTGACTAATCTCAAAGCACTTATTAATAGTCTATTCCATCGATAAATTTCATATCATATCACACGTTAATGGTCCATAACTAATCTATTGCTTAATATCAAACTATGGTCACGATACAAAACCTTGTGACAAGGCTACTAAGATTCTCCTATTGGTAAGGTCTCCACCTCTTACGAAGGCTGGTAGTTCATCCTAGAAGGATATCCTAACCCGATATGTATACCTCCAAACCCCTTAATGGGTTCACAGCGATATTGAGTACAAAACACACGCCCTACAATACTAGGAATCAAATCCACAATCAATATCATCAATTGATTTCACAAAACAAAACACATAATTTTTCTCAACTTTGTTCATCAAACTAAGTGCATTTTACAAGACATTTCTCACTTTAGTTCAGAATTCTTCATAAATCTATATATATATATATATATACCAGTTTTCCATAAATCTATAACATTTTGTAATGTTTTTCGTAAAAACATTTTCCAAATCATCTAAAACTCATTCCATAAACCAGTTTGCAAAGCGATACATTTATATCATTTCACAATACCTTTTATAAAACCATTCTCAAATCATTCTCAAATATTTAAAGGTAGTAATTGCCTAATCCAAACTTTTATACAACAAACATGCTTTAATAACTTGTACAATACTCAAATTCTTATTACTTTCAAAACATGAGTTTACAAATCCATAAAAGAGATAGCACCACTCACCGAGAATGCCCCAAAACTAAACAACACAGCTAAACGCGTCGATGATCTCGTAATCCTCAATTGAACAAGAATCAACGTCAAAATCAAGTAAAAAAACTATTTTAACTAACGACTCAACTAAGTTACACTACAAAACGACTCCCACAAGCCCACACATCCCTTGTTCAAAGCAATTATTCAAAGCCATTCCGCAATGCGGAGCTTAAGTGCGAAACTTGATCGTGCCATAACTCTTTCCGTCGAAACCCGCTCCAAATGAGCTTACAATTAAAAGAAATATCTTTCAAAGCACTAGAAGACCCACAATTTGACCGTCCTAAAATCGAGGCGAAAACCAATGAAAACCAGCCTAAGGTGCTGCATGAAAATCATTCTGTTACTGTCCAGAATGGTTTTTGTTTCCGAAATCGCTTTTGGACCCGAAACTCGCTTTAGTAACGCAATTTCATTTTTCTATTTCCGGGACAAGTTTGCTTCCAAAACTAATTCTAAAACCAGAAATGAGAACAAAAAAAAAGTTGATTTTTCATTTCGGAACAAAAGTGAGAACCATTTCTCCTATAATTCATTTTCTTCAACACATATTCATATAGAAAGTCACGATCTTTGAGGTGAGAAAAAAAAAAAAAATCAAAAATTTCAAAACTTAACAAAATGATTTAGAATCTGTGGCTACCCACTTTTCGGTGAAATTTAAATTTTTTAGGTACCAAAAAAAAATAAAATAAATAAATAAAAATAAAAAATTTCAAAACTTCACAAAATAGCTTAGAAAATCTACTGACCATCCACTTTGAGCAAAATTTAATTTTTTAGTTGCCAAAAAATAAAAAATAATAATAAATTCTAAAATTTAAAAACTTCACAGAATATCTTAGAATACCCGTGGCCACCCAATTTGAGAGAAATTTTATTTTTTTTAGGTGCGAAAAAAATAATAAAAAAAAACAAAAAATCAAAAATTTCAAAACTTCATAGAATGGCTTAAAATATCATGGCCATTCACTTTGAGTGAAATTTAAATTTTTTAGGTGCTGAAAAAAAAAAAAAAAATAAAAAGTTCAAAACTTCACGAATAGCTTAAAATATATGTGGCCACTCACTTTGAGTAAAATTTAAATTTTTTTATATGCAAAAAAAAAAAAAAATAAGCAAAAAAGTAAAAATTTCAAAACTTTACAGAATGGCTTAAAATACCCATGGTCACCCACTTTGAGCGAAATTTTATTTTTTTAGGTGCCAAAAAATTTAAAAAAAAAAAAGAGAAAAAGAAAAAATTTCAAAACTTCACAAAATGGCTTAGAATACCTGTGGCCATCCACTTTAAAGCGAAATTTAAATTTTTTTATGTGCGAAAAAAAATAAAATAAAAATAAAAAATAAAAAACTTTACATAATTGCTTAGAATACTGGTGGCCACCCACTTTGAGTGAAATTTAATTTTTTTTTTAGTGTCCAAAAAAAAAAAAATAAGCAAAAAGAAAAATTTTCAAAACTTCACAGAGTGGCTTAGAATACATGTGGCCATCCACTTTAAGTGAAATTTAATTTTCTTTAGGAACAAAAAAATTAAAAAAAAAAAAAAATACCATTTGGGCATCTAAAAAAAATTAAATTTTACTCAAAGTGGGTGGCTAGAGGTATTGTAAGTCATTCTGTGAAGTTTTGAAATTTTTTATTTTTTGATTTTTTTTGGGCACCTAAAAAAATTTAAATTTCACTAAAAGTGGGTGGCCACAGGTATTCTAAGCAATTCTGTGAAGTTTTGAAATTTTTGATTTCTTGATTTTTTTTGAAAAAATTCAACAAATTTCCTATTTTCCCGAAATCTAATTTTTTTTTTATTTTCTCGACATTTTGATGATTTTTTCAGGAATTTTTTTAATTTTTGGGGTTTTCTGAATTTTTTTAAAGATTTTTATGAATTTTTCGGATTTTTTATTATTTTTATTCCATTTCTAAAAGAATGGATTTTTGTTCCTGGAAATAGAATTTTCTGTTGTTTATCAAACGGGTTTTTGTTTCAAGAAATAGAAATTTTGTGTTGTTATCAAACGGGTTTTACGTTCTAGAAATAGAAATTTTTGTCATTATCAAACGGGTTTTTTTCTCGAAACTCATCCAGAAACCAAAAATAGAAAAAATCTATTTTTAGTTCAGGAACTCATTCCGAAACAGAATGATTATCATTCGCTACCTAAAAGTCACTGGTCGGGCACTGTTCATCACGCACACTCAATTTCAAATATTCGTTCGGGCAAACGGTAAGTCCAAATCGAGTTCGGTAAAAACCTATGGCTCCATGACACTCTAAACTACCTATTCTATATATATACGTAACTTAGCAACTCAAAAATCATATTTGCGGGTTGAATTTCACCAAACTCCAAAATTATGCCCTAATTCCGAAAAATACTTAGATTGGACGAACGCGAGAGACGCGAGTACTTACTAGGCATTGCAATACATAGTTGATTAGAATTGGCAAGGCTCCCGTGACGTGAGCCCTTCCTCTTTATTCTTCTCCCTATTCTTTCTTTTCCTTTCTCTCTTTTTCTTTCCTCTCTTCTCTTCCCTGCTCTGCGCGAGCTCTCGGTTAAAAGGAAAGGAGCTAAGCGTCCACTATTGCTGCTTTTTTACTTTTCAATGTTTTTGGCTTTTCTCTTTCTTTTTTTTTTAAACCAAATTTTAGAGTTTGAGCCGACGGCACTAGCCTTGGATGTTAGGCTGAAAGCAGCATAAGCATAAGGGGCCAAAGAATGCTATGAGGCTCGACCATTATGCTGTTGACAAAGTGCATTCTCTTGCTGCTGAAGTGAGAGCAGATGAAGGACTACCTGCTCATGGAGGAGTTCATGATAAACTAAGATCAGCTCAAGCCATGGCCACGTGCAACAACAGCTCATTTGGTGCTGGTGGCCATTGACGGCCAGATCTAAAGAGCCTGCCAAGAAGTCGCCTAAATGCGGGCCAACGGCAATGGAAGATGGCCAAATCTGGAAAGAAACATGGGTGAAGGAGGAAGAAGATAAAAAAAATGAAAACATAAATAAAAGAAAAAAGAAATGTCTTTAGACTATTATTCCTCTAGCTATTTCCTCGGAATGAGCATTTACTCGCTTGCTGGCGAAGATTTGATCAGTCGGCAAGTTTAGTCCCTTATTTAAGACTAAATGGACATTTTAGACCCTTATTTGAAACAACGTTTATTTCGAGCCCTTTTTTGAGAAAACTAATCCACTTTATGCTCTTATTTGAAATTTTTCCCACAATTATAGATGATCAAAATTATAAAATAAAATAACCAAGATAGATGCAAGTATTCGAATTTGAAATATTTATCAAAGATATCATAAATCTTTGATTTCTTTTGTCAACAACATAAATTATAAATGGAAAATAGATTAAAATCTTAACATGTTGTTTCATATTTTATTAATTTCATTGTTTTCGCTGTGCATGTGCTCCTTTTGTAGTAATTTTAGAGAAATAGGCATCCGTTACTCTAGTTACACATTTGTTCTCTAGGCCCACCTTCAGTCCTTGGGGTTGACTAAAGAATAGCTATTTCATGTATATCATATTAGCTTCAATTCTATAATTTAAAATATGACTTCACATTTTTAACAGTTAATTGCATCTAATATATTAAGTCAAAAGTAGATTTAGTCTCATTTTTAAATTTAATATTTAGCCCCAACCTACGTATTAATTCTTGTAATGGAATTTAGATTTAAAGATAAATACGTAAAATTGATCACAGAAAAAAGGACAAAAAGGTTTTTTTTTATAAATCCCATTTTTGGTTAAATCTTGCATTTAGTGAAATTTCTTAATCGACCCTACGGTGCAATAACTGACTTCTGGCTCTCTCAGCTTTTTTTTTTATTTAGATTTTGAATAAATGTTAATCTTTAGTATTTGGAAGAATAGCAAAATGCTGATTCAGTATTTGCTTTCCAGAAAAGAATCTATCTAGTGGTAGAAAAAGAAGATGATATTATTCTATTTCTCCATCTAATTAAAGTTATTAATCTTCTTATTTAAGTCATTCCGACGATCCATAGGGAATGAAAAATAACTGCGCATGCTCGTAGCTGATGCGTGACAACTCGTGTAAATTAAAGAAAAAGTATATTAAATTTGCTAATTTTAATGATGTATTTACTCATTATTTTATCTGATTAACATTACATCAATTCGTAAAATATAATCAATGACGGTAGTGTATAGTTGACTTGTGGTTTGTTAGAAAAAGAAGATAATATTATTCTCATTGCTCTCTCGTGATATCTGGTTCGGTAATTCTTTTTTTTTCCTTTTTTTGATTCTAATCAGTTTCAATTTAGTGACGGGAATGTTTAATTTTCTATAATTCATATTTTATATTACGTGTTTTGAACATTTTATTGGTCGTTTTATTTTCCGTATTAATCGTTTTTGGATTGTTGTTCTTGGTGGATGGGAATATCCCTTGTTGCTTTAACTTCCATTCTGCTTGGCTAAGGGGTGAGCTAGGGTGAGCTGGACACTTCTCTATTGTTTTATATTTCTCTTTGTTTTGTACCGATATATTACTTCTCGTCGTTTTTGTGGCTCTACTATTTTGCTGTAACTGCTATTTGTCTTGATTTTAAATAAGATAATGTTTTACTTCTCGCCATTTTGTCCTTTTTAAAACTAACCAGACAAGTTTGTCCTCCCAAGGAATAAAAACAAAGGATTGGCCGATTTCCCAATAGACCCTAGAATCGGATCGGACCGACAAATTTGGTTCTAGGGTTGGTTCCAAGGTCCACATTTAGGTTTTTGGTTAGAAAATGGAAAACTGATTGTGATGGGTAGGTTCCGAACCAAATTGAATATTGATTCCCTAGACCTACCCCACTTGCTATAAGCTTCAGATTTATATTGGCCTCTGTAGCCACGACGCAGTCTGCAGTGGAAGGATTCAAACCCATTCTCTTGGTTTTCTCCACAAACCCCTCAAATCGTTCGTGCGATATTAATAAGCTTCTGTAATCATGATGGACTAACATCGAAATGCTTGATTTGGACACTATGTTTCTCTCAATGTATCGATAAAGTAAAGATTGTCATTCTTGAAATTGTCGCAATTCTTAGATCACGTCTAATGGCTGCAATTGCATTCGTTTGACCACGGAAAATTAGTAATTACATGCTTCTTTGTCGTTCAGGTTCCGATAATACGCCTATCAATTAAGTGAAAATAATTGCAACCGGATCAGCCTCCAAATGATCATTAAAATGTTGCTGTCAACTTATAGAGCACATTAGTCCCAATCCACAGTCAACATTGTAACAGTCTGAATTTTCGATCCTTCTCCCGGGATTTAAGAAATGAAATTGATCAATGCACTATAGTGAGATCTCACCCGGGACCTGCGCATTCTCGGGATGCTAACCTTAGGGGTAAGGCCAGTACGGGATTGAGTTCGCACGACCAAAGAACTTGACCTTGGTTCGATCTTCGACCATATCGATTGACGAGGGAATGTTTTGAGCCAACCGAGACCGATCTATTTGATTGATCGTGTCCGGGCGGGCACTTGTTGGTTATATGACAATCGAGGTCGCCTTGGTTCGAAATTAAACGTAATTTGATTTAGTGTCGGTCACGGGTCGAGAGCGTAATCCCAATGAGCCACCCGTTAGCCAAAGATAAGCTAAAGTCGCGATTGGTCAATTTTAGTCATTTCTTGGAATTCGGGCCGAATCGAGAATTTTGAAAGTGACAATTTTGGGCGGCCGATGACATTTTTGGCTTGGCCAACCTTGGGGCCACCCATTTCTGCAAAAAAATGGATTTCGGTCCCGGTCGGAAAAATTACGGTTTTGCCCATGGGTACCGGGCTTGGATTCGAGGCCGTTTGAGGTTATTTTTCATGGCCAAGGTCATTTTGGGGTGGCCACGACATTTAGAGTGATTTTGGACAAAAACGGAATTTCGACAAAAATTGAAAAAATAATATTATTTTATTCCCGAACTTGCTCTATTTTCGAGGACTTAGAAAGTGAATTTCACGATTCAATATTATGTTGGCCACGCACGATGGAACACGTTGTGCAAAATTGAATTTCGCCCGGACCGGAAAATTACCATTTTGCCCCGGACCTGTATTGGGAATTCCGAATTTTGAAAAATTTTGGGATATTTTTGGGATGAATTAGGTCTGAAAACCAGCTCAATTATTGGGCTTTGGACATTTTGCCCTTCAATTTTTGGATAGACACAAATAAGAGCCATCAAGGGCATATTGGGAAATCGCGTAGGATCGCGAAACCACCACTATTTCGACCCCTCTCTCTCCCTCCCCTCATTCTGGCCAGACTCTCACGATCAGTCCCCCCCTCTCTCTCTCTCTCTCTCTCTCCATCCTTGTTCATCACCGTTGCTACTTCACTTTGCTGCTACTTGCTTTCTTTTCAGCCCGTTTCAGCCCCCCAAATGTCGCCTAGGACCTCGGGTATTGTTAGGCTCGTTTAGGGCTCGGTTTAGGGTGAATTTCGTGGCTGGATGTGCTCGGTGGTGCATGTTGGTTGATTCCCGGTTAGGTTGCTGCTGCGTCGCTGGTTTTTGTTATTTTTACTGTGACTTGTGTGGTCCGAATTTGAGGAAGTGTTCCTCTTGAAAGTTGTTCCCAACATCTTGAAGTATAACATATTTTAATTTGGGAATTTTTGAAATCATTTGATGCCATTCGGAAGTCCATCTTTGGACCGAAATAAAACTTCCCGATTTACTGTTCATCCGACCTTTGGGTCTGTTCGAATTTTTATAAATTTTTATAGGCCAATTTTCAAAATACTTTTTTCACAAAAGTTGTTGGGGACATTTGTGGCTATACCCTATAAAAATTTCAAAAGTTTTCAAGGTGATTTGGGTGTTGAAATAAATGTATTTTGAGGACAAAACGGTCTGTTTGAGTGAACTGATTTTGATCTGACTTCAAGGGACAAAAAGGCATAATTGCAGATTGAACCAATTCATAAGAAATGTTTATCAAAATGTGTTTTATGACATATCCAAAATTTAGAATTTTTGGAGTTCATTTACTATTTATTTTAAATGGATTTCTGTCCCTGCGCAACTACCCAGTTTGGACCCGGTTTAGGCAAATTTGGTGGCTGTTTTGGGACTAAATTAGGGGTTAGATATTTGGTGGTTACGAACTGTTTTGGCGATGGAATTTCGAGGTTTAGGAGGCTCGGTTAGGGCTGTGATGTTGTGGATCGGTGGAGGTTAAATGGTGTGACTGATTGGAATTGTATTGGCTGGATTGGATTTATTGAATTAATTGTATTGGTTGCTGTCGTTGGCTGATTTGGGATTGTGCTTGGGCTGATTGTGGATGGATATTGTGCCGCGTGTGTGTAAGTGTGATGGTGTGTCGGGTGAATGTGCGTTGATTCGCATGCTAAATGTGTTTGATCGCACAAGAACGTGTGTTTGTGAAGGGTATGTGCGATGTGAATTGGTGCGTGGCTATGTATGTGTGTGAGGTGTGTATATTTGGCCGTAAAGATGTGGCTTGAGGGAACGAGGGTGTGGAAATGTGGGATTGGTTCCGTGGAATGATGATGCCTCGACAACCGCTGTAGAAGGAAAGTGTGTGTAGAATTCCGTTAGATCTACGATGCCGCCCCCGACGAGGTGACGATTGAATGGCGCGACGGGTCAAGACCGGTTCTAATTGGGCGCCGTTTGTGTTTCCGCCTTGAGGCGCGAAGGAATCCGCCCCTCGACGAGGTGACGATGCCCGCCCGACGGGTGACGATGCGACAAGGTCAAGACCGCTGGCTTGATGCGCTTTACGCGGGCGCCAGTGGTGGAAAGGTTGAGAATGAGCAAGAATTGGTGGGACGAGGAAATTAAGAAAGTAACGCTGGTGTGAATTGGTGTGCGAGTGTATTTGTATCGCATGGTGTGATGCTCGATTATGGGGTAAAACTGCTAGGCATGATATGGGACGTGCCCAAGTGGGTTTTACTCTATATAATCGAATTAGCATGTATTTCCGGGCATACTAGCTGTGTGGTTGACTAACGTCTGAGGACGTGCATGAGGAATTCCTAGGGTCGCGTGTGATTGTTAGTTTGGTTGATAGATTGTGTGTTATCGTGTTTCGCAGAGTGCCTCCACGGGGTTTGGGATTGTACACTTATTGAGATTCGCCTCACGGTTGTATAACCGCCACTTTCAAGCCATAAATCCGGGAAGTGCGCCTTTTCTTTTTGGACGTTCGAGGAACCGCTTTTGGTGCCCGGTAGAACTGCAGGCGAGTGTCCGGAGGCTCAAGCCCGAAGAATCAGGAACAGATTGGAGAAGGGCGACCCTTAGGTTTTTCCTTAGGGCATTTTAGGGATTGTATAGCTTGGGTTATCCGATAGTGAAGTTAAGATAACCAAGCCCCTGATATTTTGTTATAACGGTGATTTCGGATGTTGGTTTGCTGTATATGTCTGTAATATGATGTTTGTATGTTTGGTGTTGTATGAATATGTGGTTGCTGGATTGTTCTGTTGTTCTACCCCGTTGTCGCCATTATTTGTCCGGGTTTAGTTGTTCGCCCGCATGTGGCTCTGATGTTTGGGTTGGGTCGGCGACGTTCCTGGGACGCCGCATCATTTCGACCGGAGAAGGGGATGTCATGAGCTCAAAACATTGTCATCAAAATCAATGCTTGTTGCTGACTTCTTTCATAGTTCGACTTCTGTGCATCTGTGAAAACTGTTTCAGCAGCAATTTGGTGGAAGCTCTTATGATTCAAGTATTTCATTAGGAGTACGAAAGAAACGAAATGTGTTTGCTGCAGTGGCCTTTCATTGACAGTAGAGAATTGAAATGCCTGGTTGAAGGCCAATCTAAACCTGCTCTCAAACTCAGCTGAATTTTGTTTCCTCAAAAATGACAATCACATGGTATTTCTCAAGCCATGGAGCGCGAATTGAACCCGCGCTCGAACTCGTACTGAGGTGCATCCATGTTTTTAGGACCAGATCAAAACCTGGAATGAGATACGTTCAGCATTGCCCCATTACGGGTCCAATCAGAATACAAATGGCCACTAGAGGTATATGGGGACGCCGACGCTTCACAAGTTTCCCCTTTTTCTGATAAATAAGGTGAAGATGAGAATTAACAGAGAGGGAAGATGAGAGTGAACAAAGGTATAAGTGCGCTTATCAGCGGAAGCCCACTAGAACTCTTGCGATGCTTTACTTCCAGTACTACGACAAAAAACCAATAGTCAGTTACTGCTCGATCTTAGTTTCAGAACAATGTAGTGTTTTTATATTACGGCGACCAGCCCAGAAAAGAAACAATTGCACCCTTAATCCTCAACTAAGCCATGACTTATAAGCTCTAGAAGCCACTGGAATATCATTAAATGCTCATAAACAAAGTCGAACTATGACTTTCTTTTCATTAGGATGCAGAGAAGTGGCAGCTTGGGACAAGAACAGTCTCTTATTACCTACAATCCACGAACCATGCTCGGGAAAACAGAAAAAAAAAAGCACCAATGACATCAAATGGCTAAACCGCAGTAATGAGGTTATCTTTTAAGCAGGAATGCTTATTTTATTAATTTTTGTGCAATGAAAGAGTGCGATGCAGGCAAGTTAATGTTAAGAACTTTGGTATTGGGTAACAAAGATGGGGGATATCGATAACAAGAGTATTTTCAGGATGAAGATGGATATGGATATTGTTCTCCTTTTGCAATCTAGATAACCAGTTCAATCTTTTTGAGATATCTGATTGTTTCAGAAGAAATGGTCTTCACTTTATTGTGCTGCATTGATGATGCTAGAGAGTTAACCTTTTTTCACAAGAAAGTGAAGAAGAAACAGTACAAGGATGTAAAGGTTATCGAAGACCACTTCCATATCAGACGACGTGCCTTCTTCAAGCTAGAGGAGACGAAAACAAACAAATCTACCGAGTCATTGTATTTATTATGGAGCAGTTCATCCTAGAACTTGAGAAGGGGAGCAATATATTCCACTTCTAAAAACTTGGTAATATGCAGGGTAACTTCCTCAATAAACTAAATATCTCAAGATAATTGCACTCTTCATCATTCAGTAAGTCATGTTCTATAAAGAAAGTGGAACTAAAAACCTTCTTTTCATTCGGCTGCTGAGAAGTGCCAGCTTGGGAATAGAACAGGATCTTGTTTCCCACCTCCCACGAACCATGCTCGGGAAAAAGAAAAATTTCCTAAAAGTGTTATATGACAAATAAGAAAATTTTTATTAAATGATCAAATCATCATCGATGAGCATATCATATATGAAATACTAAGCTCATCAACTTTTGTGCGACAAAAGAGCACATTTCCAGATATTTTCAGTCTTCTTTGAGGGGTAAATGCGTCGTAAAAGAAACGAAGAAGAAATGGCACGCGGATTCAAAATTCATGAAAGACCATTTCAATATCAGGTGATATGAAACAAATCGCCAAGTCCTCGTAGTTGTTATAGGGTGAGAAGGGGAAATTACATAAAACCTCTGAAGACTTGGTAATCTGCATGAAAACACGCTGACAAACTAAATATTGAGTCAAACATTTTCATCTATAAAGAGAGATGATGTTGCCATGCAAGTCCTCACTCCTCCCTCAAGCAATACTAGTCTGTGGAAGGATTGGAACTTTGCGATCAAGGCCCCAACTCCTGTTCACAACCACAATGAAGTAAGTTTCTTCCCATTAGCTTTCTCATCTTGGCTTTAGCAACTGTCGCTGCTTTAGCTTACGACCCGAGTCTTCTTCAGGACATATGCGTGGCAACCAATGATATGGAATCTGGAGGTTGGCTCCTCAATTCTTGCATTAGTCATGTATTTCATTTCTGGCTTATGATGCCAAAACTGAAACACCGATTATTTTTCTTATGTAGTATTTGTGAATGGAAAGTTCTGCAAGGACCCAAAACAAACCACAGCTGATGATTTCCTCTTTATGGGGTTCAGAACTCCTGGAAACACATCGAATCCGCTTGGATCAAAAGTCACACAGGCTTTTGTTGACCAATTTCCAGGACTCAACACTCTTGGGATATCCATGGCTCGCATTGACTTCGCTCCCGGCGGCCTAAATCCTCCCCACACTCACCCTCATGGCACCGAGGTTCTAGTTGTGGTGGAGGGTATGCTACTTGTTGGCTTTGTCACGTCCAACCAATTAAACAACACACTTTTCATCAAAGTCCTGTACAAGGGGACGTATTTGTGTTCGCTATTGGTCTCATTCACTTCCAATTGAATATCGAAAACACGTATTCACTGGCCTTTTCTGGTCTTAGCAGCCAAAACCCAGGAGTCATTATCATTGCTAATGCTGTCTTCGGAGCGAAGCCACCCATTTCTGCTGATGTTCTCACCAAGGCCTTCCAAGTGGACAAGAAGGTTGTCGACTACCTCGAGGCGCAGTTTTGGTACGACAACAACTAAACGAATCTATCATAAGTTACACAAAATAATCGAATTATGAGAGTTATGAGATTAATCTTATTTCAATAAGCGGTTGCTCTAGCCACATAACCAAACCACGTACCACATGTATGTCTTATTTTGAATAAAGATTGTTAACTCTCCCGACTGATTTCTAATAAAAGATCGTTACTTCTCTCTCTCTCTCTCTCTCTCTGACATGATCAAGATAACCGGATTCATGCCTCAACTAAATGTCCAGAAATGGAAAATCAGTGTGCAATAACATTAAGCCATGTAGAATGCGAATCTTGGAAGGATGTTATCTAAGATTAAATATTGCTTCCCATATCAAAGGAATTTGTACTCTGAAAGCGTATCATGTGAAGAATGCCCACCCCTAGTGAATATTCTGATTTGAAATAGTCTTTTGATTGGGTAAGAGATTGTTTAAAGAAATCATCAGGGCGATTTTTTATACATCCGGCCCTCAGGTGGCCAAAAAGAAAATAGAACAGCTTATATTTCCATCATTATCCTGAAAGGAGAAGTTGCACTACAATATGTCAATTTCCTTTGGGTGTTGAATTCAAATTAGTTAAATTACAGGTGATGACATTTCCCATTTTATAACCACCATACTAAATTCTACAAATAATTTTTCTTTTTTCATTCGTATGGTCAGAAGAAAAACCTTTCTTTCGAAATGTCGGGTTAGGTCCAGCTGGATAATTATTTTCAGGAATGTCGTAGCTTACAAATATCATTTATAGATGTGTACGCATGGACATAGTCAAAACCTTGAAAAAGATATGGAAGGCATCGATCTCTTTCGCGAAGCAATCAATTTCACAATCTCAAATAGACCATCGATGGACATAACGGGAAAAGGAAGAGACATGAATGCGTTACTTCATATGCACTTATTTTGACCTTTTCCGAAAGAACTAGAAAGCTAAGTTGCTTCTCAACCTTAGCTTGGAACGATTTAAGACTATATGGCAATTGAACCGAAAACAAGCTTAGACATATCATGGAGATGGACATGAGTCTGATCAAAACAACTTAAGTGGATAAGAAGCCGAACAAATACAATGCAACATCAGATGGACTCGGTTTGAGAGAACTAAATTGAAAAGCCTCAGACGTGGAAACATGCTACGGAAGATAATTCTGAGTAAATACTACTAAATATGACTCACATTGCCAAATGTTCACAGCGATTCAATGTTCTAACCAAAGAGGACAAAAATATAGAAATTTGGAGATCCAAACAAAATTCCTTGTGCTATTTAGGATATGGTCAACACGGGGTTTCCAGCAAGACATTAAAAAGAAGCATTCGCTAATGTAAAGATGGAAGCACAAATAAACTGTCCTAATCAAATAGAGAGAATCCCATGTCATCGTCACTCTCTTCTTTCTCTTCCTTCTTCTCCTCTGCTGGAGGTGCTTCAGCAGCTGGTGCTGCACCACCTGCAGGGGCTGCGGCAGCTGCACCTCCTCCGATGTAACCACTGCCACCACCGCCTCCAATGATCACCTGAGGCAAGAACAAGTTCGAATCAGTACAGAAAATGATGCATTCAGCACAAGATGAGCTAGTGCAAGTCTATATGATTGTTGTGGTCTTCTAACCAACATATACTTAAAAAAAGTTCTAGTACATAAGAAATCCCCAGCAAAGGAAAGATAGAAACACAAACATGTTGCCCATGACGACAAAGCACCCCCGACATACAATGTTCAATACCGTTCATAAACCAATTGTTGCATATATGCTTCACAAAGACATGCCATAGCCCCAATAGACTACATAAGAAGTCCCCAGAAAAGGAAAGATAGAAATACAAACATGTCGCCCATGATGACAAAGCACCCCCAACATACAATGTTCAATACCGTTCATGAACCAATTATTGCATATGTTACACAGAGACATCCCATAGCCCCAGTATACATGTAAAACAAATACAACTCAATAACCCCTGTTCTTCAAAAATAACTTTCATGTTGCATCTAATATCTCAAATACATATCACATTGTTCCGATATCAAGAAAAGGAAGAGCAAATGCCCAACTAAACACCCCAATGAACTGTCTCCACATCACAATATCAAGAACTACTACCTTAGTATATTACCATTCTCTCAAAAGACTATTCACTCCTCGGAGTAATTTCGACTAAGCAAATCCTTGCAATCTCCTCATTTCAAACCATACTTCAAACAATTATCTATTGACCCAAATGTACATAAGCTCAAGAAGTTCCTTAACAACAGTTCAGTATGCATATACACACATAAGTAATCACTTTGATGATTACTAACAGAACAGCATCTACGAGAATCTAACGACAGGCAACAAGAAACAGTAAAGATTTGCAAAACCTTCACGAACAATCCGAGAAACAACAACAAGCGAAACAACCCGAGACGTCACTCACTAAAAGAGCATCAAAACATATATAAACCCCCCCTCCCCCAAAGAAAAATCGCAAATCTCTACCGAATACCATCTCAACACTTGCACCGTCACTTCAAGTACAGATCGGCTACAAAAACACAGCAGTTTCGACACGAGATATGAACCAATCGAAGGCAAACGCGCGTACAATCCGACAGAGACCTGGAAGACGGCGGAGGAAGGGGTTACGAGCGAGAAAGAGGACTGGACGCCGCCGGAGGAGTCGGAGGCGACGGCGGACTGGACGAGCTTCCGCTGGAGCTCGAAGGGGGAGGCGGCGGAGGCCTCGAGGTCGCCGGAGACCTGCTTCGCCGTCCACTCGCCGCCGGAGCTCCTGCAGACGAAGGTGAAGACGCCCATTGTTTCTTCTTCGAGAAAGAAGCGATCGAGAAGGCGGAGGGAGAGATCAGAGGAGGGAGATCGGAGACGGCCGGTGGCTTTGCTGTTTGTGTGTAGGGGGGTGGGTGAAAGAGGGACGACAGGGGGTTATATCTGCAGAGTGCGGCGAAACCCTAGTTGTAGGGGAATTTTCCGGTTTTGTCCTCCACTAATTAGAGTATTTCCCAGCTTGGACATGCTAATTTTCTTTTCTTTTCAAAAATTTTAATTCACGCTTCCTTTGTTTTGCGAAAAATATGACATGTTTTACGATAAGCCGTTTTGACAATATTTTTTTGGGGTTTTGCTGAAACTTGAAAATGAACTATAAAATATTTTCTTCCATTTGATATAAAAAAATCTAATCTGATTTTCTTGAAAGATTACTAAAAATTTTTGAATTTTGGATTTTTTATTTTCTTTCTTTTTATTTTTTTATTTTTGTTTTGCTTGGCCAGTGACTGGCCATGACGATAACCAATGACTGACCACAGGCAAAGGATGAGCTCGCCCAAAGCCAATGAACCTTGAGCTCGCCAATCTCCGGCGTGCCGAGTCTCGCCAGCCTCGAGCGAGGTGGATCCAGCTCGATAAGGCTCAAGCATGACCTCGCTAAATCGACAAACTAAGCCTCGCCAAAGGTCAGCAAGGTCGAGCTCGCTGCAACTCACGAGGCCTTTGGCAAGCTCAACCTTGTCGAAATCTACCGAGCTCATTCCTCGCTTGTGGTTGTTTGTTGGCCAGCCACCGGTCGAGGAAGAAGGAAAAAAAATTTTAAAATTTTAAAATTTAAATTTTTGATTTTTTTTAAAATAATTTGTGAGAATGAATGTTTCATTAACTACAGATTCGAACCCAAGAGCCAATGACTCACACTCGGCTTTTGTGAATTAAGGCCTGAGTGCTAAAGAGCAAAGCTCAAGCATCGGGGATCCAAGCACGACATTTATGAACCTAAGCTCAAGTGCCAAGACATCGTTCACAAGCATTAGGCTTTGGGCCCATCCTCCATGGACTCGAGTGTAGGCACTGGGGCATCGGGCCTAGGCATTGGGGTCCTAGACTTGGCCCCAATGAACCTGCGCCCGAGCGCTAGAGACCTGATCCTGAATGCCGAGGACTTGGGTATTAGCTGTCACACCCCAACCCTCAACCACGTGACAACCCCTACTCACTTAGATCATTTGCATACGACGTCTTAGGACTCATCGCTGACCTTTAATTTTATCTTTCAATTACACAAGCAAAAGCGACAACAATCATCCAGTCATAATAGTAAACAGCAATGATAGTAATAACAATCAATAACAGTCATGCCAAAACGCCATTTTATTTAATTACTAGATTAACCCCAAGGGAACACGTTTACAATCCCTTCAAGGGCACCTTTCCTTACAAGCCTACCAAAAAGATACTAGGCTGCGAGTCAATCTACTCCATCCAAAAGTGGGCCATCCCAAAAAGAACCGATTCCAGGCATGTCTTTCAAGGACTATCAACATAGTGATTCAATGACTCAAAATAGGGCAAGTTAGGATCATGCTCCGATTGTTCGTAATCCAACGGGTACGCAGGATCAAGTTTGGTCTCAAGATTTTCCACTGACCCATCAAGTGGGTCAATGTCCATAGGGTCCTAGACCTCTTGCCTAAGGCCCCCATGTGGAGGACCATTAAAGCCCCTCAGTGGACCATATAGGCCCTCGCCCTCATGGATGAACCATGCCTGAAACTGATGAGGGACCCACAAAGCTAGGCCCTCATCCACCCACACAGTAGACAGGTGGTGTTAAAAAAGATGTGGTTTGTCGGGAAAATAATGGGTAGTAATAATACCATTTATCACGCCCCGATCCCCACGGGCATGCATCAACCCGCTACGATTGTTAAGAATGCGACATCCCAAGATTTGTCACCGACCCACACAAACAAACAACAGAGTAGCACATGCGAAGCAAATCGAACTCTCCATACAACATACAATTAAATGGGTAGTAAGGAGACAACGGAATCACATTAATAAAACACTTTTATAGACAAAGCATTACTTATAAAATTCACATCATACAAGCCTTACTAGAGGCTATCACTACAAACCACATACATTCAAAAAGGACCGGTGGTTGGTTAGCATAGCTTCTCTATCATAAGAGCTACTCCAAAAGATGGGATCACTAAATCTACTAATCATCCTCATGTTACCCTGGCAGCATCTTCGGATCTTCCATATCATCATAAGGCTCGGGGTTATAAAAGTTTTTAATTCAACAATGAGAACAAATCTCAATAAATCACTACCTAAGCCTCGCTTAGGCTAACGCATATCGCAGGATAGTTCAAAGCATGCAAGATTATCACTCAACGTGCCATAACAATCACAGACGACTTTACCTCGCCTTGACGTACGCACAAGCCTTGCATGTCAGTGTACAGCCACAACATGGCAACCATTCATCGCACATAACAACCCGAATTGGGGCAAGCACATGCACAACACACTTAATAATATGGACATGCCTAATAATATTCTCACATATCATACTACAATGCATATATCCCAATCACAAGGTCCAAATTATTAACGGCCCCTCCGGCTTCCCGAACCCGCATAAAACGCATCAGGCTATAAGGCTTCTAGCGTAACCGGCATCGTCCCGCTACGTCGGCGCGACATCATCCTACATCGCACGCATCAAGACAACATTCCATGAGGAGCATCAATCCAGCCTCCACCACGACTAGCATCCAATCACCTGCTGGGCATCCGATAAATCGGGCATCATCTTGCATAAAACCCATCAAGACGAGTTACAACCCCACATAAAACACTTCAGGGTATTATGTGAGTATACGGGTATTCAACACTCAAACCAATTTCTCATCTTTAAATTAGCCAGTTGCCATTCAATTCATGGTCAACTCACAACTAGCCACGCTTTCACATGCAACAACAACATCAAAAAGCTCCCAAGAGAGAGAAACCAATTTTGCACAGAATCGTGCTAAAATTTGGCAATTGCACAGTAACTGAAACCCTTTCGAAATAAATAGTAATTCAATCCCAAAAATTATAAATTTTGGATATGTCATTGGAAACATCTTGATAAACATTTTTCATGAGGACACGAAATCCAATTTCAACTATAAACAGCTCCTTTTATCACTCAAAGTCAAGATCGAAAATTTGCCTACTAGGATAGATCGCTTGGCCTTAGAAATCCCTTTTAATCAAAACCAAAATCTCATTGGAAAACCTTGAAATTTTTTATGTCATAGACACAAGTGTCCATAACAATTTTCATGGGGGAAGTTTGTTGAATAGAGGTCTGGAAAATTTGATAAAAATTCAGAAAGACACGCCAGTCAGGTGAACAGTAAATCCGGTAGAGTGGTGATGGTCCGAAAATGGACTTACGAATATCCCAAAAAGGTTGCCAAAAATTTCAAATTTAATAAATAACATATTTCAATATGTTAAGGTCAACTTTTATGAAGAACACCACCTCAGATTTTGCCCAAAATGATCTCCACGAAAATAGCAAAACACATACGCATAGCAGTAACGAATCTGAGAATCAACCAACATGAACCATTCAGCAATTTAAGCTCATCTAACCACTAAACCAACTATCCACAGCCATGAATCAACCTTTAACATGTCCATTAGTAACCCCTTAGCCTAGTCAAGAGTTAGGAAGCCACTTACTCAAAGCCTAAGCAAGCAAGACCAAGTAAGAAGGGTAGCACAAGTCACGCCTTAGCAAAGAATAAACAAGGATATACGGGAAGGACTGGTGACGGTGTTGGTCACCGCGCACCACAGCTAGGATGGGCACGAGGTGGTGGTGACGGTGAAGGGTGAGCTAGCCGAGAATGAGGGAGATGAAGGTGAGAATGAGAAAGAATGGCGGTGGTGTGAAGCGAGAGTAGCAACAACGATCAACGGCAGTTCCGGACCAGGTGGTCAAACAAAGACTGAAGGAGGTGAGCGAAGCTGCTAGTCAGACCGGAAGGGAGGAGTGGTTGCTGAAAGTAAAGAGAGGAAGGGGGAGCTGGTCTGCCGAATGGGGAGGGAATGAAGGAAAAAGAGAGAGTGTGTGTGAAATGGTAAGTTGAGTAGCTTGAGTGGGTCAACTACCCCCACTATGACTCAACCAAAGGTTAGGATTAACTAGTCAATCTCATCAAAGATCCAATGGCTCACATTAAAGCTTCTAAAGGAAAGTCAACAAATATTTAAGGGCAAAAGAGGAAATGAGCAAGGGGAGAGTGGAGCATTATGGTCCAATATTTTCGGCCAACAGACGGAGGCAGCAACTTTACCGAGATGCTCTTCACTTTTCAAATGAACTTAAATAATCCCATGAGCAAAATGATCATTTTCCACTCCCGATCCAAATTACACTTTCCAACAAATCCGAGTAGCCCTAAGGTTGGCCATACCAAATGTGACGTCGTCCAATGAACTAGTCGTGGCTTTCGAGAAATTCGATTCCCAAGTCTAGATTCCAAGTAATGGTCAAATTCAATTAAATGCAACTATAGTGTGTCTCAACTAACGGGCGGCTTTTAGAAGTTACACATATTGACTTGTGGCCGATTCGATATCAGGCCACATCTAAGTTTACTCGAGCCATGGTGACCTTGGTATTATGTAATTGCGAGGGTCAATCACTAGTTTAAATTGACACAATCGTTCAGATTAAGTTTAGAATCATTCGAAACTCGTACAATGGTTAAGCGGATTCATCTGTGATCCAATTATACAATATTTGTGAATCGTTTCATAACTATCCTTGGATCGATCTATAATAGCCCAAAATATCTCCTCATCAATCCTTATGGTTGAAGTGTCAATCTACGGCCAAGTTCTTAGGTTTACGTACTTAATTCTTAGCTAATCATTCCTTACTAGTTAGTCTTCTCAAGAGTGATCAATTCCGAGTGAAATTTAACCAAACAGCATTGATGGTATAATCATTTCATAAATCTAGAAAATGGGTCGAATTTTAGAATGTCACAACTCTACCCCCTTACAAAAATTTCGTCCTCGAAATTTATAGCCAACTACACTACTCAAATAAATGGAAGTGCTGACGCCTCATGATCTCTTCACTTTCCCATGTAGCTCCTTCAGTACCATGATGTAACCAACGGGATTGTATTATTATGCAAAACCTATTCTTTTTTGTCCTTTGTTCGAATAAGTCTCTTCATGTACGACACCCTATCGTTCACATCTATTTCTTCATAATTTAGCAAGTGCGTCGGATTCGGTTCATACTTCCTCAGCATGCACACGTCGAAGACATGAATTTGAGATAAATTCGGTGGCAAGGCGAGTCAATAAGCTAAAGTCCCAATCTTTTCCAATATCTCAAACGGACTTACATACCTAAGGCTTAACTTTCTTTTCTTGCCAAATTGGGATGTTCCTCGCATTGGCAACACCTTAAGGAAGACATGATCTCCCGCTTGAAACTCCAAAGGTCTACGTCTCTTATCCGCATAACTCTTCTGATGACTCTAAGCAGTCTTAAGCCTGTCTCGGATGATCTTAATTGCTTCAACTAATTACTATACCAACTCTAGACCCATTATACTTCATTCTCCAATTTCATCCTAACAAACTGGAGTTCTGCAAGCTCTGCTATACAGTGCCTCAAATGGTGACATTCTAATACTCTACTGATAACTGTTATTATAGGTGAACTCGACCAAATGCAACTATTCTTCCCATCCTCCTTTAAAATCTATTGCGTCGGCTTGTAACATGTCCTCCAGTGTCTGAATCCTCCTCTCAGACTGACCATCCGTTCGTGGATGATAAGCCATGCTATATTATAGCTTTGTTCCCATAGCCGTCTGAAGATTTTTCCAAAACGTGACTATAAACTTAGGGTCTCTGTCTGACGTAATCATCACCAGCACTTCATGAAGATGGACTATTTGTCTCATATGTAGTTTAGCGTACCTATCCATTGCAAAGTCCTTTTGCACTGCCAGAAAATGTGCCGACTTAGTCAATCTGTCAACGATAACCCACATTGAGTTGTGGTCTCTCTAACTCCTCGATAAACCCATGACGAAGGCCAGGGGTGATATGCTCCCATTTCCATTATGGGATGTCCAATGGTCGTAACAATCCACCAGGCTTGCAATGCTGCACCTTTATTTGTTGACACGTTAGGCACTTTGCTACGTGTTTGGCTATGTCCACTTTCATTCCGTTCCACCAAAGTAATGTTGACGCAAATTCTGATGCATCTTCGTACTGCTGGATGAATACTATAGTTGTTGCGATGAGCTTTTGCTAAGATTTCCTCCTTAAACTCTGCATCATCTAGCATGCACAATCGTCCACGAAACTTTAAAATTCCGTTCTCAAAAACTTGAAAGTTGGTTTTCCTCTTAGTTGCATCCATGCTCAAAATCTTTTGAATGTCAAGGTCCGTAGATTGCAATGCCTTAATCCTTGCCTGAATTTTTGGCTCGATCCCCAAAGTAGCCAATAGACTCGAGAGGTGTCATACCTCAAACTTGAATTCCAAAACCCGTTTTCCTTCGAGTAGAGTCCACTATCATGTGCGTGATGCTCGACTTCTGACTAAGGGCATTCACTACTTTGTTAACCTTCCTAGGGTGATACAATATGTTGCAGTCGTAATCATTAAGAAGTTTCATCCAACAGCGTTATCTCATATTCAACTCCTTTTGGGAAAATAATTAATTTAAGCTCTGATGGTCCGTGTAGATTTGAAACCTTTCTTTACAAAGATAATGCCTCCAAATCTTCAACGCAAAGATGATAACTGCAAGTTCCAAATCATGCATTGGGTAGTTTATCTCGTGAGGCCTTAATTGTCGTGATGCATATGCAATCACTATTTCACGTTGTATTAGAACACATCATAATTCCTTTAGCGATGCATCACCATAGATCTCATATCCTCCAGGACCCGATGGTATTGTTAACACAGTTGCGGTAGTCAACTTATACTTCAGCTCTTGAAAACTCCTTTCACACTTATCCGTCCATTCAAACCTCGTTTCTTTCTTTAGTAGATGCGTCAAAGTAGTGGCTATCGCGGAATACCTTTTCACGAATCTTCTATAATAGCCCACAAGTCTTAGTAAGCTTCGAACCTCTGTCACTGTCGTAGTCCTCGATCAATTTGTGTTTGCTTCGATCTTAGTATGATCCACTGAAATCCCATCTCCGGAAATCATATGTCCAAGAAATGCCACTCGATTCAGTCAGAACTCGCATTTACTAAACTTGGCATAGAGTGTGTGTTCTCTTAAGGTCCGTAGAACCATTCTTAAATGTTGCTCATGTTCCTCAGGACTCTTCAAATGTACCAAGATGTCGTCAATGAATACGATAACGAATTGATCTAGAAATTCCTTGAATACCCAATTCATCAAATCCATAAAGGCAGCATGGGCGCTAGTTAATCTGAACGGTATCACTATAAACTAATAATGTCCATATCTCATTCGGAAACGTCGCTTTTGGTATATCCTCCTTCTTGATTATCAATTGATGGTAACCAATCCTTAAGTTGATCTTAGAGAACACCGATGCCCCTTATAAATGATCGAATGGGTCATCTATCCTTAGCAGTGGATACTTATTATTAACGGTCACTTAATTCAATTGCCAATAGTCAATGCATAAGCACAATGACCCATCCTTTTTCCACACAAACAACATTGGTGCTCTCCATGGCGATGCACTCGGACAAATAAATCCCCTATCCAGTAGTTTTTGCATCTGAACCTTCAATTCTTTCAACTCTAACAATGCCATTCTATAGGACACTCTAGATAATGGCTCCATCTCAGGCGCCAACTCAATTACGAATTCTACTTCTCTTTCAGGTGGCAATCCTAGCAATTCCTGCGGAAAGACATCAGGGAAATTGCACACCACGGCTATGTCCTCTAGCCTCGGCTCCTCGATCGAAGAATCAACCACAATCGTTAAATAACCTTGGCATCCTTCATCTAACAACTTAAACACCTCAAGCAATGAAATCCAGAGAATCGAAGTTTCTCCTCGGTTTCCCACAAATTCATAACTAGGAAGATCAATCGGATTAAATTGAATCACTCTACTACCACAATCCATCACAGCCCTCTATCTAACCAACCAATTCATACCGATAATAACATCGAAATCAATCATAGCTAAGGCAGCTAGATCAATCAAATTCTCTCTACCAGAAATAACAATCTTAGAGCCTAGACATTCTAACGAAATTAGCACCTTATCATTTAACGGAGTAGTAACATACAACATAACTTCTAGTGGTTTCGGTTTAATTCCAAACAATCTAACGAATTACTTAGATACAAACAAGTGCGATGCCCCCGGATCAAACAAAGCATATGCAGTATGATCACTGAGAGAGACTATACCTGTGACCATGCCAGGCATATCCTCAGCTTCCCTTCTCACCATAATATGCACTCTTCCTTGGGCCGACAGCCTATTATGCTTAGCCGGCTGAGCAACTCCAATCTAATTTCCATTCCAGGGTGGTTGCGACTGCACAGACGAACCAGCTTATCGGTTAAGGCAGTTCCTCACTTGGTGCCCTCGTCCACCGCATCTAAAGCACACTCCACCCCTACTCGAGTAAGGTCCATTTCCATGTCTACCCCCACAACTCCAACATACAACATTTGAGTAGTGAGCCAACTTCTCGATATTCTTTCTGACAGGAGGGACAAAGCGCCTATTTTCCGCTATAGGTTTCTTTCCAAAATGGTAGTTGTCCTAGCCGGGGTGTACTGCGATCCAAAAGCAACAGCTCTCTCCATTATATCTCATTCCACCACTTGAGCCCATTCGTACAACTCGTTATAATCCCTCGATTCAACAGTATCAATTGACTACGGAGGTCTTGCTTCAGCCCATCTCGGAACCTCTAGGTTGTATCCAATGGGTCATCTACCATCTTCGGTGCAAATTTGGACAACCTTACAAACTCTACCTCATATTGGTCCACAATCATCTGACCTTGATGAAGTCTCAAGAATTCAGCCATATTTTGCTCTCGGGCACTTTCCGAGAAATACTTTTCATTAAAGGCCTCAGTAAAAGTCGTCTAGTTCTGGGCCATGTCAGTAGGGAAAACTCTACCCTGGGTGGCTTTCCACCAGTCATTTATATTCCCTTGAAGTTGATACACTGCGAGGGTCACTTTTTCTTCTTCTATGCACCCCAATAGCGCAAATGCTTTTTCCAACTCTTCGACCCAGAGGAAAGCAGCCTCTGAATCACCTTTCCCATCAAACTTATGAGGCTTTATCTTTAAAAAATGTTCCACCAACTCATGCATCTGGCGATTTCCATTATTCCCATTATTTCAAAGGTTCCCATTATTTTCGTTCCGTTGGTGGCGGCAACAGCGGCCTCTACAGCAGCAATAGCAGTAACAGCTCACTCTTGGGTTTGTTTACCCATTAAAATTCCAACCTCCTCCAGTGCCCTCAATATTCCATCCACTCTAGGATCCTTTGCGACTCTAGCTCGCGGACCCAATCGACCTCTTGTCCATCTTTCTCGATTGCTCATTCTTACAAGGTTCTCACTACTCACTTACCTACTTTAATTCCATCCAGGAATTAGAGACCCAGGCCAACTATTCAAGTCTATAGTCCTAGGCAGTGAATCACAATAACAATTCACAAAGCAGGCAACTATTCATAAGCAACATAAGGTCACAATCAATAGGGCTCGTGCACTTACCTTAACTCTTGCCACACTTGCATTTCAAATGTTATAGCATAGAATCATCCAACGATCACAAATAGATACCCATTGAACATTCATAGCACAACTTATACATGCATTTAGTGAAGGTCTCCCTAACTAACTATCCCAAAGGTCAATGCTCCTTATCACTCTAAGCTCCAACCAACTTGGATCAAGCTAACCTCGCTTTGATACCAATTCAACAGAGGATATCACGCCCCGATCCCCATGGGCACGCATCATCCCGCCACAATCATTAAGAATGCAACATTCTAGGATTTGTCGCCATCCTACATGAACAAACAAAAGAGCAGCACATGTGGAAGTAAATCGAACTCTCCATACAACAAATAATTAAACGGGTGGTAAGGAGACAACGGAATCACATCAACAAAACACTTTTATAGACAAAGCGTTACTACAAAATTCACATCATACAAAACTTACTAGAGGCCATCACTACAAACCACGTACATTCAAAAAGGACCGGTGGTTGATTAGCCTAGCTTTTCTACTATAAGGGATACTCCAAAAGATGGGATTGCTAAACCTACTAATCATCCCCATGGAAGCCTAGTAGCATCCTTGGATCTTCCATAACATCATAAGGATGTTGACATCTAATTTTTAACCGATGTATCATTAAAAGTAGAAAATTCGAGATTATAATTTCTGATCGTGACGGAACCCGTTTCTTGAACAAAAAGTGTTGTTTTTTAATTCTGTTCGTTGGCCTAGCTTCTATAAATAATTTTCTATTCATTTTATGCAAAAACCCGAAAAGTCAAACGATTAACTTTCGAGTTGACTTTTTAGTCAACCCCTTAACCAAAAGTCAATCCCAGGTCAAATTGGGGCTTTTTACATAAAAAGATTCCTTTCAAGTTTAATTTCACTTTAAAGGTGGAAATTCCAGAAAAATTCAAAGATTTGATCATAAAATCAAGCTTGTAGTGAAAAGTCAACTAGGGTTTGACTTTTGGTCAAACCTTTAACCAAAAAATTGAAATATACAAAAATCTAAAAATCATCTTATTTTACATTCAATTTGACTTTGGCATTTGAAATTTTACAAAAATCGGTTTAGAATCAACTTTTTCCCAATTTGTAGAATTTGGTTCAAATTGGCCAAAAATGAAATTATTTCATTTCTAGTCATTTTTTAGGTTAGTTTCCTTCATGACATTTGATCTAGAGGTTGTATTACTTTCAATTTTGGAACCAATTTTGTGATTCTAAGCCAAACACAAAAATCTCCAATTTAGGCCATAATCAGTGATTTTGATTAATTCTTTATGATTTGTGCAATTAAGACACGAATGAGCCTAATTTCTTATATGAAATACAAATTTGAAATCAAATTTGGAAAATTCACATGAATTTGAGCCAATTTGATCAATTTAGTGATCCAACGATTGAGAAGTCTAAAAGTTATTGGTCCAATTACTGCAATTCAACTTAACCTACTCTAGACTAATATTCAATTTGATGAATTGAAACTCAATTTGGCTAATTAGACTTCAATTAAATTCGTTAGTCTAGCTTGGCCATGCAATTAACTCAAATTGAAGAACAATTGAGCTAAACAAATTAAATTGGATCAATTTGTGCATGAATTTCAAATCGGTTTAATCCAATTTAATTGAATTCAATATTAATGGAGTCAATTAATCATTATAGAGATCAAATTGTACAAAATTGAAACTAAAGGAACCAAGGATTAAACCGGTTCAACCCGGCCCAACTCGGGACAAACCGATTTGATTCGAATTGAACCGGTCTGATCGGATTGGCTATTTTTCGGTCAAAAATCCGTCGACCATCACTCTATTCCAACCAACCAAGGCCAGCCACATCCCTTTGAGCCCAAAAATGACAAAAATGCCCTTCATTGAAAATTACGAAAATGCTCATAAGTGAAATTACTAAAATGCCCTTCCTTAAGGATTAAGCAAGGGGTGAGCAATTTAATCATGGCCATTCATTCAGAATTGATCATGGCCATCCATACTGCCATGTCACATATCCTTAGTTCTTAAGGAATATTCTTAATCCCTAAGGACGCATTTTAGGCCATTAGATCAATCTAAGGGCTAGGATTCAAGCTTAAGGGGAGTATATAGGCTTTTTTCCCTCCAAATTTTTAGAGAGGTCTCATATTTTCAGATCTGAATTTTCTTTCCTCTCTTCTCTTTCTCTCTATAGCTCACGCTTATCTCTCCCTCTTGATCTCTCTCTCGGCCGCTAGCCTTTCTACCTCCTGCCGGGCTGTTTTCTAGCGAGTCGCCGCCTCATCGCCGTCCTCCACGGCGGCACAAGGCTGGTCACAAGACCAGCTGTCCTTGCTGGTGGCTGGAATTACTCTACCCGATGTGATCTCCTCCACGGCAACATCACCGGCATAGTCGCCAGTGATTGAATTAGCCAGCTCAAGCAGCTAAATCAGCTAGCTGGCGGTCCCTCCGGCAATCCTGAACCTCCAGCAGCCTTCCTTGGTGTCTTCATGTGGCTATGGTGGCCAGCTTCCTGCTGAACAGCTATCGGATCGCTTCTTTCTACTTGATTTTTCGTTATTAGTTCATTAGCGTGAAATCGAGTCGATTCTCACTATAGCTTATGTACTCAATTCTCATAGGTTTGTCAAGCTTTCCGAGACTTCTCTATGCTACTCTTGATCTGAATACGGAGACCGGATCGCTCGATTGTGCGTTGAGCATCATTATACAAGGTGATTTCAAATCTGTCATTCTCGGATCCTGATGATCAATCTGCTCGTGATGGTGATTTCAGCTTGTAAATGTCGAAATCTTGCAAAGTGATGAACTAGAGAATCGTAAAACTCATCTCAAGCTTCGATTTGATATGTCGCATGCCTTAATCGGACTTCATTTGCTAGGTGAAAATCACTTCGTAAGCTAGGATCAGAATCTAGAATGTGATATTCTATTATGTTTTGATGATTTCCTGATTGACGTGATGCTGTTCTACGATTTTTATAATTTTCTATGATTGTTTTTTTGAAGAAACTTTCCTCATGAAAGTCATAAAACACATCCTAATCTATCCATCATAAAATTTTCATAAAATTCCAAGCATTTTAGGATAGGACAATTTGTAACGTCATTTAGGTATAGATCTGATGATAGATGAGTTTCTAATTGACCTTCATGTATTCTTTGATTTTTATAAATTCGTGTGTTCAAAATATGAAAAAAAATATGTCTTCATGAAAGTTCACATTGAGATCAAGAGCTTTCCAGTGATACTAACTTTATCAAGATCGGAGTTCATTTGGATCTTCAAAAGGAATTTTCACGATTCAATTAGTATTTGTGTTCAGATTTGATTTTCATTCCTCTGAAATCCAAAGTATGTTTCTCCGAATTTGATAAAGTTAGAGTCCTCATTTGCAAAAACTCAAAACTACAAAGTTGTTCCTTGGGGTCTCATTATGTTGACAAGAAATTTTGAGGGCCTAATAGCAATTTTTAGAGGGTCAATTTGTTAAAAATTTCATATAAGGACTTCTTGGGTTAAAATTTGATTTGCAAATGAGTCCTTGGTGAAAAATGAATTTTATAAAAATTTGGAGGGCTTTTTAGCAAAAACTCTTAAAATCCTTAACAAAACGCGGGTCTAGACTGTCACCGAATGTAAATTTGTCATTTTCATGAAAATCGGAGGGGAATAAAAAAAATGGTCTTCTTGACTTTTGATCCTCATGACATAAAATTTCTAATAACACCTAAATGACTTCATTTGTACATCATTAGGTGGATTAATCACACCTGAACAAAAGTAATCTGAATTAGAAAATAACTGAATAAGTGATCTCCTTATGAAGCCCACTTCCCATTGCCTAATTGGTTGAGAAATAAGGCCCATGAGCCTGAATGCATGCTTATTTCATAGCTATGCATGTGTTTACTAGATGTATGTTAGGCCCGATGTATATTCGGTAGGTAGCCCATTATGGTCACTTAGAATCCGAATTTAGGGGTTAATCGATAGGAGTTGCTATTTTGTGAATGCAAATGGTAGCCCGTTATCGTTAACCATTAATCAAATAATGTTAAATGATTAGGAGGGTGGGTGGATCGAAATGCATGTAAAGCAAAGGCCGACCCCGAAGCCAGTGTTTGATTAGTGAATTGTTTGCACCACTACTTTTCTTTGGTTGTTTCTTTATGCATTGTTTGTCGTGAATGTATGTTGTGAATCTAAACGCCAACACTCGAGAATTATAAAAGACCAGGGCGATAAACCGATGTCTAATCCGGTCTCAATTTGTATTCACTTGACGGTGGCGATAGACTGATGTTTGATCCAGTTTCAATTTGTATTCAATTCATTCATCCTCGATCATATCTCGGGTTTTCAATTTGTGTTGTAGTAAACACCCGACAAGTTACAATTTTTACTTTTTCGCAGTTAGAATTAGCTCGTCTTTTCAATACTTTGAGTGTTTACTTTACGGAATGTGTTTCAATACAATTGATTATTTTTTTCTTTTTCTAGACTAAGATAGGATTAGTTTAAAATCTTAAATGAAAATAAAAAAACGAGATGTGTGATTACTTAGTGGACTAAGACTTTAACATGAAAATGGTAAAAAATAAATGCATGACAACTTATATAATAACCATGATAAGTTTAGTGGTACTGAAAGGGTGTGCATAGAAATATTAACGTAAGCTAGTCCCTGAACTCATGATCTCTGATTTTCGTAGACACCGAAATGAAACTCTCGCGTTTTGGTTGGGTATTCTAGCCGACCCTCTACCTAGGCTAGTGGCGACTCCTAAAAAAGATAAAATCTATCCGCTGTCACGCAAGGTATGGATTTAGGGAAAATCCACATTCATGATAATGGACCATATGGATGATCAAAAGATCGATACTTTGGTAAAGCTATCTTTTATGATGTGCCATATGGACCGTTCCATGAACACTTATCTCTAAACCAGCCTTATCGAGTTCGACCCTCGAGAGGTAGGTCATGATAAAGGCTCGGGATTTTGAATGTTTGTAATTCAACAATGAGAATAAATATTAATAAGTCACTACCTAAGCCTCGCTTAAGCTAATGCATATCGCAGGATAGTTCAGAGCATGCAAGATTATCACTCAACGTGCCACAACAATCACAGGCAACCTTACCTCGCCTTGGCAAACGCACAAGCCCTACACATTAGTGTACAGCCACAACATGGTAACCATTCATCGCACATAACAACCCAAATTGGGACAAGCACATGCATAATACACTCAATAATCCGAACATGTCCAATAATAATCTCACATAGCATACCAGAATGCATATATCGCAATCATAAGGTCCAAATTATTAGCAGCCCCTCGGATTCCCCGAACCCACGTAAAATGCATCAGGCTATAGGGCTTTCGGCATAACCAAGCATCATCCCGCTACGTCGGCGACAGCATCATCCCACGTTGCACGCATCAAGAAGGCATTTGATGAGAAGCATCAATTCGACCTCCATCGCGATTGGCATCCAGTTATCCATTGGGAATCCAATAAATCGAGTATCGTCTCATGTAAAACACATCAAGATGAGTTACAACCCCACGAAAAACCCCTCAGGGTATTATGTGAGCATACGAGAATTCAACACTCAAACTAATTTCTCATCTTTTGATTAGCCAATTGCCATTCAATTCATGATCCGTAACAGCTCGAATTTTGATGTAATTTCGGGATCAATAAAACTGATATTAATTCACATTTCATTTTAGTAAATCTCGTCCAGAGCTGATCACTTTCGGGATACTAACTAATAGGATATGGCTAATTAAGAAGCAGTACGTGGACCGGGGACCCTATCGTGAAACGGACACCGATCATAAGAGACGCTGAGGAAATATTTTGGGCCAACGTGGGCCGTTCGTAGGAAAGGGTAATGGATTGGGTTTGGCCAAGGCTTACGATATATAATAGGGACGTAGGTGATTCTGCAAGACTGAAAGTACACGTGGGCAACCAGTCCTGAACTTGAACCGAACGATCGTGATCTTTGGAACTAGTGATAATTTCTCATTCTCTCAATGATCGAGACCATTCTGATATGGATAGCCCTAGGTCGATACGCGTAACCTCTAAACTGTCGCCCGTTAGTGAGAGACCCTGAAATTGAAAGTTTAGCGAGTTTTGTTCACGGAATTGAGCTCGGATTTCGATGTCGATTTTCGAAGGCTTAAGAGACTATTTTGGGAATTTGACATCATATCACATTGGCCACACACGTTTGGAGTTAGTATGAGTAAAAATTGAAATTTCGGTCCGGGGGCGAAAAATTACGATTTTGCCCCTCAAGACTCCAGCGTTGCTTTTCGAGGCCGAATGAGGTTATTTTTCGAGGCCGATGCCATTTTTGGGTGGCCATGCATACCAGGAGTCGTTATAATCAAAAATTGAAATTTCGACAAAAATTGAAAAATTAATATTATTTTATTCCAGAAAATTTAACGTGGATTTTCGAGGGCTTGCACAATGAATTTCGCGATTCCGACACCATATTATATTGGTCATGCACATGGAGGGTTGGTACGGGTGAAAAATGGAACTTCGCCCTAGGATTGGAAAAATGACGGTTTTGCCCCTAGGCTATTTTTGGTTCCCAATTTTGGGGAATAATTAAGGAAATTAATTAAAATTGGACTTATCCTAATTATGGCAGCAAAGGACCAAAATGCCCTTGAATTATTGGATAAGGTTTAATGGTGGCCCTTGGATGAGGGGTAAAATGGTCATTTTTGTTAAATTTTGACACTTGGCACCCCTAACCCCTAGTATTTGACTAAGATAAGACTCTCACTCTCTCTCCTCTCACCCTCATCTGGCCAGATCAATCCTCCCTCTCTCGTAGATCACTGCCCCTCTTTTTTCTTTCTTTTTTTCTCTTGTTTGGCCTTGCGAGAAACAAGCCACGGATAAACCACCCGACCACGGTCTCCGCCCGGCCACCGTGCCTCCCCGTCGACCATCACAGCCCCCAACCTTTGCCTTGCCCCTATCCGATCCTTTCTCTCTCACTTTCTCTCTCTTTCTCTCCCTTTTTCTCTCCCGAAATAGGACTGGTGCCTCGTCGGAGCCCCACCGCCGCCACACCGGAGCTCGAACGACTAAGCTATTGCCACTGCGGACGTCAGCGGCGTCCGTGCGTAACCATCGCCATCGTGCATACGGTGTTCGTATAGTCGATACTACATCGCCGTCTGCCGGAAATCGCTTGGAACGCTGCCGGCAGTTCCACTGTTCACTAGTGATCGGCCGCTGTTCCTCATCATCGTGACCTTGGATTAAGTGAGTAAGATTTCTAAACTCGAATGAAGACTGATAGTGCATTTTTCTGGACTGGTTTAGATATTATCGGTGTATTTTGGACTGGCTTCGATAGTATCAGTGTATATTTCAAACTGGGTTGAGGATCGATTAGTAGAAATTATTATCAGAAAAATTTAGTGGATTAATAAGAATTATTTGGGGAGATTAATTGGATTTAATGACCAATTTAGGAGCCCATTGGAAAATTATCGGGTATGTCCAGGTTAACTGGTTATACGTAATTTGTGCTTAATGGTGATTGATTTCGTATTGCTATATTGCATGTCGTGTGGCTAAATTATGTGGAGTGCGATTGGCCAATGATTGGTTTGAAATTAATTGTTGATTTGTGATTTGCACGTTAGGCCACACGGTATTAATTGGGCCAATTGAGCACGTGTTGTGATATTGAGTGTTTGAATTATATTGGTGCTTGTTGTGCATTGCATTGCATAACATGGACACGCATTGTATATGCCAAGAGTGAGGCATGTGATGAAATTGTGCGGGAATGCGTGTCTGCCATGAGCATGTGATCACCTAAAATAACCTGGAGCATTTTACGCTGGGTTCAGATAATAATGAGTTGTGTGATCACCTAAGGACCTTCGGGTCGTGACCTTCGGGTCAATACTGTCCTCATGCACTTTGAAGCAGGACGATGCTCGGTACGTCCAAAAGACGACCATCCTTATGCACTTTGAAGCAAGCTCTGGTTCGTAAGGAGATCAATATTACGCCTCATGCACTTTGAAGCAGGCTAGAGACACTTTGGACCAGATTGGTTGCTGCGCCTCATGCACTTTAAAGCATGTTAGACGCACCGGGCCGTGAAAAATTGATGACTCGAGTCGTAATAAATAATAAATTGGGCGATTATCAGTGTGCGAGTGTGGACGAGTGGGCGGGAAATGCATATGACATGTTGACGACATTTGCATGCATGAACATGCATGGACTGGCATGCGAGTGTGTGAGACTCGGTGCATGAGCATGTGATTGGCGTATGTGTGACAATGTGTGCCATGTATGTACCGTGATTAATATATATTGAACTGTCTAACCTGCAGGGTCAGAGAATTATTTGATTATTGTTGTGTTATGATTTTTAAGTATTTGTTTCCGATCAGGAGATTGCATGCTAGCCTAACCTAGGTTTAGGGGTTGAACTCGCTGAGATTCGTCTCACGGTTGTGTAAACCGAAACTTTTCAAACCCCCAGTCGTGAGGATGGAGAGATCACCGACTCTTTTTGGGATCCCTGTACAAATCTGGCAGTATACCAATACCTACCCCTTAGGTAATGGGGAAGCTTTTGTGAGATATCGATCAGAAGTGGTTGTGAATAAAGGCGAGTATTTTTACCAGAAGCAGGAGTACGTGGCATGGTGCCATCAGGATGCCGATGGAAATGAGGGAGAGCCCTTTAGGACCTTTGATATCTCGGTCGATAGTGTTGGGCTGTTGCACCCAATTATAGCGGATGGTGAGGTGATCGATGCAAAGGCCACACCCGAGTGGATGAGGTAGGAGGAAGAGATGGATGAGGAGCCTGACGTACTAGCAGAGGACTCCGAGTCGATGGATGAGGAGGAGAATGACGAACCCGAGGCTATGGAACAGGACATAGAGGAGGACGGAGAGGTAGCAGAGCTGGGATCAAATGAGAAGGGGTTCGAGCTTTACCTTGACCCAGAGTTGGAGCCGGACTTCGAGGATGAGCGAGCCCAGGCGATGGATTCGGAGGAGTCAGGGTCTAGTGAGGATGCCTCTGAGGATTTGTCAGAGGATTCTTCCGAGTCATCTGATCCTAATTGGGAGCCCTAGGGTCGCCCTGTGTCCTTAGCTAGCAGTGAGGGGGCCACTACTTTTTGGACTGTAGCCCTCTTCCCAAATTTTAGCCTGACTCCCTAGCCGTTTACCACTTTTTGACCAAGTGGCTACTGATCGTGTGTAGCTTTTTGTTTGTACTTGTAAATATTGTACAAATGATTTTTAATAGTAATATAAATGTATACGTATTTTCTATGATGGTATTTGATGTATGGCTATCCTTGGCTCATATTGTAGTTGTTTGGGTTTTGTTTATTTAATACTTCCGCTTGTGCTTGATCTCTGTGTGGGCGTGGGTCGGCGACGCTTCTTGGGACGTCGCAGTTTATCGACCAAAGTAGGGATGTTGCATGCCGTGGGGTACGGGGCGTGACATGATCAGCTCACAACCAACCATGCCCTCACATGCAACAACAACATCAAAAAGCTCCCGAGAGAGAGAAACCAATTTTGCATAGAATCGGGCTAAAATTTGGCAATTGCGCAGTAACAGAAACGCCTTCAAAATAAATAGTAATTCAACCCCAAAAATTATAAATTTTGGATATGTCATTGGAAATATCCTGATAAACATTTTTCATGAGGACACGAAATCCGATTCCAACTGTAAATATTTGTCACTCAAAGTCAGATCGAAAATTTGCCCACTGGGGCAGACCGCTCGGCCTTAGAAATCCCTTTTAATTAGCACCAAAATCTCATTGGAAAACCTTGAAATTTTTATATATCATAGACATACTTCAATATATTATGGTCAACTTTAATGAAGAACAATATCTCAGATTTGGCCCAAAAAGATATCCATAAAAATAGTAAAACACATATGCATAGCAGTAATGAATCCGAGAATCAACCAACATGAACCATTCAGTAATTCAAGCTCATCTAGCCACTAAACCAACTATCCATAGCCATGAATCAACCCCTAACATGTCCATTAATAACCACTTAGCCTAGTCAAGGGTTAGGAAGCCACATACTCAAAGCCTAAGCAAGCAAGACCAAGCAAGAAAGGCAGCACAAGTCACACCTAGCAGTCGCAACTTCGGCAAACATATGGGTGGCTCGGCAGCGGCGTTGGTCACTAGTGGACCACAGCTGGGACGAGCACGTGGTGGTGGTGATAGTGAGGGGTGAAACTGGCCAAGAATGAGGGAGATGAGAGTGAGAATGAGAGAGAATGGCAGTGGTGTAAGGCACGAGCAGCAACAACGATCGAAGACGGCTCTAGCGACCAAGCAGGCGGACGGTGGCTAAGGAAGGTGGACGGAGTTGCTAGTCAGGCTGGAAGGGAGGAGTGGTTGCTGAAAGTGAAGAGAAGAGGGGGGAGATGGTCTGCCGAATGGGTGAGGGAATGAAGGAGAGAGAGAGAGAGAGAGAGAGAGAGAGAGAGAGAGAGAGAGAGAGAGAGAGAGAGATGGTGAGTTGAGTAACTTGAGTGGGTCAACTACTCCCACTATGACTCAACCAAGGGCTAGGATTAACTAGTCAATCTTATCAAAGATCCAATGGCTCACATTAAAACTTCTACAAGAAAGTCAACAAATATCCAAAGGCAAAAGAGGATATGAGCAAGAGAAAAGAGGGGTATTATGGCCCAATATTTTTGGCTAGCATGGGGGCAGCAACTTTACCAAAATGCCCTTCCACTTTTCAAATGAACTCAAATAATCCTAGGGGCAAAATGGTCATTTTTCACTTCCGATCCAAATTTCACTTTTCCGGCAAATCCAAGTGGCCCTAAGGTTGGCCTTGCTAAATGTGACGTCATCCAATGAATTAGTCATGGCTTTCGAGAAATTCGATTCCCAAGTCTAGATTCCAAGTAATGGTCAAATTCGATTAAATGCAATTTTAGTGTGTTTCAAACTAACAGGTGGCTTTTAGAAGTTACACGAATCGACTCGTAGCCGATTCGATATTAGGTCACAACTAAGTTTACTCGAGCCATGGCGACCTCGGTTGTCATGTAATTGTAAGGGTCAATCACTAATTTCAATTGACACGATCGTTCGAATTAGGTTTAGGATCGTTTGAAACTCGTACAATAGTCAAGCGGATTCACCCGCGATCCAATTATACAACATTTGTGAATCTTTCCTTAACCATCCTTGGATCGATCTATAATGGTTCAAAATATCTCCTCGTCAATCCTCATGGTTGAAGTGTCGATCCACGGCCAAGTTCTTAAGTCCATGTACTTAATTTCTAGCTAGCCATTCCCTGCTAGTTAGTCTCCTCAAGAGTAATTAATTTCAAGTGAGATTTAACTAAAGTGCATCAATAATATAATCATTTCATAAATCTCGAAAATAGGTCAAATTTCAGAATGTCACACTATCCATATCTTGCGGCACCCCAAACCGCACCTGGTGATTCACCATGCTAAGGTCCTGGAAAACAGTTAACAACAACAAATAATATATAAATCTCAACAAGTTAACGATCTAAGCCTCTTTTAGGAAGTCAACTCGTCTCGGATGCACCTAAAACATGTAGTGATATAATGATGGCAGACCAATAGCAATGCAACCTCTTGCTTTGCCATAGTTGTACACAGTGTCAAGCAACTTAGCACAGCATACACAAACATGTCATCACACAATCGCAAGCATTCTTACCTTGTCTTGGCACATACCCTACATGTTATAAATCATTATGTGCCATAACAGTGGAATAAGCATATAACATAATCATAACACATAACAACTTTCCCATGCACGATGCACCCATGCGTGTTCCAATTATTACGACCATTCAGGGCCACGACACATCCCTATGGTTTGGCGGTTTTCTAACATGTCCGACATTTATCGCGGCCACTCAGGGTACGCTCGTCCTCGCATGAGGGTCTTCTGGTTTAACCAGGTATTGTTCACAACCACTCAGGACATGCCCGAAATCCATCGGGGGTCTCATCACGGCCATTTAAGGCACGCTTGTAATTAAGCAGGGGTTTCATCATTGCCATTTAAGGCACGCCCACACTCATTCGGGTGTAACGAGTTTTCATTATATGATCACGCAAGCACCTAAACCTCTCAAGCCAATTTCATTTCTCCTCATTTAACCAATGCAAATGTGGTTGTACTCACACATCAAAATACTACAACTTTCATGCCTAAAAATGCAGTAATAAATTCACACGTGATCATATATACACAATTGAACTGTCAAACTTTCATGCCTAAAAAGGCATGCTTCCCTAATTAATCATCATTAATCACTAATCATCTAATTTACTTAATATAAACTAATCATAATCAAGTTTAACGTACTAATCGAGGGATTAGAGCATTAACTCGCCCATTAATGATTCTGATGACATGGGCATGATGGCGGCGACGAGGTCTACGCGCAGCTCGATCTGGAAAAGACACAAGATGGCGGCGATGGCATGGACAGTTGCTCAACAGCTTCTATGGGCTAGTTTGGCTTGCGGTGAAGGCGAACCAACGAAGGGAGCGGCTCGGACGAACGATGCATAGCGACTGGTGTTCACGGCACGCAGCTGGTGGTGGCGGGTGGCTCCATGGCGCCAAACAGCAGCTAGGGGGCGGTGATGCTGAGCTCAACCGAAGGAGGGAAAGAGGAGGGAGAGAGGGGGTAGAAAATAAGAGGGAAGAGAGAGAAAGAGAGAGAGAAGGAAATAAGAGACAAGAGAGAGAGTTTGGGAGATATTATCCTTTTCTCCAAAGTCTTCATTCATCAATGCAACTCCCCTAAAGCCTTCACTCATCAATGCCTAACCTTCCTTTGTCTCTTTGTTCAATAATGCAAGAAGGCTATTTTGGTCATTTCACATTTTGCACAAATTTTCCATTTTGCCCTTGGGCCAAAGTCAAGATATGGGCCTTGGAATGGGCCCAATTGAATAGAAATGGGCTTGAAAATTTTATAGGCTCAAATTGGGCTTTAAAATTGTAAAGTGAGCTTAATGGGTCTCATTGGGCCCACTTGAATATGTTTGGGCCTAATGGCTGAAGCACACATTGGGCGTGAGGCCTAATGGGCCTTAGCTCGGCCCACTTCCTTGTGGGCTCCAATTCTAGGCCCAAAATTTCTTTTTCGAGAATTTCGAGCAAACCAATAAATCAGAAGATTAATGAGGCGACATCCGATAGGTTAGTCTTGAAATTCTTGAAAGTTCGATATCCAAATTCAAATTCTAATTCATGGTCAAAATTGATCAATTACGACTTTAATATATCTCAAACTAACGGATAGCTTATAGAAGTTACACGTTATTCGACCTGTGATTGATTTGATATCAAACCACGTTTAAGCTCTTTCGAGTCATGGGTGACTTCAATTGTCATGTAATTGCGAGAAGTTAATCATTAGTTCCAAAGTACACGATCGTTAAGAATTAGTTTAAGGTTGCTCGCAATCTATACAATGGTTAAGCGGAATCACCCGTGATCCGATTGTATACTATTGATGAATCATTCTATAACCGTTCCTTGATCGGTCTATAATGGCTCAAAATTGTCCCTCGTCATTCCTTACGGTCGAACTGTCTATCCACGGTTGAGTTCTCTGGTCGTGCATACTTAATTCCTTAACCGCCTTTTCTTATTAATTAGTTCTCTCATAAGTGATCAATTCAGAGTGAGATTTAACTAATAGTGCATCAATAAAGTAATCATTTCATATATCTCTAAATGGTCGAATTTCAGGATATCACACTAGTGTTGGAGTTTCCGTGCCACAGCATAGAGTTTCGAGTCCAAACGCTAATACCTAATCATATATTGAGAAAATGTTTTTTGGTTTTTTACAAAGGAAATCATTTTCTTGAATGAAGCATAGGTTTTCCGTTAATTATGAAAACATTTTCTATTGACTCATTTTCCTAACTAACCAAAACCCAGAAAATAAGGTAAATGTTTTCCACGAAACCAACAGAGCCTTAAATTAGGGTTTGCTTAGTTGGCAATTGATTTTACTCTTTTTCTTGTAATTTTCGGTAGAATTTTTTTGAGTAATTGAAGAGTAAAATTCTAAATTACTAAATTGATATGAAGAAGTGTAATCCTTGAAAAGATGTGCACAAAAAACTGACTAAAGCACCATCTGTCATGCCCCGAGCTCCATCGGGCACGCGACATCCCAACCCTGGTCGATCGATGCGATATCCCAGGATTATCGCCGACCTCAATTCACCATTAGAGATTTAAATCGTCAACGGAAACCACAAATCACTCGGACAATTGGAAACTGGGGAAGATCAGGAAGAACATACATATTCATTAAAAAAATTATAAACTACTTACAATTTACAACCACCATGAACTTTTGTACACTGCACTTAAATCCCTCGATATACAAAAAGATCGATGACCTGGCATACTGACCTAAAACATGGTATCCTGCAAAAATCTACTCTGAACCCTTATACTAATCCCTACGCCCTTTGCTCGGTGTCCATTTTGAGGTTGACTCCTCATCTTCTGAACCTGAACTCTCCTGATCGGTTTGCTCCTCCGAAGAACTCGACCCCGCCTCTATCTCGATCAGGTGATTGATGTCACCCGACTCAGTTGGAACTTCGTTCTGGTCCTCCTCCCACAATCCACTAAAGAAGTTGTATTCTGGCACATAATTAGGATCCATATACTGCTCATATGGGAGTATGTAATCCGGTTCCTCCTCAGGCTCCTCAGACTCGTCAGGTTCATTCTCGGGTTATGGTTCAAGCTCTACTCCCTTTGGTTCTTCCTCGGGAATCGGTTCTAAGTCTATATCCATTGGGTCATCCTCAGCTTGCGATGCTTCGGGTTCAAGTTCATGTTCCAGCCCCTGACGATACTTTCTGTGACGCCTCCACCTCGGGGTTGTTCATGTGACGTCCCGTTTATTATTATCTTTCTTTAAACACAAGCGGAAGCATAATTTCAGGACAATCATATTCAAAACAACAGCAGGACTAAGACAAGAAGCATCATGAGCAAACCTTATGTTTACAAAACACGCAAACATATTTTACAAGCCAACTTAGCTGACTTTAGCCATTTACACAACGAACGTTATGGCTTAGGTGTCCTAAGCCCACTACTTTGATTTCACAGCTCCTAGCTTTCCTCAATCTCCAACATGGCTCAAACTCCCCCTGTCACCGCCGTATGTTCGACCATCCTATAGACCTGAGAGAAAAAACGAGGGATGAGTCGGGGAGACTCAACAAATGAAAACACTAATATCAAGCGAGGATATATTAATCGCCATTAACAGAAGTCGGCCTTTCCGCACCCGCATTAATGGCAGATCAATAGCAAAGTTCAAACAAGAGAACATCGCGCATGGCCACATCATGCACACTTTATCAACCAAGGCTCGGTTCTATCTCAAAACAACATCAAACATGAAACATGATCAAATCGAGAAATGAACCAACTATGACCAACCAAACAACCGAAAACGGTCCAAGCAAACCACGTCACAACGCATCTCAACATCCTTACCCGGTATTAGGGAATTCACTTACACTAAACTGAAACAAGAACTAGAGAGAGAAGAATGGATGGTGAGAACAATGGCCTTGGGGTCTTGGCAACTCACGGCGGTTGCCCCTTTCTTTTCTCTCCCTCGGCTTTCTTTCTCTCTTGGTTTTCTCTCTTTCTCTCACAGTTTTCTCTCCCTCTTGGCTCTCTTAATGGCCTATATTTATAGAGGAATTGGCTTGGCTAGGAAGTCAATGAGGTAAGCGCACGTGTCATCGGGTGCGTGAGGTAAGCGCACGTGTCATCGGGGTACGAGGTGTGATGACCTCATTAGGTCATAATGATGGTGCCTCCAAAGTCTAACTTCCATTAATGCGAGTCATGGTGAAGGGCTCTAAAGTCTTGATTCATTTATTGCGAGTCATGATGAAGGGCCACCAAAGTCCAACTTTAATAAATGCAAGGCATAATGAAGCTTGGAAGATAAGCTTTGACTCGGTCAAGGCCTTATCCTCTAGATTCTTCTACCAATTTTCCGAACCGTAAACTCCCTAGAACCTTCTGGATTTACTGAATTCTCACGCAAATGACTCGGGCCAATTGGGTCACACAAAATATATTAATTGGCACAAAAATCACAACCCGTGTCATACTTAATCACAAGATTTTCTGAAGGTTTTCCGTGATAAACACGCATAATAATTCCATTCAACCCGAGGTTTGGCGTGGATATGTCCTCAAATATCACCAAAAGACATCAAGTTGAGATTCCAACATTTTTCATGTAAAAAATGTTGAATCTTTGAAATCTGACAAAACTAGATAGTTTTGCACTGTTCACAAAATCAGAATTGAAATCCTAGTAAATGAACTCAAAAATTCTCAAATTCGGATATGTCAAAAAACAAGGTCTTAACAAACATTTTTCATGAAGAACACGAAATCTGATTCTCTCTATAAATACCATTTTTAGTAGCTCAAATATAGACTAAAAAATAGTTCACTGGAACAGTATTTTTGTTTCTCAAAATAAGCTCCGTCTAGAATCCAAATTGTCTTGGAAAATTCCCAAATTTATACACATTATAGAAAAGGAAGTTCTCCACAACTTTCGTGAAGGAATCTTTTCAAAATCGGCCCAGAAAAGCTTGTAAAAAATATTCATTCTAGGTAGTTTTACACGGTCCGAAAATCAGGCCATCGTACCACTCATATCAACTTCAAAAATTCTTAAATTAAAATATGTAAAACTTCAAGATGTTTGGAACAACTTTCAAGAAGAAAGTGTTTAGAAATTCGAATCACAAAAGTCTCCCCAAAAAATAACAAAACGAAAGGGGTACAAAGGATCCAAAACTATGTTTTCCAAAACAAGAGAAAACAATTTAGTTCCGATTGGAAAACCATCAAACTTAAACCATAGCTATTTCCTAGGGACTGAAATTGAGTGATATTGCAATTTACTTGCGGCTTCCCAGGCCCAAAAATCGGGATGTGATACTTGCGCGGCCGACGTCAGATGCATTCCTGACTGGGCTAGACTAGTCTCCACGCTGGTCAACTCACCATCAATAGGGGGTATCGTAGACGGGTCCCAATCACCAATAAAGTCAAACGGAACATCAAAACCCCTAACGGGCCCGAACTCATCCCTGTCAACATCTCGGAAGAACCAGGCAGTATATACATGGGTCTCCCACAAAGGGTAGTCCTATCTCTACAAAAATAGTAGTAGTCTACCTAATTCAGGTCATGTTATCTAGCATAGGGAATTCTGCCACGTCATATTCGGTGTGCATTGGTACCCCAAAACGCATTAGTAGCGGTGGCGGAGGATTCATGGGTCCTGTCGGGGTTCTGAAATTGTTAGTTGAAATAACCTTGAGAACACTTCTCAATAAGTTCACCCCTAAACCCCACTTAGGCTATCACGTACTTCCAGACAATTATACAAACAACACAATCACATACACGCAATCACTAGCAGGCACAACTCTCGTCATAAACATTCATTTCATTCTCTTCATTTCTTTTTCCACATTCCTCGCCAGTGATCAGCGTTGAAGTACATACCTCAGGTACACTGCGACCGCTTTTCACAACACTTAAGGGCCCGCGTTAATGTACACGCCTCAGGCCATGTTTCTCGCCCGCGTTGGCCATGTTTCTTACACCTACCACCCATACACGCCTTAGGAAGTCAACACCTACCACCCTCCGTAAACGGCACATTGTCCCGCTCCTACACATCTCAAAGCTGGTAGTCCTCCGGTAATACCGGGCATTGTCCCGCGTTGAAGTACACGCCTCAGGACGGCACGAAATCCACGATCACCCATGCCATCTCATATTCACTTTCTTACTCATGCACATGCTCAACAAGCGTTTGTCACACATAATTGGCCCTTCGCACGTGGCCCGTGCACGTATTAATTACACCAAATCCATGCACAATCAGCATTTGACATGGCCAATAATAATAATTAAAATAATCCGGCCCACGTGTGCACCTAGCAGGCATAATTAAGTCAACCAATTACACAATCACACACTCAATTTCCAACACCACACTCGGTCATAATTCCAACGCATACGAAAAATATGGAAATTGCTATTTTTCTCTAACCAAATGGTCTCAAATCGATTCGGGCTCTTCACGAGACTTTCTCGCCATAAATTCTCAGTTCTAAAAATCCAACTTGCGACTCGATCGGCCCATCACAGCCCCATGAACAGTAGTCCATAGCCCACTGTTATTTACAAATTTCCAATAAAAATTTTCTGAGTTCAATCCTAAGGCCCGCCACATAATCCCACTCCTAAATCATGCAATTCCACACTTACCCTATGCTTAGTGTCACCCAAAATCGCCCGTCGATACCCGAAGTCCTAAGTTGGGTTTAGAGTGCGACTTACCCGCATTCTAGACTATCGCGGCTAGAACAAAAAGCGGCGGCACTTAATCGGGAACGGCGGTGATGGTGTATGGCTCCCGGGTGGTGGCGATCAGCTTGGGCGGCGACGGCGCGACTTGGGCGTGACCGGCAAGGCTCACGGCTAAGAGAAGGGAGAGAGAAACCGAGAGAGAGAGGAACGGCGTGGGTTGGTGGGGGCGCAGCAACAAGGACGGCGCGGCACGGCGGTGGTCCGCAATGCGTACAAACGGCGGGGATGGCGCGGTGGCGACGGCGAAGGGAGAGAGGGAGAGATCGATGGAGGGGAGGGGGCTCACGGCAAGGGGGGCTACTCACCGTGGGGAGAGAGAAAATGGAGGAGAGAGAATGGTCAATTTAGACCCAAATAGTGCAATTTGACCCCTTTTGGCAATTTACTAAAATGCTCCTCTCATATTTTTGATCCGACGGTCCAGATTTGATCTAATCTTGAAACCGACGGCCCAGATTGAATCTTACCAAAAATATCCAAGGGTATACTTGTAATTTCTCAAAAGTCCTAAGGGCAAAATTGTCCAATAAAAAGTTAAGGCAAAATGACCAAAATGCCCTTTGCCCATAAAACATGCCCTTTGTTAATTCTTAGGGGTAAAATGGTCAGTTTTTCCGTTTCTTGCCAAATTGAGTTTTTACGAAGGATTCGGGCACATCCAAAATTGCACGTTATAACCGCAACGTCGTCCCTAATGTTCCGTTGTAACTTCCAAATTTTTCCGATGTCTGATTTGGGCTAAATTAAATAATTAAATTTTATTAAACGCAAACTCGAGCATTTCTCAAACTAACGGGCGGCTTGTTTGGGAAATTCGCATATTCGACTTGTGACTGATAATATATCGAGTCACATGCAAGTCCGTTCAGCTCATGACGATTTCGGTTATCATTAAAATCGCGAGAATCAATCACTAGATCCGTGGGGTAATGCGATCGTTCGGTATAGGTTTAAGGTTATTTGTCAATTCATTTCGTGGTCCGCAGAAATCACCCACGATTCACTACTATGACAAAGGCGAATTGATCCCGACTATCCTTAGATCAACCAACAATGGCTCAAAATATTACCTCGACGATTTAATGGTCGAAAGTCAATCCACGAACGAATTTTCTTTAGTTGTACAAATTTAATTCCCGATTAGCCTTTCCTTAATGGTTAGCATCCTAGGAATGATCAGTTCCGAGCGAGAACTAACTACGAGTACATTCATAAAATTCAGTATTTTATAAATCTCATGTCACGCCCGAACCCCTACGAGCTCGCGACATCCCCTTCTCCGGTCGAAATGATGCGACATCCCAGAACGTCGCCGACCCAACCCAAAAAATCAGAGACACATGCGAAGCGAATATAAAAACCCCGACGTAAAGATGGCGACAACGGGTAGAACACCACAAAGAATCAAACAGCAACATATTTAAACAGTACCAAATATACAAACATCATATTACAGACATAATTAACATTTAAACATCCACAAATACCGATTTAACAAAAGATCAGGGGTCTGGTTACCCTAACTTCAAGTATCGGTCTACTCAATCTACACAGCCCCCTAAAATACCCTAGGAAAGCCTACTAATCGCCTCCTATCCAATCCGCTCCTGTTTCCCTAGCTTGGATCTTTAGACGATCGCCTGCAGTTCCACCGGACACCAAAAGCGTTTCCCCGAACTTCCAAAAGAAAAGGCGCACTTCCCGGGTTTACGACTGGGGTTCAAAGTGTCGGTTATACAACCGTGAGACGAATCTCAATAAGTGTACAACCCCAAACCCCACGTAGGCACTCACGCATCCGCCCAGACGCCAAACACGCCAGCGTAACACACGACCATCAATTAAACTAACAACCACACACGACCCTACCTGGAATCCAACATACACGCCCCTGCACGTTAGACAATAACACAGCCAATTTATTGCAGCAATGAATCACGGACGCGCACGTGTCTCAATTATAAAATAAAACCCACTTGGGCACGTCCCATACCGTGCCTAGCAGTTTTTTACCCCATAATTAAGCATCACATCACGCGATACAAACACACTCGCACTCGAACTCACACCACCGTCACTTTCTTAATTTCACTCGTCCGCCAATTCTTGCTCATTCTCAACCTTTCCACCACTACGCGCTGCGTAAAAGCGCATCGAGCCAGCGGTCTTGACCACGTCGAGCATCGTCACCCTGTCGGGCGGGCATCGTCACCTCGTCGGGGGCGGCATCGTCCTGCGTTAACGTACACGCCTTGGGGCGGAATCCTACACACACTTTCCTTCTACCGCGCCCACGTAAACGCGTCGAGCCAGCGGTCTTCTGACTCGTCGAGCGCCGACACCTCGTCGGGCGGGCATCATCACCTCGTCGGGGCAGCATCGTCCCGCGTAAGCGTCTGCGCCTCGGGGCGGATCCACTTTGCCAACCAATCCTACACATCCGTACCTTCGTTCCACTCATTCCACACGTACCATACGGCCACTCAAACACGCTATCACACACAATCTCACACCTCCCATACACATCACAAATGCACATATTCTCATCACACGAACACATTCCACGACCCACATACACTTATCACACGAATTCAATGCACATTCACATTTACACGCTACCACACCTCACAGCCACACACACGGCACACCACGCATTCCGTTCAGTCCAATGCACAATTCAGAACCAACCAACCACAGCACACAAAACAATTAATTCAACAACCCGATCAAGCCAATACAATTCCAATTAATCACATCATTCAACCCCGATCGATCCTCAATATCATAGTCCTAACCGAACCTCCTAAACCTCAAATTTCCCTCGCCAATCAGTCCATAACCATCAATTATCCAACCCCTAATTCAATCCTAAACAGCCACCAAATCATTCACAAAATATTCACAAATTCGTCTAAACAACGAGCCTAGAAATACCCGAGGTCCTAAATGACATTTGGGGAAAACACTTACCTAAAAAGCGAGACAGAACGGGGCTAGAACGGGCCGAAATAAGAGGCGGCGGCGCCGGGCGCATTTAACGGACCGGCGGTGAACAGGACCGGGATGAACGAGACGGTGAACAATACCGATGAACAGTAATTTGCATGCGAACGGCTGGGAAACGGTGGCCGGCGACGCCGACGACGGCCGAGACGTTTTTCCGACGGATGAACAAAGAATTGCACGGACGTGAATAGTAAAATCCGCATTTAACACCGTGACGGACTCGCCGGAAGGCGGCGTATGAAGGTGCCGGACATCCGGTGGTGACGGGCGGCGGCGATCGAGCTCCGTGGCTCCGCGTCACTATTTGCGAAACAGAAAAATAAGAAAAGAGGAAAAACAGAGAAAAGAGCTGTTTCGAATCTGAAATCGGAACCTGTGGTGGCTGCATAGAGATGGAAAGGGTTCTTTGGTGGTGTTGGCGCATGGGGGGAAGTCTCACTGCACTGCTCGGGCGTGAATGAAGACTAACGTGCAGGATTTGTCCACGAAGAGGATGAAACGTAAGGAAGAAGAGGAAGAAAGGGGATGTCTCGGCTGATCAGGGGAAAATGCGAATGAGGAAGAAGATATTCTGGTCAAAGGGGGTCAAATGCTGATTAGTGGAGTCCAAGTGTCAATAATCCAAGGCATTGGACACTTTTGCCCCTAATCCAAAGGCCAATATTCATCCAAATCCAATAATTTAAGGGCATTTTGGTCATTTGTCCTTAACCACGGTTGACCAGACTTGGTTTAGCCCTAACTCACCTTGGTTAATCCCAAAATTAAATCCAAATTTCGGAATTAAATAAAAATGGCCTAGGGGCATTTTCGTAATTTTCCGGTCTCGAACCGAAATTCCAATTTTCGCACATACGCGTTCCATATATGCGTAGCCAACATAATATGGCGTCGGAATCGCGAAATTCACTTTCTAAGTCCTCGAAAATCGACTGCGAAGTTCCGGGAATAAAATAATATTATTTTTCCAATTTTTGTCGAAATTCCCGTTTTTGTCCAAAACCACTCTAAATGTGCGTGGCCACCCCAAAATGACCTTGGCCGCGAAAAATAACCTCAAACGGCCTCCGAATCCAGCCCCGGTACCCACAGGGGCAAAACCGTAATTTTTCCGGCCCCGGACCGAAATCCATTTTTTTGTAGAAATGGGTGGCCCCAAGGTTGGCCAAGCCAAAAACGTCATCGGCCGCCCAAAATTGTCACTTTCAAAATTCTCGATTCCCGGGCCCGAATTCCAAGAAATGACTAAAATTGACCAATCGCGACTTTAGCTTATCTCTGGCTAACGGGTGGCTCATTAGGATTACGCTGCTCTCGACCGTGGACCGACACTAAGTCAAATCACGTTTAAGTTTGTTTCGAACCAAGGCGACCTCGATTGTCATATAATTGCGAGGGTTCATCACTAGTGCCCTTTGGACACCGTTAGTCAAATAGATCGGTCTCGGTTGGCTCAAAACATTCCCTCGTCAATCGATATGGTCAAGATCGAACCAAGGTCAAGTTCTTTTGGTCGTGGCGAACTCAATCTGTCTTGGCCTTTACCCCTAAGGTTAGCATCCCGAGAATGCGCTGGGTCCCGGTGAGATCTCACTATAGTGCATTGATCAATTTCATTTCTTAAATCCCGGAAAAGGATCGAAAATTCAGACTGTTACATCTCAAATGGACTATTTTTTTTAGATGTCACACTATCTGATCGCTATTACAAAACAAAATTGAGTTAAAGGAAAACCAGCACCATATTTGCTCAGGTTTTAAACTTTTTCGTTTAGTAGTTTCATGAGAGAGAGATTTTACTTATCAAATTTTCATTTCCATGTGACTTTTGTACCTAATCTCTGGGGCTGAATTTTTGGGCCAATTCTTTCGAGTGTGATCAAATTTAATTCTTGAGTCATCTTTAAAATTGTTTGATGTTTACCAAATTATATTGAAAAGGTTCATTGTTTTCCTCCATGAATCTTGATTGGTGGGTCATCAATAATAATAATAATAATAAAAAAAATCTATCTAGATAAACCCAACTATTAATTGAGTCATCGCTAAATATTTACAATGCAAAATTCGGGTTGTCCAGAAATCAATGAACTAAATCATGCAAATTTGTGATAGCCTATATATAATGGGGCGGTCTTGGGGGGCGGCCATGGGGGAGCTTTCGCCTGTAATGAATCGAGAGAAAATCACCGGACATTAAAATTTCCTCGTGCAATGAATCGAGAGAAAATCACCGACATTAAAATTTCCTCGTGCATAATTGAACCCTCGAACCAACGAGTCTCGTAAGGCAATATGCAAACTATTAGCTAACATGTTCCTAGATGACTAGACCGTCGCATCGAGACCTAGAACATTAGGTTTACATTGGACCTATGACTTAGCTCTGAATCGATCGATAGCGATTCCTTAGAGAATCCTTTTCATCATTAAATCGTGAACCTAACTTCAAAAGATCTTAGAAAAACACTTTTTTTTTTCAGAAGTCTCTCTCGAGTATTCTCATTTAGGTTACGACAAGTAGAGTTGTCACTGGGAGCAAGCAAAGTGCATGCCACCCTCAAGCTGAAACAGATGAAGAAGGAAGAGCTCGCCCATTTGGTCAACCAAATCGACATCTTCGAAGGCGACAGCGGCGTCAGTACCATCATCAAGCTCACTTTCACGCACACGAAATGAAATGATACAAGTACCCTGAAATTACTTTCTAAAATCGGTAGATCGAATGCGTTGGGCATAGGTGACAATTTCTCTACATAAGCAATTTTGACAGGCTCTTTTCTCGGAGTATGGAACATGACATTACACTGCCTTAAATGCCCGTTTGCTTCGTCAAATTTGATTTTTCAGTGGACTTGTTTGGGGTAAAAATCTTCTCTTTTTGCTAATGTTTCATATTTCCGAGTTTAAGATAACTGACCATTAATTGAAGACGAAGTAAATTACCAAACCTCTACAGTCATGTGAACTTTTGCAGTGCCAAGTCGTTGATGCGAAGTAACTGGCTAATGCCTGCAAAAGGATCAAGGTCGAACGCCCGGTGCTTCTTGGCACAGTATAGCAGAAGCTAAATGGGAAACAGAACATAGAATTAAAACAACAGTCGACACAAACAAATTCCTGCAGATCTGAACTTCAAACAACACATTTGACATTCTTCCAATGCTCGAGGTCAAAACTGCCCAAATATGCACAATACACTTCGTTTGCTGTAAGTTAGGGATCCTCTGAAGTAGCTCGATACAAGAAAGACATGGAAACTCCAAGGCAAAACTGCTGATCCATCTCAGGATCTTCATTTCGTTCTCTTCCGTCTATTTCACAAAATTGGCTTGATATGCCTATGTGAACCCTAGAATCCTAAACTATTTTCTTTTGGTTAAATAGAAAAAATTAAATGGTATCGAATACTCACTTCTACTATCGACCATAATCAATCAATAGAAAGCAAATACACTCTTCTCTGATGTTATCATCCTCTTCGCAGCAGTGGAACCGCAATTCTCTCAGCTGAATATAATCACCACGAAGAATAAGAATAAGGCAGTAAATTGCTAATGCACAGTGCACATGAGCAATATCTTTACACTAAATATGACACAAGAATCAACTCGGGAATATACTGTCTTTCCAGTTCACCAAAAATACTGATATTTGAACAGTTTGAAATAAAGAACTATTATAAAATAATAAAAACGTCACTGATCTCAAAGAAATAGCACTGATAGGAACACTTGGTCCTTGACTGAACTGCAAGAAGTGAAACCTTTTTTTATTTGGCCATTAGAAGTGAAATCCCTGAGTGTATGAATTTTTAGCCATGATATGAACCTCTTAAGCCACAACTAAGCCGAAATAGTTTCCTGCTACTCACCTATGTAAAATATATTTACAAGAAGTGAAAGAAGTGAAACCCCCATTTTTTTTTCTGGACAATAAAAATTGACCAACTTGAGGTTGAAATTTTAGCCATGGTATGAACCTTGAGATAAATAGTTTTCTGTTACACACCAATGTAAAAACTAATTAGATGTCACCAAAATCCTCAGATATCCACATCAAGGGGGAAGAAAAGGTCATTGCAAATTGATTTCAGCCTTGTAGCTCCAACAGCATAGGTTCTTGAAATTTTGAAATCAAAAGAAGGAACAAACCCTTAAAGTGCTGATTTTTCTCGAAAGGAAGTAGTTAAACAAGGTATCAGAACAAGTTACTAGGAAGCACACGCCATTGGAGATACACGGCTAGTTCTGTTCAACGAATGGCTAGTAGGATCTTAGAGAACCAAAATTTGTCTCAAGCGTTCGTTAAATGACTTAAGCAGGATCTACATGCGACACCTTAAGCTAAGGAATTTATAGATGGGTTAAGCAAAACCAATATGATCAACGTCAACATGAACACTAATTACGTGTCTTGTGAAGAAGTGGTACCATCAAAGCCAGCCCTACCGATCTGTGCACAAAATAAGCGTGGACAGTCACAGATCGGATCAGATAGGAGTATATTTGAGGGGAAGCACGTGTATAGCTAGACCAACAGTAAGACAAGAATAAGCTGATTTGAACACATAAAATGATGACCATCACATGCACTAATGAAAAAGATTTACGATTGGTTGCATATCAAAAGAGAAGAGAAACACATGAAAGTCCATATAACAATATCTTGAGTAATGGGATCAAGACAAACGTCTCATGCTAAACACAGCAATGTCATCAGAAGATAGATGCAGTAGTGAGCAAACGTATATGAACTGATACACAATCAAGCTTGTGTTCTAGTGCTATGTTTTGAGGACGTAGTGTTAATATGCATTAATCTTCCCTACTCACCGAGTAGGGTAAGCTATATGAGCTGGATTAATCTTCTTATTCCATTGCATTATAACACATCAATGTCACGCACAAACACCCCTATTCACTCAACATGTGAAATCACTACCCACAACCACCCAACACACTATCACATGATAAAACAAGCAAGAGCAGAAAAAGTTATAATCCATTCCTCGACGTATTATCTCACAAAAAGTAAAATGAAGGACAGTATAGGAAAAGCACATTACCCGGAGCTGATCAAAACGAGAAAAAAGCACCGTGCATGTCATGCCACGAGACCCCTCAAGCATATTTACAATCTGTCATCAAAAATAAAATATCACATCAGAAAAAAAACTAATGTAAATCATTAAAGAAAACATATATTGAGCTTGCATTCATAGTATGCAAATGATGCCCAATAGAGTACAATGATCAGATGCTGGGAAAAAAGCAGCGTCGAAAACAAATGTCTACCTCTGGATAGAACTCTTTCCTCTCAGGCAAAGAATAGATTATTAAATTTTGCATGCCTCGGATCTGCGGACCAAAAGATAGATGAATTATTCAACAGTATGCATCAACAAAACGAAAGAATCAAAAGAGAGACCATGAATGAGGACTCAGAATGTAATATCAGAAGTTTTACAAACCGGTAAGCAGAACGATGTAAGCATGTAATTGTCACTTAAAAGGTTATTGTATGTCCCCCAAACATTACTTATCTAGATTAAGCATAGAAGAGAATTTTTCATCCACTTGCAATTCCTTTGGTTCTCTTGAGAAATTTTTTGGCAAAAAGGGCATCAAATGGGCCTGCCCAATGTATTATATCAGTAATTGCAGCTGGTGCAATCATTTAAATCAAAAGCTTGCCTTGTTTATTTTAAATGTTTTCTAGCATATTTTGTTATTATGAGCAGCAATGCAGTAACTGCACCTCCAGAGTTTCTCTGTAGTACCCTCTTCTTACGACCAGATGCATCTTCACTCACAATATGAAGAATCATTTAAAATGCATTGAAGACAATCCTACCCTATTACGACCTAGATTATTTATCAAGCCTAATGGGCAATGAACCTTATAGGCCAAAAAGTCGTAATTGACTCATGACAGCTACAATTGTAACATCCTGAATTTTGACCTGTTATCGGGATCAATAAAGTGTATATTAACTCTCGTTCGATTTTAGTAAGTCTCGCCCAGACTTGATCAATCACGAGATACTAACCAAATGGGAAAAGCTAAATAGGAACAGGTACGTGGACCGATGACCCGATCGCGATTGAGCGCCAATTTCGACGAACGTCGAGGGAATATTTTGAACCAATATGGGCCAATCTTAGAAGAATGACGGATTTATATAGTCAGTTAAGTACGATCGGATCGCGGGTGATTCCGCACGATCGAAAGTACGCTTGACCAGTGAATCCCGATTTTAATCCAATTGATTGTGACCCCCGGTACTAGCGATAATCCCTTTCGTTCTCTCGAAATTCGAGGCCATCATGACTCGGACAATCTTAGGTCGATACGCTTAATACCTAGACAAATTGACCAGTTAGTGAGAGGCCCTAAGACTTTAAAACGAGTTATTTTGATCGCGATATTGAGCCTGAACTTCGATATCAAAATTTCAAGGGTAATTACAACTATTTTGTAGGATGGACGTCATTTTATAGTGGCCAATTAAGTTTGAAACAAGAACGGCTGAAAATGGAAATTTCGACATAAATTGGGAAAAATTACAATTTTGCCCCTAGGGACCTCGATGCCCGTTTTCGAGGCCAAACGAAATTATTTTTCGGAATCGATGCCATTTTGGGGCAACCACGCATGTCTAGAGTGCATACGGTCAAAAATTGAAATTTCGACCCCAAAACGAAAAATTACGATTTTGCCCCTCCAAACTTTTGACCGGTTTTCGAGGGCTTAAAGGTGAATTTTAAGGATCCGACATCGGATTATGTCTACCGTGAATATTTAGGACCGGTATGGACAAAAATTGGAATTTCGGTTCAGGATCGAAAAATTACAAAAAATGCCCCTAGGTCAAATTTGATTAATTTTGGGGGTTAACCAAGGTTAGTTAGGCTTAACTTAGGTCTGGTCAATCATGGTTAAGGACAAATGACCATTTTACCCCTAAATTATTGGATTTGATCAAATCTTGTCCATTGGATCAAGGGCAAAATTGTCCAATGGGCTTAGATTTGGACACTTGGACTCCACTTAGACCAAACTTTCACTCATTTGACTAGACTATTCTCTCTCTCGTGAAGACCATTTAGCCATTTCCCCGTAAGTTTCTTCTTCTTCTTCCGTTTACGCTACTGCTGCGGGTGTTTTACGCAAATTGCACTTGTTCACGCCGGAACAAGATTAGCCGGAGAGAGCCGGCCGCCCACCAGCCGTCGCCACAACACCCTCGGACCTTCCTCTCACCTGTTCAGCCAACATCAGCCCCGGTTCCAGCCCAAACAGAACAAAACCAGCAGCAAATCGCCTCCGCGTTGTTGCCGCGGACCGCCGGCTTGCACCCGGAACACCGCCGTCGATCCTTACCACGCGTCGGTGATTGACCGCCCGTTCCCGTCGTCTTGAGTTGTTAATAAGCGAGTATAAACCCCTAAACCCCTAATTAGTTTAATTGTGTATTTTAGAGGTTAATTAGGCCTAATTGAGGGTTAATTAGACTTAATTGTGTGTGGGATGTTTTGTATGGGTCATTAGGACCTAATGAGATGATTTAATGGTGGATTAAGGCCCAAAACAGCCCCTGTTCTGGTACTGTTCACTATGTACCGAAAATGTGCAAATTTGTCTAAGTTTTGCACTAATTGAATTCAATGATTCAAGGCTTGGAATTAGATAATTAAAGTGTTAATTAGGCTCATTTGAGGCTTAATTAGGTGTATTTGGTGGTTGGATGTTTAGGGTAAGTGATTAAGCCCTAATGAGATGGTTTAAAGGTGGTTTAGTACCTAAATGTGAATTTTTCCTGGTACTGTTCATGGGGCTCCGAAATTGTGTAAATTTGTCTAAGTGTGGCACTAATTGGAATCAATTGTTAGTGACCTTGGATTGGTCATTATAGGGATTAATTAAGCCTATTTGAGGCTTAATTATGTATATTTGATGGTTGGGTGATTATAGTATTTGATTAAAGCTTAATGGAATTGTTTAGGGGTAGTTTAGTGCAAAATGGACATTCGGTTCTGGTACTGTTCACCAGAACCGAATTGCACCATTAGGCTCAATTTGAGACTTAAGTGGTTCTTTGGTTATTGGCTTGAGTTTGGGCCTTTTTTTAGGGGTTAATTAGGACTGGTATAAATTCCTATTGAAGGACCCCGAAGTGGTGAGAACAACCATCGGATTTGGTTTGCCCAAGTCGGGCTCGAGGCGCATGAAATTGAATTGCAACCAATGCACGGAATAAATGTTAAAAATAGTTGGTTTACATTGGGAATAATTTGATTGTACCGAGAGTGTGTCCAATTCGTTGAATTGATGGACATTAGTATTTGATAATTTGGCTCAGTAATTGGCTTGAATTCCCGAACCTATGTTTTGCATATCAAGTGGCAATCGGTTGAAGTTGAGTGAAACGATGTAATTGCCTGAGCTTTGTTATAAAATTATTGGTCTTCGGGTTAGGCCTACGGGTCGATTTATCCATTGTGGCCTTCGGGTCGGGCCTACGGGTCGTTATATCAAACTGTGGCCTTCGGGTCGGGCCTACGGGTCGTTATATCAAACTGTGGCCTTTGGGTCGGGCCTACGGGTCGTTATATTCAAACGCTTTCGCCTTGGGTCGTTATATTCAACCGTAATTGCATTGCACGTTAATTGCCTTAGTGTCAAATGCCTAACCCGCAGGGTTGAGATAGTGAATTGGGCTGTGTGCCCAGGAAAGTTTTTAATGACATACTAGTTTATTGATTGATGTATTTGATTTACCCTTTTGGAGGTGCACATTAGCTTAGTTTAGGATTAGTGGTTTGTACTTGCTGAGATTTTTCATGGTTGTGGTAAAACCAAAACATTTCAAATCCCCAGCCATGAATTTTGAGGCCGAGGAGCAGGACCCTGAGCCCAAGACAGAATCTAAGGCTATGAGTTCAGAGGAGCCTGAGGGTCAGGACGACTTTTCCGTGGAGTCGTCAGAGTCATCTAATCCAGACTGGGAGTCTTAGATTAGGTCTCAGTATTAGGAGTAGAGGCCAACCCCTTTTTGAATGTAGTCTCTAGTGATCAGCCGATCCCCCTAGGCCACCAATCCCTTTTTGTACTCGTGGCCCTTTTACTATAGCTTTTGTTTATAGCGGATATTGTATTATAAATTTTATAATGGATGTACATATTGTTGTTCGTTACTATTCATGGTTGCTTTTGAATTGTCTGAGTGTGTGTGTATATATATATATTATATATACGTCGTTTCCGCATGTGGCGTGTTTTCTCGAATTTCGATTTTCGGGTCGGTGACGTAACCTGGGAGCGTCGCATCTTGTTTCAACCTATACGCGGATGTTCATGCTTTGTGGGGTACGGGGTGTGACAACAATCTTTTTTAACAGATAAACACACGCAATCCACATAAGAGAAGAGAAGTATTGTAGCAATGGCTCGTACCAAAATCTGTTGGAATACATCCCACCAGTCAAAAAGTACTTTTAGATTTTGACACACTTCTCTGGTTAGGATAATCAGATGGGTTTGTCGTTGAATGCTATCACCTTGACATGGTATGGTACATCCATTTGCAACTGTCTCTGTATGTATATAGGCACGAAGAACTACATCCACATGCTCAAGGACACGTGTGTATAGGCAACTATAAAGAAGTATATGTATATATATTGGTATATATAGACTGTGGACAGATGAGGAAAGATGTCTACCCATTGGCTTCATGAACCAAGTTTTGCAAAACTAACCAAACTTGCCGGTCTAACAGTCAGTCCAGGAACTAGGTCCAAATCTTGTTCAACTTCATTATTTGGGATTACTCCCACATCGCTTGTTGATGGGATTTATACAGGCCAATGTCTCCCTCCACCCAATACCTTAAGCTTTTAGGTTGAACATTTTAACATGGTATGAGAGCCAAGTTCGCCCTAGATTTGTCTCCCATGAGGCTCCCCATTCGTTAATTCCACATGCCGTTCTTGATCCCTCTCGACATGTGAGAAAGGGTGTGCAAGTATATCCCATAAGGCTTTTTTACGGGGTCAATATAGGCCATATATACATGTGTTATCCCTCCATCTAAAACCTCGAACTTTACGATTAGACATTCTAACAGGGTCAACTGAGGTCAAGAATGAGGATTGGACCCACGTTGACGTTTAACGAGGCAAATAACAATCAAACAAAAAATTCAAATGGCATGCAATATTGGGAATTGTAAATATATGTCTGCAAGCTCGAGTTGAAGGACTCAAGCATTGTGCACACATGTTGGCGGAGAACTCCATCCACCACATATATCGTTTGCTTTATAACTTAACGTATTTATCATTTCCACATACAAAACACCAAGCCAAGGTTTAAGCCATTAAGTGGGTCGGGGTTGGCTATATGAATCCTTTTACACTACTGCGATTTTGTACCAAGTCTTTTGCAAGCTCAATTCTCTATCAATTCCATGTGCTTTGATAAAATGCAGGGAACATAGTGTTGGGATGCAAACCCTAGTCCTCAAGGATGGAAGAGAGCAAGCTCTTACATCATTTCTTGGTGCTATGGTTGCTAGATTACATATTTTCCAATATTTACTAAGATAATTTTTTTATGACCCCAGCAATTGCCAAGCAGCATAAAAAAAGGCTAACTCAAAAATTGTAATCAGTTCGCTCGTTAGTTGGATTCTAAAAAGATGAAACCAAAATAAATCTAGTGGGAAATTTGAAGGCAAACGGAGTCATCATTGATATAAATTATATGTCAATTCAAGACTGAAATGTTGGGCTAGATTAATATACATGGTCAAGTAACAGTTCTTTCTTCGATTATAATGCCGACTTTACATTCATATTGGATCCAAATACATTGCCTATTCTTGCATACAGCGGCTTTTATTGACTTGTGAAAAGTCCCACATGGATTTCTATGGACATGTCATTTTTTAATATACAACACAAATGAAAGGGCATGCGTCACATAACCTTATATCTGTGGTAAAAGTGAGCTCTTTCGGTGTACAGCATAATCTTCCTCGTACCTTCGAAGAACCAAACTCGTGAACGAGAAATATCACTCTGCTTTGTGTACCTAAAGTAAGATTTAATTCAATCAGATATTTCAAATGAATGCACAAAACTCATTGTCAAATTTAATGCCTTCTAACTTAGAAGAGGTAAGATGTTAGGACATAGACAGTAATTATGACATAATAGAAAGGTCCTCACTCCCCCAGTAGGCAGAATGAAGCATTTTGTGCCTTCAAAAAGTTCCGAATTCTTACAAACTCAAAGTAGGAACTGATAAAAAGCATGATCCCACCCTGCATAAAAACAGTCATCGGGTTCAAAACGAGGGGTTTTTTTTCTTAAAATAGGTAAAGTGCGCCTACAAAAATTACAGTTAAGAACATGCTATCTTAAAAGATCATGAAAGTCCTTTTCCTTTTTTGCCACAAAAGGTCATCTTAGTTGAAGAGCAAAATAAATATGACGAAGAAAATATACTCTAAATATAAAGTGGTCCAGGTTTAAGAAAAAGTAAGTTTCTTTGTCCTAAAGAAGGTTATACTGTCCCCTACCCTCCAGAAAATCCTATCCAAAGAGGTCGTCAAAGTCTTTTCATCTTTTGCCATGAGAGGTCGTCTAAGCTGGAGAGGGAAATTGTAAGGATAAAGAACATACTCAGATAAAAGAAAACTGTCATCAGGTACAAGAAAAAGGAGATTGATTTTGACCTAAAGTAGGTTTAGTGGCCCCTACAAACATTAAAATCGAAAACATGCTTTCTTAAAAGGTCATTAATGTCTTTTTCTGGCTTTGCATTCTTGTCATGAAAGTAATATGAGTCATAGAGGAAACTGAATCTGAGGGAAAAAATTATATTCTGATAATGGAAAAAGGTCATCAGAAACCTTATAATACAAATAATCTAATAGAATTAAACACACAAATAGAGCAGCAGAGATCTTGTGGCCAATGAAAATAACAAATTCTATAGTCAACATATCCAGTACAAGTGCCAAGAAATCTATTGCATATACCATATGGAAGATCTATTTATTGTGAAGAAATCTGATAACAATCTAGAAAACTTCACCGCAAACCCCACAATGACATAATCTACACGTGCGTGTGTGGGGATGCGGGCGGGGGTGCGTGTGCGGGCGTGTGCATGTGTGCGGGTGTGCGCGTGCGCGGGTGCGTGCGTGCGTGCGTGCGTATGAGTGTACGGGTGCGTGCGCGTGTTTTGGGGGTATGGGTGGATGATGGATGTCTGGATGCCTGTCACTTATCTATGCTAATTCCAGTCAACATACCTGTATTGAATCTTTAATTTTTGGGAATACCTGCACCAAGAAACTGAACTTAGAATACGACAAAAACAAGCATATAACTGACTTGAAAAAGGCATGCCAATAAATATAGCAAATTATTAGATTTCTGTACAGAAGCATCTCTACTGTACCCCAAAGGTAATAATCTGAAAACCAATCACAAATGAAGGTGGGAAGGGGCGTGTTAAGCGGGCTCCTTAACTTCACAAAACGTCTGAAAGGTAGACACGCATCCGTAGATTTTCCTAGCATGAACCCATGGAGGTTGACTTCTCAGTCATTATTTTATCTTTCTTTCCACTAGTTGATTGCTAAGATATGCGTCATTCAGTTCATTTATTTGCACTTATGCCTCATTCATTTCAATGGTATAATAAGCACTCGTATGATTCTTCAATATTCTTCATCGTATATTTCCATTGGGCATGGTTACACACCTCTTTCAAATTTACTTTTCCAACTATATATAAATTATGCTCAAATACGTTCATACTTGGTGCTGTCCCCCTTCAATTGATTTGATGAAAATTATAAAGCACACATTCATAAGTGAAATTTCATTATTCAGATTGTAGAGTGCACAAAAGTCTTAAATTAAACAGTCACAAGATTTCATTTGTAACCTCAGTCAATTTGCCATACATTTAGAGACACCCAACAGTCACAAAGTTGACATAAATTAGAAATCAATTGACCACAGTATCGAGAGACAGATATCGGCATGAAATGCAGTTCATCAAGGAAAAACAAAAGGAAACTCATAGATTACTGTGTAACAATTCCCAGAAATTTAACCCCAAAAAACACTTGAAGTATCACATACATTTACGGATATGCAGCATTATTGAAATATCACAAAGTTTAATGTTACTTTCAAAAGTGCACTAAAGTAATCTTCAAACACTTAGCTAGGTGGCTAGGTATTGTGAAGCAACATTATGGGCCGTTTTGGAAAGGAACATTCAGAAGATCATAGGATAAATGGAAAGATTATGCAATTTAAATGAGGTGGAAGATGGAATAGGGAATTCAGATGCAACTTAAATACAGAGATGGATGTAAAAACAAATTAATAAAACGAATGAGATCAAAATAAAATATTATGGATCAACATCAACTTTGCCCAAAAGACGGAATCAGAGCAGCAAGAGAAAGGCCAAGACAAACTTCAACCAACACAAGGACAAACAACCACTCAGCAAATGACATTGCTCTACAAAGAACTCAATGATGCAAAATGCACATATAACTGATGCATAAATGCGACAGACTGACGTGGCCTAAGTTACACGGCTTACTAAATGTCCTGAATAAAATGAATATAATAGCTCACAAAATAGCAAAATAACCACGCCCATACTTTCTTAGTAAAATATTCAAGCCGTGCATCATCAGCTTCTGCTATTGAGTCAGCATTAAAGCGTTCATAGATCTGCAGGGAATGAAGAAACTTTAATATCAGAGGAAGAAGCCCGCCTAATCCAATGAAAGAAAAAAATATGAAACATTGAAATAAGCACAAGTTAAAAACTGTACATCTAAAAAAGAAAGGCTACCAGGAAGTTGGACAGAGCCAATATTGTATGGAACATTACTTCTCATGAAGACTACTTAGGTCAGGCAATTATTAATTATCCAAAACTTTGTCCAAAAACAAATAATTTTGACTCTGGCAAGCAGATAACGGCAAGAGTAAACTAGTAACAACTAATGCCATAGCACTTATCGATCAAATTTGCAATTAATATGGTAAAAATCAACACAAATATTCTCACAACCATTTGGTTAGGATTTTAGCGATCACAAGAGAGAGGAGAGAGAAAACACAAAAGGCAACATCTTTACTCACTTCTTTTGTCCAAATACATCTTTACTTGAGTAATTTTGATATTAAGTAGAGGCTCTCTTTGTAGCGCATATATATACAAAATCCACTTAATACCAAATCCCTAATTAGCTTATTTGATATCTAACTATAGAAATAAAAAAATTTCAACAAAATATGATAGTATTTCACAGTAATCAGAACTTGTGACATTTCATACCTATTGCATCAGGTTACTCTATGAACAGTATGTTTTTAGAATTCATGGGAAAGAGCCATTTAATTATGTCCAATAACAGTAGCTACAAAACTGAATTGGTCATCTGAAGGCTCTTGAAGTATATTGACTAGTATGGGTCACTTCCTCTGCACTGTATGGAGGGACTATAAAAATGAATCTTTAGGATTGAAGGACAAAGTTTATGGAAGGAATATAAAAGGAATTTCTCTGATTTAACGACGAAGTCTACCCTGCAACAGAGATGTCATACCAAGTACAAACACAATCAAATTAATGAAAGATAGGTGAATCTGATTGCATATTACACACAAGAATGAGTATAGCAAAGCCATTTACTTGACGCGCTTGGATTAACACTTTAGGCAGAATTCCTTTGTACTCGCAGACCAACTTCACCTGCACAAGTTAATACACATTGGAAAATTAATTAGTCATTGAGAGCCAGAACAGACTCTTTGGTTAAGATTGTGCGAAACATCTGAGAGCATTGGAAAGTACAATTTCTCTCCTTCCACATTAAGCATTCTAAAAGAACCAAAAACAAATGAAAGGCTCTCACACATCATTATCACAAGAAGATTAGACATAGATCGGCCTTCTTCTCTCTAATAGGAACCCACATATGAGATCCTTTAAAGTAAAACTCCAATCCAACCCTATGTCGCCTCCTTCGCTACTCATGATGGCTCATCAAAGATCTGGCCCCAACTCACCCCATATACTACTGTTAATATTCATAGTTCTTTTTATTTTAATCTCTGAAACACAAAATTGAACATCGGAACACAAAGGAAAACCAACAGACTACCTATTCTTAATGTTTATTCAGGTACCATACCACAATATTTTTAATGACTTCATTAAATATGAGATTTGCTCAAGTACAAAAATTTAAACTAGAGTATAAAATGAGTGTGGCAGACATGAGATTGTATTGTTGGATGTATGGGCACCGGAGAAAAGATGACTAGAGATGAACTACCCAGGAAAAAGTAAGTGTTTCCCCAATCGAAGATAGATGATAGAAACTCCTTTGAGATGGTTTGGTCCTATTAAAACAAAGACATTCAAATGCTCCAGTGACAAGAGGTGAGCAAGAGCTGAAAACACTGTTGAAAAGGGCAAGGGAAGATCTGGAAAGATGTGGAACCAGAAGATGAGCAAATACATGGAGCATTTAAAGCTTACAGAGGATCTAATACAGGATCGAACATTTGCATGAAAGTATTCATATAGCAGAGACTTGGTTTATTGTCATTTTTGCTTATGTATTAGCACTCAAATGTTTGAAGTTAGAAGTGAGGTATTTGCTTGACGCTGATTCTTGCACAATAAGAATCAGTTCATGGCTATGACACACACAAAGCATTATGTAATGTCTGTGTCACCCCACTTCTTGCCATTCGTTAAGTTACTATCATGTGAATTTGACTAGATTTAATTCCTTGGCGTACAATTATGCATTCAATATTTGCATAGTGCTTAAAAGCGTTTATAAAAGCAGAAAAGTAAGCGGAGGAAAAGGTACAAGCAAGTCATTGATGGAGATAGAGAAATGAAAACAAAGACAATTCATGCTTCTTAACAATACGCTATGAGAAAAGCTATTGAGACTTTGCACTTCCACTTAAATCCCCACAGCAAAAGGACATCGCCCTCTAAGAGGAATTTGGATCTCAAAAGATTTTTCAGTATGTTTGCTCCAAGAACTAGTAGAACGAAAGAGACAGGGCACCTTAAAAACTGCATATATCTCACATCCCTTCTAGCACCGGAATATACATGCTCCACATACATAGCATCAAATTAAATGGTCTAAACATAGCAAAGGCCATGAATGCTTTGATAAGCACCTCAAAAGTTTACTAAGAAAGAAAATCTACGCACCTTTCCCTCGTAATTAAGGCGGTAATGATTGAACAGAGCATTCATATCTGCAAAAGTATTATTGTCAGGTTTGATCTCCTAATATAATTTATCCAAGAGTTAGCTACTCCCCACCCTTTTCATCTGAAACCATTGAGTGACGGCAATTTGATAGCCCCAAAACCTCACCACCCACAAAGAACAGAACAGAAAAGAGTGAAATTTAACCACAGTGTAATGAGCATACAAGAACATATTCACACACAAAAACTTGACATCTGTATGCTACTTTGTGCATGAGCACAGTGAATGCAGAAGGCCATGTGACCCAAGCAAGTACAGGAAAATCTGATGAAGAAAACTAACTGTGATAATAGTGCGGCTACAGCTACATAACACACATCCTTTTTTGTTTCAAAGTTGTTTTGCTGAAATTAAACCTAAATTTAACTTACCCCAATGGAAAAAATTTGTATATATTTTCTACCTGTTATTTTACACATGACTTGCCTCCTGTGTGTTTGTGGAAGAAGACATCTGACAGAGTAAAAAATAAGGAGTTTGGAATACCAAAAAAAATATAAAAAAAAAATAAGGAGTTTGGGTCTGACATACCTGGATTCAAAAAATAATCAAGTACTGTTGACTGACGGTAAAACCTTGCATATCCATCCAAGTACCTAGAAAAGAGAAAATACGAATATCATATTTAGGCTAATTAAACGAAAGAAAGAAGAAACAATAAGACTGCACAATAAGTACTCTGTATAGCTCACCATTGCCTCATGCGCATAACATCCATTCCGTGCTGCTTTGAGGGTAAGCAGTTCAACTGCTCAACCACAGTATTTACATGTGACCAATTCTGGAAATTTTAAGCCAGTATGGGTCAAGAAATATATTCACTGAAATCTAAAGATTTTTCTGGAATGCAAGATATATCATAAGCAAGAAAGCAGATGCCTGTTGTACATGCATGGCAATGACATCTGCGTGATCTATGATCAGGATCTGCAGAATAAAACATCCTCACTTATTTAACAGACAAAAACTGTACTAGCCTCCAAAAACAGAATTAAGTTAACCACCAACAAACATGCAAAATAGAATGTGTAAAAGGAATAACCTCTATAGAAGATAGGTAGTCAACATGTTTCTCCTTCTCTCTCTCAGCCTCCCCAATTTTCTGTCATTCACAGTTCCGATGTCAATTGCATGCTTTATTAAAAGCCAGAAACTTTATTACTAGCCCAATCATTAACATTAAAAATTCCATAAGAAATAAACTTTCAATCCAACGCACAAGTGATCATTTTAAAAAATAATTCTTTCTCTACAGCTGCCAACCCTGTTTGGCTGGCCAATCAGCAGTTCCCCTCAATGTGTTGTATTTTATCGAGTGAAATTCTCACCAACAGAAATACAAAAGGCCTCATGTAAGCACGGGCTCCTAGATGTGTATCTTTGTAGACGGCATATCCTAATTGAACAATCCTCTTCCAATCTGATGAAAGGAGCTGTTCTAAAATTGCAATAACTTCTTTTATAGCGATAATAAGAATTAGCCAACAGTAAAATCTGCCTTCTAATTTGATATGCTTGCTAGTATGTGACTTCATTGTCGATCAATAAGAGTGTGGAGTGATAAAAAATGAAAATGTAAATCTTTCCAACAACTTAATAATCCTTAAGCATGAGAATATTTGCTTACGGTAATCAAACCGAGAGGAGAAGCTACAATCATGTCAGATGTGTAGAAGTCGCTGTACAGCTTTATGCTTTTCCTGTAGTAATTTAGTAGAAAACAGGAAGATTAGTACCAAAAAATGAGATAAATCTTTTTAAAAAGAAAACAAAATGTTTCCTCTTTAAGGCTGTGTTCGTTTCCGGAAAAATATTTTTCCGGAAAACATTTTCTGTGCTTTCCGGTATTCGGGGGCGAAAAATGTTTTCTGTTGAAAAACATTTTTCTTCCCCACCCTCAAATCCTTCATTGTTTTGAGAAAAATTATTTCCTCTTTTCACAAAGAGGACATCATTTTTCCCTCAAAGTGAAGGTAAGATTGCCTATGGGAGGGAAAATGTTTTCCGTGGGAAAGAAAGTTGATCGCCGGTCACCGTTGTTGGCCTCTCACCGTCGCCGCCACTGGGTTACGCCGCTGCCGCCGCCGCCGGCCGCCTTTTTCGGCCGCCGGTCGCCGTCCGCCACCCGGTTGCCCCCCCACCGACCGCCACCCCCGCCGCCGCCACCAAGACGCCGCCGCCTCGCCCAACTGTCCTTTGGCCGGTCGCCACAAAAAAAAACCTTGATCGGCGGTTGCCGAACACCAAAAAATATTTTCCGAAACTTTTTTAGATTTTAGCTAAACACCAGAAAATTATGGTCCAGGAAAACATTTTTCGGGAAAATGATTTCCGGGAAAATATTTTCCAAAAAGAGAATATTTTTCACCAAACGAACGGAGCCTAAAGGTAAAGAAAATATCACTATCAGGAACCAAGGGCGTGCCAACTCATTTACATAATGAGCCCAAAGCCTAAAAAAAGCTAAAAGCCATAAAAAAAACTAATTTGCAAGACCAGGAATCCACAATGTTAATCAAAGCATTTACATACAAGAATAAACCCCATTATACAAAAAGTTAACCAATTTTCAATAAGTTCCTTAAAAAAAAGTTTCTTCCCCCACACAGGCCCTAATATATCGCTGTTTCCAAATCAACCCAAAACCAGAAAGAGGAACAGAGGATCTTCATCCTATGCCGTGGGATTTGTAAAGGAGAAAGAAAATCATTAATTGTCATGTTCTGGTTTGCTTGAACATAAGGCATTTTAGATAGACACAGTTTAGTTAGCAGCGTAGCATGCCTTAGGAGCATCTGCTTACTGGAAACTAATGTGAAGTTCTTTATTAAATAAACTGTTGAATTAACTGCAAAATACACAACCCTGCCAAGACTACAAAATGAAAGATGGCCTATACAACCACCCTGCTTAAGACGGATCCTAATGTCTGTCATAGGTTAAAATGGGAAAATAATCCTAGGAGGCTGAATAATTATCAAGCCCCAACTCTCAATGTTTCAATGACCAAAAATAGTGTTCAAGAAAATAGTCTTACAGGGTATCACATTTTAATTTATTTAAGATTAGCAAAAAAGTCACTTTTTATGTCTGGAAAAGATCATGAAGAAGTTTTTTCTCCACTAGGCTTTCCTCATCTGAAACAAAAGGTACATGATTAATAGCATCAGCACTGTAGGGTTGCCCTGGTTGCAAGGGCTTTGTCCCAAGAGCTGGAAGTTAGGTATTTGATCCCTGCCCAAGGGATTTACACCACCAAAGTTTGCCCAGTCCAAGGTAAGGGTACTTCCTAAGGGCCAGAGTTAACTGACCAGTATGAGTTGCAGAGTGGCTCTTCCTTCAGCAGGTTCTCATAAAAGAAAAAGAAATAAATAGATAACATCAAACCACAATTGCTGTAATTGTTACATTCTGGCATGCTTCTTTTGTTCTCTTGGCATGGTTACATTCTGATATTCTTGCTTTCATGATTTGGTGGAAAATGTCGCAAAATCCTCCTTATGGTCATCAAATCATAATCTTTCATTGGAAAACTCTTTCATATAATTTTTCTAATTTATGTTAAAATATAAACAACAGAGAGGTATACTTCATAAAATCAACAATGATCACAGTAAATAGAAAAAGTATGGAACTTTAAAATAAAAAAGAAAAAAACTGGCACTACAAGGAAAAATATATACCTTGTAAATTTAATTCCAACCATAAAGTGATCATCAGGATTTCCATCAAATAGTGCACGAAAGTCAGTAGGTTTCAAAGACTTCTGACCAGAGCCATGGACATCCTGAAACACCTCAATGTCCTCATTGTCATGAGCCTCTCCAGCACCAAAATCATCAGAGAACCGTCCCAAGTATTCCACATTAACCTGTGGACAATCCATGCTTCCATTATTCAAACAGAAAGTGACACAGGTTTTCATTTAAAGGGGGGGGAAAGGCCTTTGAATTAACTCTTCCAGTTTCAAAAAACTTTAAAAACAAAGTGGCACCAAGGGTATGCCAACACTAAGTTATGTAATGCATGACACACTTAGGCAAATGGAAGAAGTATGGAAATGAGGAGCCCTCCTTGTCTAGCACATGCTATGATAGGGATCTGCTTCTGTAAATCATTTGGTTGAGGCAAGATAATGACTCATGCTAGACGCCAAGGTAAAACAGTCATATTTCATGGAAAAACACAAATTTTTTTTAATATTATTGAATTTTTAAATATGATAGGGTTGCGACCCTCACTGTGGTTGAGTCAAGGTCCTGCAGAAGGCCGGGCAAGTGCTGCACAAGCCTTGCCTTAGTTCACACATCAGACCTTGACTAGCCCAGGTGAGGGTGGTGTGACCCTGGTCATGGACTGGCATGATTCGACAAGGCAGCAATGTTTGCTGAATGGACCACCTACCCTCTCTATACTTTTCTCTTTATTTTCTTTAATTTTCAAAATTCTACAGGTTAATTTTTTATTTCTGTAATATTTTGTGAGATATAGGGATGATGTGGCTCCACATCAGCCTTACATGGTGCCAGGTTAGCCCCGAATCACCACATCAGCAATTTAACAGCACTCTTATTCACTGAAGCAATGGAAACTATATTTGATACCAAAAAAATTAAGTTTTGAAGTTTGGGATATTCATTATAAAAACTACTAAGGTAGAGATTTTCTGGACATTTGTTCTTATTCTTTTTAGCTGTTTCTCTTCACAGAGACCTTAACCTTATCTTTTCCTGATCGCTCTGCCATACTTCATGTGCATTTCCTTTTATTTCTTTCTATGTATCGATGGCATTGTATAATTTTGGCCCATTTTAAATGTTCACTCAACTGATTATCTTTCTGTTTGACCGCTTTCCTTGTTGTTTCAACTTATTTTGTTTAAGTAGCCACTAAACATTTGGAGTAGCAAGGTACCCATGTAATGCAGCAACACATTAATAATAATAATAATAATAATAATAATAATAATATTATTATTATTATTATTATTATTATTATTATCAAGAAAAATTAAAAGTGCTAGAATAATTGATAATGAGGAAGAAATATATATGTAAAGTGATTATAATGTTTCTTTTTATTATTTAAATTTAAGCTATGGCAAATCCCACCATTAAAAGATCTGTTGCCTCCATGACCGGGTGTAATGTACTCATAGCAAAATTCCAACTCCACTCTAAATAAAATACATAAAACACGACAAAAATAACTCATAGTTCCTCTTATTCAAATTGTGAGAGAAAAGAGATGGAAGGGGAGCTAAATAGTTCTTGACAATGATGCATCAGACTCAATCTCTATGGTTCTGTTTATGATGAGAGTTATACAAAGAAAATAAAATCAAAATGACAACTGCAGTGGACTACAGGAGACAATAATAGGACAGTTAATTTGAACTTGAATGAAGACTAAAACCATTTACATGTCACGCCCCGAACTCCTACGGGCTCGCAACATCCCCCGCTCCGGTCAAATTGTTGCGACGTCCCAGGAACGTCGCCGACCCAACCCAAACATCAAAGCCACATGCGAAAGCGAAATATATAAAACAAAACCCCGGACAAAAAGATGACGACGACGGGGTAGACCACCATAACAATCAAGCAACAACATATTCATACAGCACCAAATATTCAAACATTATATTACAAATAAATACAGCACGCTAGCATCCGAAATCACCGTTATAACAAAAGATCAGAGTCTGGTTAACTTGACTTCCCTATGGGTCAACCCGCTTTACACAACCCCTAAAATACCCTAGGGAAAACCTAAGGATTGCCTTCCGCTCTGCTCCTGATTCTTCGGGCTTAAGCCTCCAGACACTCGCCTGCAGTTCCACCGGGCACCAAAAGCTATTCCTTGAACTTCCAAAAAGAAAAGGCACACTTCCCGGGTTTATGGTTGGGGGTCTGAAATTGTGGATTATACAACTATGAGACGAATATCAGTAAATGTACAACCCTAAACCCCACGTTGGCACTCACGCATCCGCTGCATAAAAACACGATAACACACGACAATCAATCAAACTAACAACCACACACAAACCCTACCTGAATCCATCATATACGTCCCTGCACATTAGACAATAACACAGCCAACATATCGCAGCAATAATTCACTGACGCATGTGCCTCAATTATAAGATAAAATCTACTTAGGCACGTCCCATACCGTGCCTAGCAATTTTTACCCCATAATTAAGCATCACATCACGCGATACAAACACACTCGCACACTACTCACATCATGCGTCACTTTCTCAAACCTCGCACCTCAAGCCAATTCTCGCTCATTCTCAACTCTTCCACCACTGTCGCGCCCGCGTAAAACGCATTAGACCAACGGTTTTCTGACCTCGTCAAGCATCGACACCCCGTCGGGCCGGGCATCGTCACCTAGTCAGGGACGGCATCGTCTCGTGTAAACGAACACGCATCAGGACGAAATCCTACGCACACTTTCCTTCTACCACGCCCTCATAAAACGCATCAGGCCAACGGTCTTCTGATCACTTCAGGCATCATCACACCGTCGGGCTAGGCATCATCACTTCGTCAAGGACGGCATCGTCCCCGTAAGCGTACACCCCTCAGGACGGACCTTACCTTGCGAAATGAACACGCCTCAGGGTATCACTTTTCTCATCAATCCTACATTTTCGTACCTTCGTTCCACACTCTCCACACGTGCCACACGATCACACACAAATTCACATTCTCGCACACACTTTTCACAATTACCCATCCTCATCACGCGAACACCACACAAACACCCAAGCTTGGCACGCGAACTCTATGCGCAATCACGCCACCACACCTCACAGCCACACAATCACACATACGAGCTCATTCAAGCATCAAACTACCCATCAAAATGCCACGATAACATCGAATAATTCTCAAGAGAGAGAAAAATCGAGAATATATAAAATCGGGTCCAAACTGGGCAGTTATGTAGTGACAAAAATCTATTTGAAATAAATAGTAAACCAACTCCAAAAATTATGAAATTTGAATATGTTGTACAAAACATCTCAATGAACATTTTCCGTGAAGAACTAGAAACCCAGTTCAAACCGTAAACATCTCATTTTAACACTCAAATTCAGACGAAATCTGGTTCGCTTGGACAGCCCCTCAGGCCATCAAAATACAACTCATTCGGTACCCAAATCATTTTGAAAAACCTTAAAATTTTTATATGTTATAGTTACAAATGTTCCCAACAATTTTTGTGAAGGAAGTATTTTGAAAATAGGCCTGGAAAAATTTATAAAAATTCGAACAGACCCGAAAGTCTGGTGAACAGTAAATCGGACAGTTTTATTTCGATCCAAAGATGGACTTCCGAATGGCATCAAATGATTTCCAAAAATTCCCAAATTAAAATATGTTATACTTCAAGATGTTGGAAACAACTTTCATGAAGAACACTTCTTCAAATTCGGCCCTCAAAATTCTCCACAAAAATAGCAAACCGGATGGGTACAGTAGTCACAAATCCGAAAATCACACGAATTCAAACCGTGATCGTTCCGTATCATCACGGCCCTATCCGAACCTCCCCAACCTCATATTTTCAGTCTCCAATTCAGTCCACAACCACCAGAACCACCAGCCACTATTTCAGTCCAAAACAACCACGAAAATCACCTAAATCGAACCCTAAACGAGCCCAATAATACCCGAGGTCCTAGGTGTCGATTGGGAAAGTCACTTACCTAAGAAAGGCGAGACGAACGGGCTGGATGGGTGGCTGAAATGGGCGGAATAGTAGTAGCAGCACCAACGGTGATGGGAGGAAACGAAGATGAAGAGAGTGAGAGAGAGAGAGAGAGAGAGAGAGAGAGAGAGAGAGAGAGAGAGAGAGAGAGAGAGAACACGGGAGAGTTGGCTGAATGAGGGGGGAGAAGAGAGAGAAATAGTCCAAGCTGGTCAAAGATGATGGCTACAAGGCGCCACGTGTCGCGATCCTACGCACTTAGACCATTTTACCCCTTGATCCGACGGTCTTGATTGATCTTATCCAAATAATTCAAGGACAAGATGGTAATTCAATAATTTCAATTTCTTTTTCACTTATTTTAGTCCTCAATTATTGCCCAAAATTGTCCAAAATTCGGAATTCTCAATACAGGGTCTAGAGGCAAAATGGTAATTTTCCAGTCCTAGGGCGCAATTTCAATTTTCGCACATACGGGTTCCATATGTATGTGGCCAACATAATATGGCGTCGGATTCGTGAAAATAACCTCTTAAGCCCTCGAAAATCGACTACAAAGTCTTGGGGATTAAAATAATAATATTTTTTACTTCCGAGCCAAAATTCTAATTTTTGATCGTAACAACTCTAAATGCGTGTGGCCACCCTAAAATGACATCGGCAGCGAAAAATAACCTCAAACAACCTCAAAAACCAATGTCGGCACCCACAGGGCAAAATCGTAATTTTTCCGATCTCGAATCGAAATCCATTTTTTTGCAGAAATGGGTGGCCCCAAGGTTGGCCAAGCCCAAAACGTCATCGGCCGGTCAAAATTGTCACTTTCAAAATTCTCGATTCCTGAGCCCGAATTCCAAGAAATGACTAAAATCGAACAATCGCAATTTTAGCTTATCTCTGGCTAACGGGTGGTTCATTGGGATTACGCGCTCTCGACTCGTGACTGATATTAAGTCAAATCACGTTTAAGTTTCCACTTCCCAAGACGACCTCGATTGTCATATAATTGCGAGGGTCTGTCACTAGTTCCCTTCGGACACGATCAATTAAATAGATCGGTCTCGGTTGGCTCAAAACATTCTCTCGTCAATCCATATGGTCGAAGATCGAACCTAGGTAGAGTTCTTTGGTCGTACGAACTCAATCCCATAATATCCCTACCCCTAAGGTTAGCATCCTGAGAATGCGTGGGTCCCGGGTGAGATCTCACTATAGTGCATTGATCAATATTCATTTCCTAAATTCTGAGAAAAGGATCGAAAATTCAGTCTGTTACATTACATTTTCATGACTGTCTATTGTCATTGTTCGGAACTTGAATGATTCTCTTTTTACCTTTAACTTCGTATATCACTGTCAAAAAACTGATAAGGTATCAAAATGCCAAATTGTGATGGACACATTATAGTTGTGTCTAGGATGATACTGTGAACTGTAAGAGGGTAACAATCTTTATATCTTAATTCAAAAATAGATATTTTGATTTTTTGGCCAAATGGTTTGAATTTTCGTCACTTATATAATACAATGCGGCAAAATCAACTGTAGAATTTTCAACACTAGGTCAACAACTTCAATAAACAAACTTAAATTGTACCTTGTGATTTGAAGGTGTCAGCTGTATTAGCCTCTTAACAACTCGAAATGCAATGTTACGAAGTGGCAAAAGGATCAAAACCTGTAAAGCATTATGAAAAAGCAAATCAACCAAGTTAAAAACCTAACATAAGGACTAAATATATGTGTGAGTGGACGACAAAGTTCTGTTTTCTTAAAGGGAAAGAAAACAAAGTTGTATTCATTAGCTCACCAAAACTAACACAGAAAGGAAACGAACAAACTAACCATTTATTCAAAGGGCAAAGAAACACACACAATTAGCTTTGCACAATGCAATATGCGTGATTTCTATCACATGAGCCTCCAAGATTGAGGACCGAATTTTCAGCGACAAACTCAAGATTCATGTTGGAAATAAGAGTTTGGTGGATCTGGAAATGCATATCAAAGATATTTTGAAAGGTCTGGGGAAAAGATTCTTATATAGCAGAAGAAGTTATTTTGCTCAAGCCATTGTAAGCAGTAAGGACAGTCATAAAATATAGTAAGTACCTATAGACTGCCCTACGTCAAACGAAAACAATTATTTCACTACTACCAACTCATTTTAAGCATCCCCATGAAAAATGATTAAAAATAGAAGGTACATTTCGATAATAATTCCAAAAATCATCAAAATTCACGGCGACAGCTCTTTCAGGGCAAAACTTGCATTACATTAGCTGGATGCTGCACACAGAGAAAGAGAGCCAGACAGACAGAGACAGAGAGAGACCCAGAAATCCGAACACAAGCAGGGTAGTATAATTAAGAGGTTATGAGCAAGTCATAGCAAGAGGGGCAGGAACACCCAACCATAGTTGATTCCCTAAAAGCACTTGTGTCCAACTCATTGGCTTATGCCAAGATAAGTATAAATGTCCTAAATTGCCTCCTTAGTACAATGAACCTTCAAAACTAGTCTCAAGACCCAAACCAACAATAAAACATCAGTTTTGAAGTGCTCTCTTCCAAAAAGCCTAAGTAGAAGTCCCTAGTAGTAAACTCACAATACATAGCATTACTACTAAGAGCTATGACTAAAGAAGGTCTGTCACGCTCCGAGTCCCATCGGGCACGTGACATCCCTCTTCTGGTCGATCAATGCGACATCCCAGGAATATCGCCGACCTCAATAATCGTCAGAGATTTACAACCACAGCGGATACTACAATTAATCCCGGACAATATAAAACTAGGGAAGCATTAAGGGGAGAATACACATATTCGTTTCCATAACCAAGTTTATAAAATATTTACAACTTACAACCGCCATTTACATGTGCACACCTTAGTATTAACCACCAATATACCAAAAAGATCGATGACCTAGCATTCTAAACCCAAAAATGGTACTTATCCAAAATATTGATTCTTAACCCCTATTTTAGCCTCTACGCCCCTTTGCTGAGCGTCCACTCTAAACCTGACTCCTCGTCGTCTGAATCTGAACTCCTTGGAACGGTCTGCTCCTCTGAGGCCTCCGACTTTGCCTCGATTTCGATCGGATGATTGATGTCACTCGACTCGGCTGGAGCTTCCTCTTAGTTCTCCTCAAACAGTCCATCAAATAAATTGAACTCAGGCAGAAAATTAGGATCCTTATACTGCTCAAAAGGGAGTATATAATCTGGTTCCTCCTCCGGCTCCTCTGACTCGTCGGGCTCAATCTCAGGTTCTACCTTGGGCTCCACCCCTGCTGGTCCTTCCTCGGGAATCGATTTCAAATCTATGTCCATCGGGTCACCTGCTGCTTGCAATCCTTCGAGCTCAGATTCGTGCTCAGCTTCTGATGATCCTTGGGCTGTCGGTGCCGGGTACAGTCCTGACTACGCCAGGCTAACCTCCACACTAGTCAACTCCCTGTCTATGGGAGGTATAGCCAACGGATCCCAGTCCCCAACTAAGTCAAATGGAACGTCAAAACCCCTAACAGGCCTGAACTCATCCCCGGCATCATCTCAAAAGAAACAGGCAGAGTACTTATGCTTATCAAAAAGAGGTAAACCTACATCTACAAAGACGGTAGAAGTATGCTTAATCTAGGTAAAGTTATCGCCCATCGAAAACTCTGCAATCTCAAGCTCGATATGTACAGGTACTCCAAAACGTTCCGGTGACGGCGGCAGAATATTCATGGATCCGGTCGGAGTTCAGAAATTATTGGTTAAAACAACTGTGAGAACACTTCTCAGTAAGTTCACCCTTAAATCTTACCTAGGCTATCACGTACCTCCAGACAATTTCATAAAACACAATCACACACATGCCCTACATAATCACATAGCAGGCACATCAATTATTTTACCTGCGTTTATTCTGCTTGCGCCCTGCACGTTAGTTACACTCACATTATAAGCAATCACATGCATGATAAATTTTTATTCTTGTGTACTTGTTCCGATCCAACCTCATCCTTTTTCACATTCTCACTAGTGACCCACATTACAGTACACGTCTCACGTCCACTGCAACTAACTTATCACAACACTCCAAGACCGCGTACACGTACACGCCTCAGGCCATGTTTCTTGCCCGCGTAAATGTACACGCCTCAGGCTCAACATCTACCACCTACTGGGCATGTCACGTCCCGAAACCCCCGTCGAGCCCGCGACATCCCGCTTTAGGTCGAACGGTTGCGACGTCCCAGGTTATCGCCGACCTCAACTAAACATCAGAGATTTAATCACACAAATGGAAACCATTAACACCATGACAAATTAAACTGAGGAGAATTGAAAAAATATACATTTCCATTTTTTGCTCAACTTGTTCCACCATATATACAATAAAACAAATCTCTGTCTACCAGTGCACACTTTACTGAAACTACCAAAATCAAAAAGGAGTCGATGACCTGACGTTCAACCTCAAAAATAGTTCTCATCCAAGGCAAGCTTTCTCACTTCTACAAACACGGTCGTTGTGTGTCTTATCCAGGTCATCCCGTCATCTATCGGAAACTCAGCTACCTCATACTCTGTATGCACTAGTACTCTAAAACATACTAGTGGCGGTGGTGGTGGAGTGTTCATCGCTCAGGTCGAGGTTCTGAAAATTGTTAGTTTACACAACCATGAGATTATATCTTAGCAAGTACACCCCTAAGCCCAACCTAGGCTATCACGTACCTCTAGACAATTACGCAATCACACACATTCACGTACATCAAGTAATCACAAAGCAAGCACATCAATTAATATGGTCAAGCTCAATCATGCACACACCCGCACTCAATCACAATTACATTAGATGCAAACACGCGCATGTACCATTTTCATCCCACTCTTCCTTCCATCCTCATTCCTCTTTCATATTCCTCGCCAGTGATCCGCATTGAAGTACACGCCTCAGGCACATTGCGATCATTCACCAAATTCGGCCTTGCGTACCCGTTCATGCCTCAGGTCCCAATTGCGACTTGAGCATCACACGCCCCAGGCCCGATCCCAACTCAGCCCGCGCCAAATGCGACAGGCTTACATGATTGGAACCCGAGCTTATGATGCCTCGGTGGGTTCCAATCTCGGTCTCACCTGAGCTAATCGTGCCTTGGACCGATTCTCATACTTGCTTTTTCAAGCCTCAGCCTGTGCCAAATGCAACAGACTTACATGATCAATGCTCGAGTTTACGATACCCGACCCGATCTCATTCTCGTACTATCACACCTTCGCATACTTTTCCACAAACACTTGTCACACCACAACTTCTCCTTACTCATGCACATACTCAATATGCATTTACCACACGCAACTAGCCCATCACACGCGATCCGTGCACGCATCGAGTCACACTCTGACAGAGCTCACTCAACAATTCACATGGCCAATATCAACAATTAATTCGATTTGGCCTACACGTGCACCAAATAGACATATGTCCACTATATAAACACACAAATAAGCCCTCAATTAAATCAACCCCATCCAGAATAATTCAAACATGCCTAAAACACGTAAATTGCCAATTTTCTCCAACCAAATGGCATCGGATTAATTCCGATTCTTCACGACACTTTCTCGCCATTAAATAACGGTTCTAAAAATTCAACTTGTGTCCTGAACAAATCATCACAGCCCTGTGGACAATAATTCGCAGCTTGTGAACAGTAATTCACAGCTTGTAATTCACCTCAAATTGTCCTCCAAAAATTCCAAAAATAATCCTCAAGGCCCGCCACAACATTCCAATCTTAAACCCCAATATTTTGCACCCGCATATTATCAATTTCACCCCAAATCAAATTATCCGTCGATACCCAATATAGTAAATTGAGATTAGAGTGTGACTTACCAAGTTCTAGGTTAAATCGGCTAGAAAGAGAAGCGGCAGCACTTAAACGGACACGGCGGGGACGCGGCGAAGCTCGGCAACGGCGATCGGCTTGTTGCGGCGGTCCGGCTCTTGATTTGGGCTCACTGTCACTTGGGGGAAAGAGAGAAAAGAGAGAGAAACGGTGGCTGGTGGTGGTGGTTTGGGGCTGGTACAACGGCTAGGTGGCAGCTAGAGGGCGGTCTAGCGTGCAGCGGTGAGCGGTGACGCCGGAGTGGCTTCACGGTGGAAGAGGAAGAAGTTCACGGCAAAGAAAAAAAAAGGGGGGGAGGGGCTGATCGTGAAAATGGAGAGAAGGGGGAGGAAGACCACATTCTTGACTCAAATAATATATTTTGACCAATTGCAGAAATGACCAAAATGCCCTTTACTCATATTTTTAATCCGACGGTCCCGATTTGATCTTATCTTGATCCGACGGCCGAGATCGATTCTTGCACAAAAATATTCAAGGGTATACTTGTAATTTCCAAAATATCCAAGGGTAAAATTGTCCAATCAAAATTTTAGGGTAAAATTACCAAAATACCCTTTACTCTTAAAGCTTGTCCTTTAATAAATTCTAGGGGTATTTTGATCACTTTCTCCGTTTTTTGTCCAAATCGAATTTTTCTGAAGGAGTTAAGCGCACCAAAAATTGACATATGTCACGTGTAATGTCGTCCTAACGTTCCGATGTGACTTCCTAATTTTTCGGTGTCTAATTTGGGCAAAAATTCCATAATGAAATTCTATTAAATGCAACTCGAGCGTTTCTCGAGCTAACGGGCAGCTTGCTAGGGAAATTCACAGAATTGACTCATGACTGATATTGAATCGAGTCACGTACAAGTCCGTTCGGTGCGTGACGACCTCGGTTGTTATTAAAATCGTGAAGATCAATCACTTTATCCGAGGGGTACGATTGTTCAATATAATTTCAGAATCATTCGTCAAGTCATTTCGTGGTCAAACGGAATCACCCGCGATCCACTACTAGGACAGTGGCGAACTTACCCCTAACTATCCTTGGATCGGCCAACAGTGGCTCAAAATATCACTTCCGCGATTTAATGATCGAAATCCATTCACGATCAAATTTCCTTTAGTTGCGTGAAGTTAATTCTCCTATTAGCCTTTTCCTAATGGTTAGCATTCTCAGGAATGATCAGTTCCGGGGCGAGAATTTATTGCGAACACATCTCATAAAACTTAATTATTCAATAAATTCCAATCGGTGGAATTTCAGAATGTCACAGCGCAACCCGCGTTGAAGTACACACCTCATGCTAGCAGTCTTCCAGTAAAACCAAGTATCGTCCCGCATAAACATACTCCTCAAGATGGCACGAATTCCACGATCACCCATGCCATCTCATATTCACTTTCTTACTTATGTATATGCTCAACAAGCATTTGCCACACACAATTGGCCCTTCACACGTGGCCCATGCACGCATTAATTACATGAAATCCATGCACACTCAGCATTTGACATGGCCAATAACAATAATTAAAATAATCTGGCCCACATGTACAGCCAACAGTCATAATTAAATCAACCAGTTGCACAATCACACATTTAATTTCACCATCTCAACTCAATTATATTTCAAACGCACATAAAACACAGAAATCGCTATTTTTCTCTAACCAAACGGCCTCAAATTGATTCCGGTCCTTCACGAGACGTTCTCACCATTAATTCTCGGTTCTAAAAATCTAACTTGTGTCCCGATCGGCCCATCACAGCCCCATGAACAGTAGTCCACAGCCCACTGTTGTCCTCAAATTTCCAATAAAATTTTTTTGAGTTCAATCCTAAGGCCCGCCACCTAATTCCACTCTTAAATCATGCCATTCCGCACTTAATCTATTCTCGGTTTCACCCAAAATCGCCTGTCGATATCCGAAGTCCTAAGTTGGGTTTAGATTGCGACTTATCAAGTTCTAGACTTTCTCAACTAGAACGAAAAGCGGCGGCACTCAATCGGGGACAGTGGTGAACGGCGGCGCGGCTTGGCGATGGCCGGTGGGGCTCACGGCCAAGGGAGGACCGAAAGGGAGAGGGGAGAGAGAACAGTGGGATGGGGGTGGTGGTGGCGCGGTACGGCAAGTGAACGACGGCTTGCGAGCGTGACCGGCGATCGGCAATTTGGGCAGCGGCGGCTTGGGCAGCGATCGGCAAAGAGAGAGACAGAGAGAGAGAGAGAGTACGGTGGGGGGGAAACTCATGGCAAGGGGGGCTGAATGGGAGAGGAGAGAGGAGAGAGAAGAAATTGGACTAAACTAGTCCAATTTGACCAAAGTGGCTAATTACCGAAATACCCCTTTCTCTACTTTTTTATCCGACGGTCCAGATTCAATCTTATCTTGAAATCGAAGGCCTAGATCAAATCTTACCAAAAATATCCAAGGGTATACTCGTAATTTCTCAAAAAGTCCAAGGGAAAAATTTTCCAGTCGAAAAGTTAGGGCAAAATGACCAAAATGCCCTTTGCCTATAAAACATGCCCTTTGTTAATTCTCAAGGGTAAAATGGTCCGATTCTTCGTTTCTCATCAAAATCAAGTTTTTCGAAGGATTCTAGCACGACAAAAATTGCACGTTACAACCGCAAAGTCGTCCTAACGTCCCGTTGTGACATCTAAATTTTTCGGTGTCCGATTTGGGCTAAATTAAATAATTAAATTCTATTAAACGTAATTCGAGTGTTTCTCAAACTAACGGGTGGCTTGTTGGAGAAATTCGCATATTCGACTTGTGACTAATAATATATCGAGTTACGTGCAAGTCCATTTGATTCGTGATAATTTCGGTTGTCATTAAAATCGCGAGGATCAATTGCTAGATCCGTGGGGTACGATCGTTCGGTATAGGTTCAGGATAATTCATCAAGTCATTTCGTGGTCCGGCGGAATCACCCGCAATCCACTATTATGACAATGGCGAACTGATCCCCGACTACATTTAGATCGGCCAACAGTGACTCAAAATATCACCTCGGTGATTTCATGGTCGAAATTAAATTCGCGATTGAATTTTTTAATAGTCGTACGAATTTAATTCCCTAATTAGCCTTTTCTCAATGGTTAGTATCCCAGAAATGATCAGTTCCGAGCGAGAATCAACTGCGAATACATTCATAAAACTCAATAATTTATAAATCCCAAATGGACAAATTTTCGGGATGTCAAAAAATCAAAGTGACTAAAGGTCATATCACAAAAAACCAAGCCCAACTAAAATGAAATAGATACACATTTGGTGACTGAATTTCCAACATTTTGACCTATAAATAACTCAACTAAATCTGGAACATGCAAAGCAGAAGTGATATTTGTCAGTATACCTTGGGACGAGTGAAGCCATGATCAAGGAATTCACCACCAGAAAGTATTTCATCCTTCGCTGTTTCTTGGTTTTTGGCCATTTTTCTGTCATTTCGAGTCACGATATCTCTTGTTCTGAATATATGATTCAACTGTCAAACACATTCCACAAACTGTAAAGGTTATAATACCACGACTTAAAAAGGAAAAAAAAGACCGATTTCTCAGCAAAAGAAAATTAAAAGATTGAATACGGGGAAGGTAGGCACGCACAGAATGCATGATGTATGCGTCCATGGTACTTGAGTCTTCTCCATTGCCCTTGTGATAAAAGGGCCTCTTGTTGCAGTTCAGTATATCTCGATAGCTGTTGCCTAAAATATATAAGTAATTTGAGTATTTCAAATTATCATAGTTATTGTCCACTGGTGATGTAAATTCATCGAAGACAAAAGCCTGGTACATTCAAGTACACACGGAGGTAAACAAAGCAATATTCTGTTATAACTGAAAAACAAAGCACAAGAGATGACAAAGAAGAGGAGAAAGAGAAAAAAAAACTAAGGAGACAGTGGAATTGCTTATCATTTCGCCACACATAACCAAACGCATGAAAGGGATTTGCTAAGTTATTAACTGGACCAGCAACTCAAACGTGCTGAGGCTTTCAGACGACTTACACATCCAGACCGAGGAGTTTAAATTGTCAATCAACCTCAACTTTACTACAAACAGAATGGTGGTGACTTTTGGCTATAAAAGCACAAAGCAAAAAATTTAATTCCAGGGAGATTTTTAGGATTGTGAGAAATTTTAGGGGCATGAGAAGGTGGTAAGCTAATCATCTTCACCCACATAAACTCAGAATAAAGAATGTACAAACAAAAGAATAAACAATGCAAAGTTTTTAAACAAGAAATGCAAAAACAAGTACACAAAATTGCAGTAACAATAGCCAACCCAACTATGCTGTACAATCATTGGCATTAAATGCTGCAGACCACCACCAAGCACATCTTTTTCTCTCTCTCTGTCACGCCCCGCACTTCTCGGTGCGCCACATCCCTCGCAGAGGTCGATTCGTGTCTGACGTCGGGGCGCGTCGCCGACCCAACACCCAATACAGAGATATAAAGCACATGCGGAAGCAATTAAAACCACCCGTACATCAATGAATACATAACCAAGGGCAACCACAGAATTTAACACTTGCACTGATATTGAAAATTTAATACAATATCCAAATACAACCCGAACACCAATCAAAAATCAAAAGCGGGTCAAAGCCACTACTGACAAAAAGGGGTAAGTGGCTCGGGGTTCAGGTACTACAATTAGCCGGGGGCTCTTCTCAAAAATGCATCGGGGCCTTTGTCATCCTCAAGGCGGGACTACGAAAATATCGGTTTTTCAACAACCGTGAGAATAAATCTCAGCGAGTAATTCCCTAAACCTAAACTAGGCTAACATGCACCTCCTGACAAGTACTAAACAAACCGCACACATACACATAAAACTGACTCAGGCCCTCGGGCCTAAATCTAATCCCACTAGACCCTGCAGGTTAGGCATATCCATATATAGTAATCACAGTACTTAAGTGGCACTCATAATCACACATATGCCAATCACACGCTTATGCACTGATTCTCACATTCTTGCATGCCGGTCAATGTATGTTCATGTATGCAAATGTCATGGACTTGACACGTGCAATTCCCTTTGGCCCTGCCCACATCACCTGTGGCCCCCAAATTATTATTATCACGACTCGAGTCACCAATTTTTCACGGCCCGGTGCGTCTAGCCTGCTTCAAAGTGCATGAGGCGCAGAACCGTCCGCCCAATGTCTCTAGCTTTGCTTCAAAGTGCATGAGGCGCAGCCACCGATCTGGCCCAGTGTCTCTAGCCTGCTTCAAAGTGCATGAGGCGCAACACTGATCTCCTTGCGAACCAGAGCCTGCTTCAAAGTGCATGAGGATGGTCGCCTTCCGGATGTACCGGGCATCGTCCTGCTTCAAAGTGCATGAGGACGGTATCGACCCGAAGGTCACGACCCGTAGGTCCTTAGGTGATCACACAACACATTATTATCTGGACCCCGCGTAACACGCATCAGGCGTTTTAAGTGATCACTCGCACATCATTCGGCACGCCCCGTATATGCGGATGTCGTGCCAATGCGTGAGATGCACATTCATGGTCATTCATTCACACTTGGGCATTCACATGCGCAAATCACAATATAACAAGCTCAGCTTGCACCACGCATAATCAATTCCACAAATCAGCATGCCCACTCAGACAATCAATTTCAATTCAATCATGGCATCATCAAATAAACCACAACTACGGCTCAATTAGCCAATCACTTGTCTGAAGCGATCATTCTCGATAATTGCCCAATTAAACCTCAATTGATCGCGCCTTGCCTAAATTAAACCCAATCCAGTCCAATCGTGACCAGCCACTAAACCACCAATTCTAGGCCAATAATTGTCATCAAATTACTCCATCATACTCCCCCAAACATTACTCTAATTGACCACCACAAAAATCCAATACGGGACGCTATAATCCACATATTAAATCCAAACAATCCCGAACTCGGCCCGATTTAGTCTAAACCGACCAGCCCATTCATCGCGCCTCTCGGGCCACTAATCCTCCACTAATTAGTCGAATAATCCACCAAGTCGACCACAATCAAAGTCCCTAATCAATTCCACAATTTAACCCCTAAATTAACCCCTAAATAACCCTAATTAACCCATAAACCGGTCTAGAAATGTAAATTATCCTAATTAGGGTTTAGGGTTGTACTCACCGGGTAAGGAGGAGGAGAAAAGAAAAGAAAAGAAAAGAGGAAAAGAAAGAGGAGAGAGAGATAGTAGGTGGGGAGGGGACGGACGGACCAAGTGTAGGGGGGCGCGAATCCGAGGGAAGAGAGAGAGAGAGAGAGAGAGAGAATTTGAAAATTTAAACTAATTAAATTATTAAACGAAAACTGGGGTCCAATTCCAAAACGGAAAATGGTCTACCGTCTAAAGTAGACCTCGTGACTTAAAAGGGACAAAGGCCAAATTAATTTGATCAAAATTTTTACGAGGGTCTACTAGTCCAAATTGTGTATCGGTCCAAAATTCCACTTTTCCACTATCCCTGACAATCTCGATACTGGCCACATTAATGTCGACACCGTCCAATTTATTTCGACCTGAAACTCCCGAAAATTGACTGTCAAGTTCGGGGTCTAAATAACGACAAAAATTCGATCGAAAAGCGATTCTAGCGAAATCTACGGTTTAAAATAATAACCGAGAGTGATCGGTTCTCGGGCGAGATTCTACTATAAGCGCATCGACAAATCGCGCGTTTTATAAATCCCAAAAATAAGTCAAAATTGAATGTTACAATTCTTCCCCTTACAAAATTTAGTCCTCGAAATTTACAATCCCAACCCGACTACTCAAACAAATGGGGATCTTGGTGTCGCATCACTTCCTCGCTTTCCTATGTGGCGCCTTCCGTCCCGTGATGTTCCCAAATGACTTTGACCAACGGAATCGTCTTGTTCCTCAGCACTTGTTCCTTTACATCCTCGATTCATCTGGCTTTTCCACATCGACACTCTGTCGTCCCGTCTATTACTTCATAATTCAGCACGTGGGTGGGGATCCGGTTCGTACTTTCTCAACATCGACCGTGGGAAGGCGTTATGAACTTGTGACAAATTCGGTGGCAAGGCTAGGCGATGAGCCAACGTTCAATCCTTTCCAAAATCTCAAATGGGCCTATGTACCTTGGACTCAGCTTTCCTTTCTTGCCAAACCGAGACAGTCCTCTCATTGGCGAGATCTTGAGAAACACATGATCGCCAACTTGAAACTCCAATGGTCTCGCCTTGATCCGGCGTAACTTTTACGGCGACTACGGGCTGTCCTCAATCTTTCCGGATAATTTTCACCGTTTCTACCGATTGCTGAACCAGCTCTGGACCCATTATACTTCTTTCTCCTATCTCATCCCAACACAGCGGTGTTCTGCAAGCCCTGCCATATAATGCTTCAAATGGTGGCATTACGACATCACCGAAAACAAGTATTGTAGGCAAATTCCACCAAATGCAACTATTTCCCACTTGCCCTGAAAATCAAAGACACACGCCTCAAGATATCCTCCAGTCCGAATAGTCCTCCCCGGACCGCCATCCGTTTGTGGATGATAGGTCGATCGCTAAATTGTAACTTAGTCCTATGGCCGATTCTGTGCACTTTTCCAAAATTTGCGTAACGGGGATCACGGTCCAAGTGATCGATACTGGTATTCCATGAAGACGGATTATCCGACGCACATATAATTCTACAAACCTTTCTAGTTCAAGTCTTTTTGACCGCCAGAAGTGCACCGACTTGGTCGGGCTGGCCCACTATCACCCAAATAGAGTCGTGTCCTCTCAGCTTCTTAAGCAATCCCCCTACAAAAGTCCATTGTGATGTGTTCCCACTTCCATTCCGGGATTTCCAACGGCTGTAACATTCCACCAGGGTTGCGGTCGCTGCGCCTTCACTTGTTGACACGTCGTACACTTGGCCACATGCTTAGCTCGTCCACTTTCATTCCATTCCACCAATAGTCTTGTGAGAAGGTTACGGTACATCTTAGTCTTTGCCGGGTGGATCTGTAATTACTCCTATGAGCCTCCGACAAAATTTCTTCCTTGAGCCCCCCAAATCATCGGACGCATAAATGTCCTCGAAACACGAGAATTCCATCCTCGGACACTTGAAAGTCCGGCTTCCTCTTAGTGTCATCCATACTCACTATTTTTACGAATCTCAAAAGGTCCATGACCTAGCGCCTAATCTTCGTTTGTACTTCCGGCTCGATTCTTAATGTCGCCATCGGACCAGGAGGGTGTCCTACCTCAAACTTAAACTCTAAGTCCCGTGCTCTCTCTAATAAGGTCCACTCTTTAACTTGACCGTCTTTGATGCTTGATTTCCGACTTAAGGCATCCGCTACCGGTTAGCCTTTCCGGGGGTGATAAAGTATGTCGCGATCATAGTCCTTCACAAATTCCATCCAGCGCCTCTGCCTCATATTCAATTCCTTACAAAGCAGTGCTTGAGGCTCGATGGTCCGTGTAGATCTGGAACCTTTCTCCACATAAGTAATGCCTCCAAATTTTAAGTGCGAAAATAATTGCTGCTAATTCCAAATCGTGGAGTCGGGTAGTTCATCTCATGAGGTCTTAGCTGCCGCGATGCATAAGCAACCACTCTTCCATGTTTGCGTGCGCCGCATCCCAATCCTCTAAAAAGCGAAGCATCGCTATAAATCTCATACCATTGTCTGAAGGAATCGTCGATCTTTGGCCGGTATCAATCTTTGCTTGAGTTCACGAAAACTCTCTTCGCACTTTTTAGGTCCATTCAAACTTGATTTCCTTCTTAAGCAACTTCGTCAATGGAGTGGCTATCGGCGAGAACCGTTCCATAAACCTCCGATAATAGCACACTAGTCTAGAAAGTTTCGAACCTCGATGGCCCATCGTCGGTCTCGGCCAGTCCATTCTTTACTTCAATCTTTGCGGGTCTCACGGAGATTCCTTCTCCGGATATTATATGCCCAAGAAATGCTACTCGGTTCAACCAAAACTCGCATTTGCTAAACTTAGCATACAGTGCGTGCTCCCTTAATGTCTGTAGAACCTTTTCCAAATGCACTTCGTGTTCCTCGGAACTCTTCGAATACACTAAAATATCGTCGATGAACACAATGACAAACTGGTCTAAGAATTCCTTGAATACCCGGTTCATTAAATCCATGAAAGCAGCAGGGGCATTGGTCAGTCCAAATGGCATCACTGTAAATTCATAGTGTCCATATCTAGTCCTGAATGCTGTCTTTGGAATATCCTCCCTTTGGATCCTTAACTGGTGATACCCTGTCCTCAAGTCAATCTTAGAAAACACCGATGCTCCTTGCAATCGGGTCGAACAGTCGTCAATCCTTGGGAGAGGATACTTATTCTTGACCGTCACTTGATTCAATTTGTGGTAGTCGATACACAACCTTAGCGACCCATCCTTCTTTTTCTCGACGACACACCGGCGCTCCCTATGGAGACGCACTTTCGGTCGGATAAAACCTTTGTCCAGTAGTTCTGCATCCGACCTTCAACTCCTTCAATTCTCGACAATGACATCCTCAGAGGGCGGCGGCGAGATTGGCTCATCCCCAGGGCCAACTCGATAACGAATTTACTTCCCTTTCTCGGGCGGCAAATCCGCAATTCCTAAGGAAAGACATCGGGAAAATTGCACACCATCGGTATATTATCAAGCAACACTTCACCCATCGACGGATCAACCACATCAAGCAAATAACCTTGACAGCCCTCGTCCCAATAATTTAGTTGCTTCCACCGACGAACCCCGAGGATCGAGGTTCCTCCTCGACTCCCAAAACTCAAATCTAGGGGCCCATCCGGGCTAAACCGGATCGCCACGGTACTACAAATCCATTACGGGCATTCCCCGCTTAACTAGCCACCCATGCCCACAATCAAATCAAAATCATACATCGGCAACACAGCTAGGTCTATCCTGCTTTCTACACCACCAATCACTATCTCACAATTCGGGCATCCTAGAGATATGCATATCTTATCCTTCAATGGCGTAGTCACACACAATTGCACTTCTAACACGACAGGCTTTAACCCAATCAATTCAACAAACTGAGCAGATATAAACGAGTGCGATGCTCCCGGATCAAATAATGCATATGCTATATGGTGGCACAGAGAAACCATACCTGTGACCACCCCTGGCGCATTTTCCACTTCTCTTCGCGCCATTGCATACACCCGTCCTTGTGCCGGCGGCCTGTTCATAATAGCTGGCGGGGCACTTCCAGACTGGTTCCCAATCCGAGGTTGTTGTAGTATCGGGGCTCTCCGGGGGGTGTTGTTGGGGGCAATTCTTGATCTGATGATCCATACTCCCACACTTGAAGCAAGCCCCAAATCTGTTTTGCTTTGAAAGTTCGGCTTCTCGATGTTCCTTCTAATCGGTGGGACAAATCGCTGTTTCCGCCATGGTTTCTTCCCAAGGCAGGCGGTTGTCCCTGGCAGGCGAACCGCGATCGAATCTGGCCGCTCTATCCACTTGTTCCCGATCAGCACAGGCTCTCTCATACGAGATCTTCATAAGTCTTGATTCACTAGTATCGGTTGTCCATGAATGTCCGCCTTGATCCATCCCGGAATCTTGGCGCCCATCCTCGGGTGTTCCACCATCGCTTTAGCGAACCTTGACAACCTAGCAAACTCCGCCTCGTCTTGATCCCACGGTCATTGACCCTTGACGGAGTCTCATGAACTGCCCGACTTCCTTTCTCTGGCGTTTTGAAAAAGAACTTTCCTAGGAATCTCTCGAATACGGCCCAAGTCTGGCGGTTCCTTTGAAATACCCGTCCTTTGGTGGCCCTCCACCAATCATTGGCGTTATCCTGCGGTGATATCACATGATGTTACCCTTTCACCCTCGGTGCACCCTAGTACTTGAATGCCTTCTCTGGCTCCTCGATCCATGTGCGGCATGACCTCGACCTTGACCTCTACCTCTTCTACGGCCTCGACCTCTACCTCGTCCTTGGTTACTCGTCTCTCCAACTTGCAAGTCCATCCTCCCTGCTATAATTCCCACATCGGGATCGGGAGACCTAACCCAAGCTAAACCGGTCTAAGGTCCTAGGTGGAATTTAACGCTACGACAATCAATCACCAAAGATGCGATTGAGCATAAATAGCACGGGACTTCAGTCACAAAACACGTGTACTAACCTCGAGTCCCGACGCACCTGCACTTTACGGGTCAACTAAAACAAGCACTCAATCAAACACAAGCAGTCAGGAGGTACACTTAGCACACGAGGTCACCCTACTGGCTACCCAAGGTCATCGCTCCTTATCACTCCAAGTTTCGACCGAATTGGACCGAGCTGACCTTGCTCTGATACCAAATCAAACGGGGATGTCACGCCCCGCACTTCTCGGTGCGCCACATCCCTCGCAGAGGTCGATTCGTGTGCGACGTCCCAGGACGCGTCGCCGACCCAACACCCAATACAGAGATATAAAGCACATGCGGAAGCAATTAAAACCACCCGTACATCAATGAATACATAACCAAGGGCAACCACAGAATTTAACACTTGCACTGATATTGAAAATTTAATACAATATCCAAATACAACCCGAACACCAATCAAAAATCAAAAGCGGGTCAAAGCCACTACTGACAAAAAGGGGTAAGTGGCTCGGGGTTCAGGTACTACAATTAGTCGGGGCTCTTCTCAAAATGCATCGGGGCCCTTGTCATCCTCAAGGCCGGGGATCTGAAAATGTCGGTTTTCAACAACCGTGAGAATAAATCTCAGCGAGTAATTCCCTAAACCTAAACTAGGCTAACATGCACCTCCTGACAAGTACTAAACAAACCGCACACATACACATAAAACTGACTCAGGCCCTCGGGCCTAAATCTAATCCCACTAGACCCTGCAGGTTAGGCATATCCATAAATAGTAATCACAAGTACTTAAGTGGCACTCATAATCACACATATGCCAATCACACGCTTATGCACCGATTCTCACATTCTTGCATGCGGTCAATGTATGTTCATGTATGCAAATGTCATGGACTTGACACGTGCAATTCCGCCCACCGCCCACACCGACACACCGCACACTGCCCAAATTATTATTATCACGACTCGAAATCACCAATTTTTCACGGCCCGGTCGCCTAGCCCGCTTCAAAGTGCATGAGGCGCAGCAACCGATCCGCCCAGTCTCTAGCTTTTAACTTCAAAGTGCATGAGGCGCAACATCGATCTCCTTGCGAACCGAGCCCTGTTTCAAAGTGCATGAGGATGGTCGCCTTCCGGATGTACCGGGCATCGCCTTGCTCCAAAGTGCATGAGGACGGTATTGATCCGAAGGTCGGGACCCGTAGGTCCTTAGGTGATCACACAACTCATTATTATTCCGGACCCCGCGTAACACGCATCGGGGCATTTTAAGTGATCACTACGACACATCATTCGGGCACGCCCAGATATGCAGATGTCATGCCAATGCGTGAGATGCACATTCATGGTCATTCATTCACACTTGAGCATTCACATGCGCCAAATCACAATGTAACAAGCTCGACATTGTACCACGATAATCAATTCCACAAATCAGCATGCCCACTCGGACAATCAATTTCAATTCAATCATGGCATCATCAAATAAACCACAACTACGGCTCAATTAGCCAATCACTTGTCGGCGATCATTCTCGATAATTGCCCAATTAAACCTCAATTGATCGCGCCTTGCCCAAATTAAACCCAATCCAGTCCAATCGTGACCAGCCACTAAACCACCAAGTCTAGGCCAATAATTGTCATCAAATTACTCCATCATACTCCCCAAACATTACTCTAATTGACCACCACAAAATCCAATACGGGACACGCTATAATCCACATATTAAATCCAAACAATCCCGAACTCGCCCGATTTAGTCTAAACCGACCAGCCCATTCATCGCCTCTCGGCCACTAATCCTCCACTAATTAGTTAGAATAATCCACCAAGTCGACCACAATCAAAGTCCCTAATCAATTCCACAATTTAACCCCTAAATTAACCCCTAAATAACCCTAAATAACCCCTAAACCGGTCTAGAAATGTAAATTATCCTAACTAGGGTTTAGGGTTGTAACTCACCGGTGTCCTACGCTTAAAACGGGCCGAACGGGCCGATTCGGTTCCGGTCGGCACGGGCCGCAATCGGGTTTGCTGGTCAGCGGCGAGTGGCGGAGCAAAGATTGGGCGGGCGGGCGACGGCCGGGCGAGCCAAGGCGGCGAGGCTCAGGTTGCTGCTGCGCGCTTTGTTGCTATGCGCGCAGTACGCCGCGGGCCGGGCCGGCGATAATAATGGTCGACGCGGGTTAGGGCGACGGGCGGCGACGGGGCGAAGGGCGGCGGCCCGGGCGGGCGGCGGGCGGAGCTGGACGGGCGGCCGCGACGGTGGTCGGCGAACGGAGCAGAAGCAGAAGCAGGTCGAGAAGCAGCGAAGGAGGAAGAAGGAGGAGAGAAAAAGAAAAGAAAAGAAAAGAGGAAAAGAAAGAGGAGAGAGAGAGAGTAGGTGGGGGAGGGGACGGACGTGACCGGGCAGAGGGGGGGGCGCGGGAATCCGAGGGAAGAGAGAGAGAGAGAAGAATTTGAAAATTTATACTAATTAAATTATTAAACGCAAACCGGGGGTCCAATTCCAAAACGGAAAATGGTCTACCGGTCTAAAGTAGACCTCGCACTTAAAAAGGGACAAAGGCCAAATTAATTTGACCAAAATTTTTACGAGGGGTCTACTAGTCCAAATTCGTACCCGGTCCAAAATTCCACTTTTCCACTATCCCTGACAATCTCGATACTGGCCACATTAATGTCGACACCGTCCAATTTATTTCGACCAGAAACTCCCGAAAATTGACTGTCAAGTTCAGGGTCTAAATAACGACAAAAATTCGATCGAGTGCGATTCTAGCGAAATCTCTGGTTTAAAATAATAACCGAGAGTGATCAGTTCTCGGGCGAGATTCTACTATAAGCGCACTGACAAATCGCGCGTTTATAAATCCCAAAAATAAGTCCAAATTGAATGTTACACTCTGTGTGTCTATCCCCCCCTTCTCTTCTTCCACTGGTGTGGACACTATATAGTATATCAGGTTTGGGATAACCGAAAAAGTTGCCGCAAACAGCCATGATTGAAGGAGCTCACCAAAGAAACACAAAGCATTGAAGGAAAAAGAGATCGACAAACATGAATGGAATTATAAAAAAATTCAATGATTATAATAAATCCAGAAAAACAGTGAAAAAGAACTACAGGATCCCAACTTACAGAGGGAAAAGAACAATCTTTCTTTTGACGTATGAAAATCACTGCCTCCAGACGTTTCATAGATATTTAACCAGCGTCTATACAAGCTTGGCTTCAGACCATACCCAGGCTTTAAGTTGTCATCCTACAAAGCAAAATTTATATTAGGTTGTGTATTAATTTGCAAAGAAAGCGCATACAAGCAACATCAAATGCCTTAAAAATTTATTAATGTTCAAAAACCCAGAAAATGTATGCATGTAAATGACACAATACATTAGAAGAAGAAAGTAATGTTAAAACTAGTAACCACACCAACACAACTCATGCAACTAGATGTCATTTGAGATGTGATCCTCAAATGACTTCTCGAATGTGTTTTTTCAGTATCAATTATCCGTTTGGGAAATATGAAGTGAATTATAATATTGTCTCAACATAGCAGGCCTATAGCTACTAGGCAAAGCTGTATCTCGTCAAAAAGCAAGAAACGATGAAAGAAATAAATAAGGTTTGCAATCAACTCCTTTTTTATCCCCTTCACTTCTTTGCTACTAAGGTCATCTACCTCAATGCAGAATATTAACAAAGAAGGTCTAAAATAGTAGGCTTGTCAACAAGAAGTTTAAAATGATATATTGGTGGTTATAACTCTCAGAAATAAGCAAAAATGTGCAGGTCATATAAAAGGCACACCTTCATAAAGCACTCTCCAGTTCCTACCCACTTGCAATTTTCAGCAGCAGACACCTCCCATTTATATTTCCATCGATTTTTTGATAATTCATCAATCTCTCTTTTAATATCTGATGACCCAAGCGCATAGCGTATGAACTGTGTATCATCTCGAAAATTTGTCCATTTGAGATTTATAAATTATTGAGTTTTATAAATGTATTCGCAGTTGATTCTCGCCCAGAACTGATCATTCCTGGGGTACTAACCATTGGGGAAAGACTAATTAGGGAATTAAATTCGTACGACTATTAGAAAATTCGATCGTGAATTTAATTTCGACCATGAAATTGCCAAGGTGATATTTTGAGCCACTATTTGCCGATCTAAGGGTAGTAAGGGATCAGTTCGCCACTGTCATAGTAGTGGATTGCGGGTGATTCCGCCGGACTATAAAATGACTTGACGAATTATCCTGAACCTATACCGAACGATCGTACCCCACGGATCTAGCAATTGATCCTCGCGATTTTAATGATAACCGAAATTGTCACGAACCGAACGGACTTGCACGTGACTCGATATATTATCAGTCACGAGTCGAATATGCGAATTTCCCCAACAAGCCGCCCATTAGTTTGAGAAACGCTCAAGTTACGTTTAATAGAATTTAATTATTTAATTTAACCCAAATCGGACACTAGAAAATTTGGAAGTCACAACAGGACGTTAGGACGACGTTGCGGTTGTAACGTGCAATTTTTGTTGTGCCCGAATCCTTCTGAAAAACTTGATTTTGATAAGAAACGAAGAATCGGATCAATTTACCCTTGAGAATTAACAAAGAGCATGTTTTATGGGCAAAGGGTATTTTGGTCATTTTGCCCTAACTTTTGATTGGACAATTTTGCCCTTGGACTTTTTGATAAATTACAAGTATACCCTTGGATATTTTTGGTAAGATTCGATCTGAGCCATCGATTTCAAGATAAGATCAAATCTGGACCATCGATTAAAAAGATTAGACGGAGGCCAGATCGTCATTTTACACTTTTGTTCAAATGGTCCAACCCAATCCTCTCTCTCTCTCTCTTTCCCCCCTCCCATTCGGTTCTTTTTTCCCCCCACTGTGAGCAGCCCCCCTTGCGATCTCTCTCTCTCCCTCATGCCCAAGCCGATCGCCGCCCTCCGGGAGCCGTACACCATCGCCACCATCCCCGATTTAGCACCGCCGCTCACCGTTCTAGCCGCAATAGTCTAGAACGCAGGTAAGTCGCGCTCTAAACCCAATTTAGGATTTCGGGTATCGACAGGTGATTTTGGGTGAAATCGGGTATAGGGTAGGTGCGGAATTGCATGATTAGGAGTGAAATTATGTGGCGGGCCTTAGAATTGAACTCGAAAAATTTTTATTGAAAAATTCAGGATAATAGTGGGCTGTGGACTACTGTTCATGGGGCTGTGATGGGCCGATCGGGTCGCAAGTTGGATTTTTAGAACCAAAAATTTATGGCAAAAATGTCTCGTGAAGGACCTGAATCAATTTGAGGTCATTTGGTCAGAGAAAAATAATGATTTCTGTATTTTACGTGCGTTTGAATTATAATTAGGTTGTTGTGGTGAAATTAAATGTGTGATTGTGCAATTGGTTGATTTAATTATGTCTGTTGGATGCACGCTTGAGCCAAATTGTATTAATTATTAAAATTGGCCGTGTCGACTGCTGAGTGAGCATAGTTTTGTGTATAATTGTTACGTGCACGGGTCACGTGTGATTGACTAGTTAAGTGGCAAGTGAATGTTGCACGTGTGAAAGAACGACAAATAGTGCGTGGTACGGTATGTGAAATCGTGGGAATTGTGCCGTCCTGAGGCGTGTACGTTTACACAAAACGATGCTCGGTTTTACCGGAAGACTACCAGCCTGAGACGTGTACTTCAATGTAGGTTGTGCAGTAAGTGGTAGATATTGAGCCCGAGGCATGTACTTTTACGCAAGCAAGAAACATGGCCTGAGGCGTGTACAGATACGCGGGCCTGGAGTGTTGTGATAAGTTGGTCGCAGTGGACCTGCGACGTGTTCTGTAACGCGGGTCACTGGTGAGAATGTGAAAAAAAAAGGATGAGGTTGGATCGGAACAAGTACGCAAGAATGAAAATTTATTATGCATCTAATTGTATATAATGTGAGTGTGACTAACGTGCAAGACGCAAGCAGGATAAGCGCAGGTAAAATAATTGATGTGCCTGCCATGTGATTATGTGGCGTATGTGTGTGATTGTGTTTTATGAAATTATCTGGAGGTACGTGATAGCTTAGGTGGGGTCTAGGGGTGAACTTACTGAGAAGTATTCTCACGGTTGTTTCAACCAACAATTTCAGAACCCCGACCGGATCCATGAATATTCCATCGCCATTGGAACATTTTGAAGTACCTGTACATACCGAGCTTGAGGTTGCAGAGTTTTTGATGGGCGATAACTTTACCTGGATTAAAAATACTTCCACCGCCGTCGTAGATGTAGGTTTACCTCTTTTTGAAGAGCATAAGTACTCTGCCTGGTTTTTTCGGGATGATGCCGGAGATGAGTTTGGGCCTGTTAGGGGTTTTGATGTTCCGTTTGATCTCGTTGGGGATTGGGACCCGACTGCCATAACCCCGATTGATGGAGAATTGACCAGTACAGAGGTTAGCTTAGTACAATGCGGGATGCACCCAGCACCCGCTGCTCAAGGATCTTCAGAGGCTGAACATGAACCCGACCCCGAAGCATCGCAAGCTGAGGCTAAACCGATGGACATAGATTTAGAACCGATCCCCGAGGAAGAACCAGAGGAAGCGGAGCCCGGTGGAACCTGAGGACGTGCCTGATGAGTCAGAAGAGTCGGAAGAGCCTGTAGGAGACCCGGAATATGTACTCCCGTATGAAGAGTATATGGATCCCAATTTTGTGCCTGAGTACAATTTCTTTGATTTTCTAGCTGAGGAAAATCATAATGAAGTTCCATCAGAGTCAGGCGATATTAATCACCCGATTGAGATTGAAGCGGAACCGGAGTCTTCGGAGGAGCAAACAGGCCTAGGAGATTCAGATTGGGACGATGATGAGTCAAACTCAGAGTGGACGCCTAGCAAGGGGCATAGAGGTTAGCATTAGGGGTTCAAAATAACAAGTTTTTGGAAAGTACCATTTTTCAGTTTAGAATGTCAGGTCATCGATCTTTTTCGTTTATCGATGGGTTGTAATACAGTGTGCAAGTGTATGTGAAGGTTGTAAATTGTGGCAATTGTAAGTTGTGAATATATTAAGTTATTAATGGAATCGAATACGTGTATTTTCTCCCTGAATGTCTCCTCAATTTTAATTTGTCCGGGATTAATTGTGGCTTCCGCTTGGCGACTTAAAATCTCTTATGGTTATTCGAGGTCGGCGATAACCTGGGACATTGCACTGATCGACCAGAAGAGGGATGTCGCGTGCCCGATGGGGCTCGGGGCGTGACATCCCTGTTTGAATTAGTATCAGAGTAAGGACAGCTCGATCTGGACTGGTCGAAGTTTGGAGTGATAAGGAGCAGAGATTTGGGGTAGAAATTAGGGAGACTTTAGTGAGCCATAGAGCGGAGTGAGCTACATGTGCCTCCAGATTGTTTGCTGTGATTAATTGAGTAGATTGCTTGTTGTGATAATTGTTTGCCTAATAAGTGAATTATTATGTTAATTCACTGCCTAGAGCTAGACTGATCTAGTTGGCTTAGATTAGTAATTCCTGAGTGGAATTATAGGAGGTAGGAGAGTGGTAGAATTGCAACAATGAGCAGTGAAGGAAGAGGCATAGGAAGAGTCCCAAGAAGGGGCGCAAGAAGAGAAACGAGAGGTCGAGGTCGTGCTCGAGCTAGGGCTGTAGAGGACCTCGGAATGGGTGCTAGAGCAGTAGAGAATCCTAGAGTAGATGTTGGAGCTACAGTGGACCCTAGAGTGGAAGTTAGACCTATTGAGGATCCTCGAATGGAAGTCGTTATGAGGACGTTGTAACGGATTGGAAATCTGTTAGAACAGCAGACTCAGGAAAGAGCTGCTCCGATTGCCCAAGCTGCCCTGCTATTGTCAATAATAATGAGAACCAAAGGCAGGGGCAAGTGGCTGTAAATAGACCGATGCATCAGCTGGTAGAGCAGTTTATGAAGCTTAAACCACCTAAGTTTGCGAGGAAAGGTGACCCTAAGGCTGCACCTCAATGGGAAGAGGAGCTCGAGAAGGCTTTTAAGGTGCTGAAGTGTAATGACAATCAGAGGGTAACTCTGGCGGTATATTAATTACAGGATAATGCAAACGATTGGTGGAAAGCCACTAAAGACAGGATTTTTCCGAAAGGTACAGCTCGGACTTGGGCTGTTTTTACTGAGAAGTTCTATGAAAAATATTTCTTGACAAGTGCTAGGGAGAAGAAGCTAACAGAGTTTATGAGATTTCGTCAGGCCAGATGACAGTAGATCAGTATGAGGTGGAATTTGCGAGACTGTCAAAATTTGCGCCAAGAATGGTAGAGCATCCCAAGGATAAGGCGTGAAGGTTTCGGGACGGATTGAGAGCTGATATCCGTAGCCAGTTGTTACTGGTAAATTTGGGAACTTATGAGGAAATGTTTGATAGGGCCCAGATTCTAGAACGAGATCAGATGGATAAGGTCGTCGCTCCTGGGTCGAGGTTTAACCCAAGTAGGGATAACCGTAATCCTTGGAAGAGGCCAATGATAGATAATAGACGTTTTACTCATTCCGTTAGGAGAAATATTGGGAAGTCGGCTCGAGTCAGAATGGTTCGTGTAGGATTTGTGGAGGTCGACATGGAATTGGACCTTGTCCAACCGAGGCCGGAGCGTGTTTTGGATGTGGAGGTTTTGGTCATCACATAAGAAATTTCCCCAATCCCAAATTGAACCGGTCGCCTTCATTACCGCTACCTCGGAACGGGAATCAAACTGGAGCGGCCCAGACAGCAAATCAGAATAGGCCATCGACACAAGGATGAGTGTATGCCATGGGCAGAAGAGAAGCTGAAAACGCACCAAGGGTTGTCACAGGTAGGATTTTTTTGTGCAACCATGTTGCGTATGCTTTATTTGACCCTGGAACGTCGTATTCCTTTATATCGAAATAGTTTGTTGAGTTGATTGGGATAGAATCGCAATTGCTTGATGTTGTGCTATGCGTGATGACTCCTTTGAATGAAAAGATTTTGGTCTCGATGGGGAGTCCAGATTATACGATTGTGATTGGAGATAGGGAGAAAAAAATTGATTTAGCAGTTCTAGATATGTATGATTTTGCTATGATCGTGGGTATGGATTAGCTATCTAAGTAGAGGGCTGTGATGGATTGCAATAACAGGCTAATCCAATTTAATCCAGTTGGACATCTTGAATTCAAATTTGTGGGAAGTCGAGGTGGATCCTCGATTCCATGGATTTCATCATTGAAAATGACGAAGTTGTTAAGTGAAGGTTGTCAAGGGTTCTTAGCGGCAGTAGTTGATTCGATGGCTGAAGAGCCGAGACTTGAGGACATAGCTGTGGTGTGTGAGTATCCCGATGTGTTTCCTCAAGAATTGTCGGGACTGCCACTAGCAAGGGAGGTGGAATTTGTAATCGAGTTGGCATTTGGAACTGAGCCAATCTCGAAAGCACCCTATAGAATGCCGTTGTCGGAATTAAAGGAGCTAAAGGTTCAGATTCAAGATTTGTTAGACAAGGGATTTATTCATCTCAGTGGCGTCTCCGTGGGGAGCACCGGTGTTATTTGTTAGAAAGAAAGATGGATCATTGAGGTTGTGCATTGATTATAAACAGCTGAATCAAGTGACGATTAAAAACAAATATCCCTTACCGAGAATCGATGATTTATTTGATCAGTTACAGGGGGCTCGGTATTCTAAAAAATTGATCTAAGAATAGGATACCATCAGTTGAGGATTAGAAAGGAGGACATATCTAAGACGGCATTTAGAACGAGATATAAACACTATGAATTTACTGTAATGCCGTTTGGTTTAACAAACGCCCCTGTTGCCTTTATGGATTTGATGAACCAGGTGTTTAAAGAATTCTTAAATCAGTTCGTGATCATTTTTATAGATGATATATTGGTATACTCAAAGAGCCTAGAGGAGCATGGATTTCATTTGCATCGAGTGTTGCAGACTTTAAGGGAGAATACGCCATATGCTAAGCTTAGCAAATGTGAATTATGGCTCAGTCAAGTAGTATTTCTTGGACATGTGATTTCCGGATAAGGAATCTCAGTGGACCCATCCAAGATTGAGGCTGTGATAAAGTGGCCTAGACCAACAATAGTAATAGGAGTTCGGAGTTTTATGGGTTTAGCGGAATATTATCGTCGTTTTGTGGAAGGATTTTCGTCGATAGCAACGCCGTCGACCCATTTATTGAAAAAGGAGACGAAGTTTGAATGGACTGACAAATGTGAGAGGAGCTTTCAGGAATTAAAACATAGGTTGACAATGGCACCGGTGTTAATTATCCTATCAGGACCTAGAGGATACGAGATTTATAGTGATGTGTCATTAAAAGGATTGGGATGTGTATTCATACAACATGGGCGAGTAGTAGCTTATGCTTCAAGGTAGTTAAGACCGCATGAGTTGAATTATCCGACGCATGACTTGGAATTAGTCGCAATAGTGTTTGCCCTGAAAATTTGGCGCACTATTTATACGGAGAAAAGTTTCAAATTTATACTGACCATCAAAGCCTCAAGTATTTGTTTTCTCAGAAGGAATTAAACATGAGGCAGCGTCGATGGATGGAATTGTTAAAGGATTACGACTGTGAAATTTTATATCGTCCCGAGAAAGCTAATCGAGTAGTCGATGCTTTGAATCGTAAGTCGAGCACAGCTCATTTGATGGTTAAGGAATGGACACTGTTGGAAGAAGTGCGAGATTCAGAGTTTAGATTTGAAGTCAAGTCTCGAGCTTACTGGCTACACTTAGGATTGAACCAGAAATTCAGGTTAAGATTAAACGGTTGCAATCTTCATATCAGGAAATCCAAAAGATTCTAGAGATGGAGGAGGCCAAGAGAAAACCAGATTTTCGAGTGTTTGATGACGGAATACTGAGGTTTCGTGGACGCTTATGTGTGCCTGACGATGTGGAACTCAAGGAAGAGATCCTGTCAGAAGCGCATCGTAGCAGTTATAGTATCCACCCAAGCAACACTAAAATGCATCGAAATTTGAGACAGTACTACTGGTGGAATGGTATGAAAGTGGACATCGCTAAGCATGTGGCCAAATGCCTAACGTGCCAACAGGTGAAGGCATAACACTGTAAGCCTGGAGGATTGTTGCGACCATTGGAAATTCCAGAGTGGAAATTAGAACATATAACCATAGACTTTGTGACGGGGTTGCTAAGAAGTCAAAGAGGCCATGATGTTATTTGGGTGATTGTCGACAGGTTGACCAAGTCGGCACACTTTTTGGCCATGTGAAAGGATATCGCATTAGATCGGTATGCTGAGTTGTATGTGTAGTAAATAATTCGTTTGCATGGGGTGCCAGTGTCGATAACCTCAGATCGTGGTCCAAGATTTACCGTCAATTTTTGGAAAAGTCTGTAGACGGCATTGGGATCGAAGCTGCAGTTTAGTACAGCTTATCATCCACAGACAGATAGCCAGTCTAAGAGAACAATTCAAACTTTAAAGGATATGCTTCGGGCATATGTGTTGGATTTCGAGGGTAAGTAGGAGGAACAACTGCCCTTAGTAGAATTTGTTTATAATAATAGTTTCCAGCAAAGCATTAGAATGGCGCCTTTTGAAGCGCTATATGGCAGGGCTTGTAGAATGCCCGTGTATTGGAACGAAGTGGGAGAAAGAACTATAATCAGACCAGAACTAGTTGAGCAATCGATTGAGGCGATTAAGATTATACGTGAAAGGCTAAGGACAGCGCAGAGCCGTCAAAAGAGCTATGTAGACCAAAGGCGAAGACCTTTGAAGTTTCAAGTCAAAGATCACGTTTTTTTTTAGGTATCGCCCATAAAGGGACCATTTGAGATATTGGAAAAGATCGGAGAGTTAGCATATTGTTTTGCACTTCCATCGAATCTATCGTAAGCGCACAATGTGTTCCACGTATCGATGTTAAGGAAATATGAACCGGACCCGACGCATGTGCTGCACGATGAGGAAATAGAGATAGATGACAAAGTGTCATATGTGAAGAGACCGGTAAGAATTGAAGATCGCAAAGAACGAGTTTAGAGGAACAAGACAATCCCGATAGTCAAAGTTATTTGGAGCACCATGGGACTGAAGGCTCAACTTGGGAAAGTGAAGAAATGATGCAACATCAGTACCCCCAATTATTTGAATAAATGGTAGGAGTTGTAAATTTTTGGGTAGTAGGGAGATTTTTAAATTTCGAGGACGAAATTTTGTAAGAGGGGAAGAATTGTGATATCCCAAAAATTTGTCTATTTGGGATTTATACATTATTAAGTTTTATAAATGTATTCGCAGTTGATTCTCACCCGGAACTGATCATTCTTGGGATACTATCCATTGGAGAAAGGCTAATTAGGGAATTAAATTCGTATGACTATTAGAAAATTCAATCGTGAATTTAATTTCGACTATGAAATCGCTGAGGTGATATTTTGAGCCACTATTTGCCGATCTAAGGGTAGTAAGGGATCAGTTCGCCACAGTCATAGTAGTGGATTACGGGTAATTCCACCGGACTACGAAATGACTTGAGAATTATCCTGATTCTATACCGAACGATCGTACCCCACGGATTTAGCAATTGATCCTCGCGATTTTAATGATAACCGAAATTGTCACAAACCGAACGGACTTGCATGTAACTCGATATATTATCAGTCACGAGTCGAATATGCGAATTTCCCCAACAAGCTGCCCGTTAGTTTGAGAAACGCTCGCTTTACGTTTAATAGAATTTAATTATTTAATTTAGCCCAAATTAGACATCGAAAAATTTGGAAGTCACAACAGGACGTTAGGACGACGTTGCGGTTGTAACGTGCAATTTTTGTTGTGCTCGAATCCTTCTGAAAAACTTGATTTTGATGAGAAACGGATAATTGGACCATTTTACTCTTGAGAATTAACAAAGGGCATGTTTTATGGGCAAAGGGTATTTTGGTCATTTTGCCCTAACTTTTTGATTGGACAATTTTGCCCTTTGACTTTTTGATAAATTACAAGTATACCCTTAGATATTTTTGGTGAGATTTGATTTGAGTCGTCGATTTCAAGATAAGATCAAATCTGGACCGTCGATTAAAAAGATTAGACAGGGGCGAGATACTCATTTTTCACTTTTGGTCAAATGGTCCAACCTTATCCTCTCTCTCTCTCTCTCTCTCTTTTCCCCCCTCCCATTTGGTTCTTTTTTCCCCCCACCGTGAGCAGCCCCCCTTCCGATCTCTCTCTCTCCCTCACGCCCAAGCCACGTCGTCGCCGCCCAAGCCAATCGCCCCCGCCGGGAGCCGTATACCGTCGCCACCGTCCCCAATTTAGTGCCACCATTCTCCATTCTAGCTGCGATAATCTAGAACGCGGATAAGTCGTGCTGTAAACCCAATTTAGGATTTCGAGTATCGACAGGCGATTTTGGGTGAAACCGGGTATAGGGTAGGTGCGGAATTGCATGATTTAGGAGTGGAATTATGTGGCGAGCCTTACAATTGAACTCAGAAAATTTTTATTGAAAAATTTAGGATAATAGTGGGCTGTTCATGGAGCTGTGATGGGCCGATCGGGTCGAAAATTGGATTTTTAGAACCGAGAATTTATGGCGAGAAAGTCTCATGAAGGACCTGAATCGATTTGAGGTCATTTGGTCAGAGAAAAATAATGATTTCTGTGTTTTACGTGCGTTTGAATTATATTTAGGTTGTGGTGGTGAAATTAAATGTGTGATTGTACAATTGGTTGATTTAATTATGTCTGTTGGATGCACGCTAGAGCCAGATTGTGTTAATTATTAAAATTATCCGTGTCGACTACTGAGTGAGCATAGTTTGTGTATAATTGTTACGTGCACGGGTCACATGTGATTGACCAGTTAAGTGGCAAGTGAATATTGCAAGTGTGAAAGAACGAGAAATAGTGCATGGTACGGTAGGTGAAATTGTGGGAATTGTGCCGTCCTGAGGCATGTACGTTTTCATGGGACGATGCCTGATTTTACTGGAAGACTGCTAACCTGAAGCTTGTACTTCAACGCGAGTTGCGCAGTAGGTGGTAGATGTTGAGCCTGAGGCGTGTATGTTTATGCGAGAAAGAAATATGACCTGAGATGTGTACGGGTACGCGGGCTTGGAGTGTTGTGATAAGTTGGTCACAATGGACCTGAGACGTGTTCTGTAACGCGGGTCACTAGCGAGAATATGATAAAAAAAAAGGATGAGGTTGGACCAAAACGAGTACGCAAGAATGAAAATTTATTATGCATCTAATTGTATATAATGTAAGTATGACTAACGTGCAAGGCACAAGAAGGATAAGCGCAGGTAAAATAATTGATGTGCCTGCTATGTGATTATGTGGCGTATGTGTATGATTGTGTTTTATGAAATTGTCTGGAGGTACGTAATAGCCTAGGTGGGGTTTAGGGGTGAACTTACTGAGAAGTGTTCTCACAGTTGTTTCAATCAATAATTTCAGAATCCCAACCGGATCCATGAATATTCCGCCGCCATCGGAACGTTTTGGAGTACCTATACATACCGAGCTTGAGGTTGCAGAGTTTCCGATGGGCGATAACTTTACCTGGATTAAAAATACTTCCACTGTCGTCGTAGATGCAGGTTTACCTCTTTTTGAAGAGCATAAGTACTCTGCCTGGTTCTTTCGGGATGATGCCGGGGATGAGTTCGGGCCTGTTAGGGGTTTTGATGTTCCGTTTGATCTCGTTGGGGATTGGGACCCGACTGCTGTACTCCCGATTGATGGAGAATTGACCAATACAGAGGTTAGCTTAGCACAATGCGGGATGCACCCAGCACCAGCTGCTCAAGAATCTTCGGAGGCTGAACATGAACCCGACCCCGAAGCATCGCAAGCTGAGGCTAAACCGATGGACATAGATTTAGAACCGATCCCCGAGGAAGAACCAGAGGAAGCGGAGCCCGAAGTGGAACCCGAGGACGTGCCTGATGAGTCAGAAGAGTCGGAAGAGCCTGTAGGAGACCCGGAATATGTACTCCCGTATGAAGAGTATATGGATCCCAATTTTGTGCCTGACTACAATTTCTTTGATTTTCTAGCTGAGGAAAATCATATGAAGTTCCATCGGAGTCGGGCGATATTAATCACCCGATTGAGATTGAAGCGGAACCAGAGTCTTCGAAGGACCAAACAAGCCTGGGAGGTTCAGATTCAGATGATGATGAGTCAGACTCAGAGTGGACGCTTAGCAAGGGGTGTAGGTAGAGGTGGCCACGGGCCTGTTTTGGCCTGACACCGGACCAGAACCGGCCCGGTCAAACCCGGGCCCAGCCCCTTGACCGGGCTCGTGGTTCCGAACCGGAACTAGAACCGGCCCATAAAATAAAATTTGGAACTGGCCCGGAACCGATTCGAAAAAAAATAAAAAATATAAAATATATAAAATATAAAAAAGGCTGCAGCTCTGCAACAACAGCAGTGCGGCGTGCGGCACACACCCGTTGCGAGGGCATGGCAATGGGCAAAATTTTTTAAAAAAAAAGCCGCTGCCCGCAGCAAAATGGCTTATGCCCGTTGCAACCACCAAATAACGCCCAAACGGGCAAATATGTAAAATAATAATAATAATAATAATAATAATAATAAAATAATAAATAACTGTTGTAAAATTGCAACAATTATTTTTTTTTTAATCTTAAATTTTCTTCTCATTTTTTTCTTATAAATTCTCTCAAATTCTCTCAATACTCACAATTCTCTCAATTTTCTCAATCCACGCAATTCTTTTTTAATTCTCCCAATTAATCCGCTCAATTCTCTCAATCCACTCGAAAAATGGCAAATGGAAGTCGAGTGCCAACTGGCAAAGGTAAGAATATCGCGACGGAATCCCATCATTCTTTTGATCCTCGTGAATATGCAGATTTTCAAGATGATGAAATCAACATTTTTCCCGATGTGGAGCGCGTTCCGACGCAAGAAAGTTTTCATCCTCCTGCCGAAATATCTACAACAAAGAAAGCAAAACGGGAATTTAGATCTGACACTTGAAATCACTTCACAAAAATGGAAAGGTTTGATATTGGTCAAAAAAGGTATGATATAATTTGTAAATATTGTGGGAAAATATATAAATATACAAGTGGACAAGGATATGGAACATTTAAACGACGTCTTAGGAGCAAACATCCAACTGAAACGGGAATTGATATCGGGCAACAACAAATTTTCGAGTACGTCAATCCTAACACTTCCCCTTTATTTCGTTTTAATGAAAAAACTTATAAGGAAGAATTAGGCAAATTTATTTTCCGTTGAGCATTTAGCATTTAATTTGGAGAAAGATTTGGTTTTAATGAATTTGTACAAAAAGCATGTGCTCCACAAGTAAAACGTGTTCCTAGAAATTCAATTAAATGAGTAATTAAAGATCTTTACAAAAATGGAAAAAAAGATTTACAAAACCTTTTTATGCAATTTAATGGATGCGTGCATATAGGTAGTGATATTTGGAGTGATCATTGGCAAAATCATTCTTACATGGGCATAACATATCATTGGATAGATGATGAATGGAGTATTCAAAAAAGGGTTACTGCATTTAGAGTTTTCGATGATAATCATACGGCAAATAATATTTATAGAATAATTAGGTAAATTTTAGAAGAATATTATTTGCTTAACAAAATTTTTTCAATTAGTTTTGATAATGCCGCAGCAAATACAGCTTCAATTACTGATTTAAAAAATATTGTAAACCCGCTTTTGACGGAAAATTTTTTCACGTTAGATGTGTGCTTGTCATGTTTTAAATTTATGTATATAAGATGGTTTGAAAACTCTCGATATTTTTCTTCAACCAATAAAAACGGCGATTCAATTTTTATGGAAAACATCCCCAAAAAATGAAAGAATGGGGTAAATTTTGTAAAGAAAATGGCAAGAAGCCAAAAAAATTTCCAAGAGATGTTCCAACTCGTTGGAATTCTACTTTCCACTTGTTTAATGAATTTTTAGCATATAAAGATTTATTATGTGCATTCATTTCTAATAATATACCTCTAATTAATTTATACCCACAAGAGTGAGATATTTACACAAAAAATTTAGATGTTTTAAAGGTTTTTAATGATGCAACTTATACTTTGTCCGGTGTTTATTATCCTACTACACATTTATTTTTAGTAGAGTGTACTAATATTGTCGGAATTTTTGATGAATGTGAAAATGATGTTGAATTACAACATACTATAGTTGCAATGAAAATGAAGTGGCTACATTATTATAGGGAAATTCCCATTATTTATTTAGTTGCTTGTGTTTTTTATCTGCGTTGCGAATTGGATGGCTTAAATGAGTTTTTGCGTACGTATTATCAATATTTACATTATGATGAGATAAATGTTACAACCATAGTACATAATGTTAAAAACGTAGTAATAGAATTATATAATGAATTTTATATTAAATATAATTTAGGTGATATTGGATCTTCTCAATCTACGGAGATACAAAATGACAGTACAAGTAAAATTAGTAGAGGGTACCAACTTTTATTACATAGACAAAAAAAACAAAAGAGAGTAATAGGAAATATTTCTGAATTAGATATTTATCTAACCATTTCATTTGAGTTTACTGAATTCGAAGGTGGTATAGATTTTTTAATTTTGGATTGGTGGAAGAGGCACGCAAGCCAATACCCAATCCTTTCTCTTATTGCAAAACAGCTCTTTTCAATCCCTTGTTCTACAATTGTGGTCGAACAAGCATTTAGTGCTGGAGGTGATATTTTGGATGAACATCGTTCAAGATTAGCTTCAGAATCAATGGAGATTCAAGCTTGTGTTGCTAATTGGACAAAGGCTTAATACCGGCAACAAGAGATAGATCGGAATAATGAATTCGAATTCTTTAACGACGGAGATACTACTGGTACCGGTACCTGTACTAGAACGGGTAGTGACGATTGAGGGTAAAAGAACTATTGGAGCTGGCAAATATTTTGGGAACCTTTGTTTCTCATATCGAGTACGCTCACGTAAGCTTAGGAAAACCGAAGTATAATCCGGTGACATGTGACCTTTGGTCCCTGCACGGGAATGCTTAGGTTTTGGGATCATTTTAGAGCATATATATTGTGCTCCTTTTTTTTATAGATCGTTGTAACGAATTGTAATGTGCTTAATGATAATTTATTAAGTTCAAGCCCTCTCTTTCTCTCGTCCTTTTGTCCCCAAATTTAATTACAATTTGCATTTTAATTACAATTTATATTAAATAATGTTTCGTCACCGGAACAGTAATTTTTTTAATTTTTTTATTATTTTCTTTTCTGTTTTTCCTTTTCTTTTCTTTTTCTTTTCTTCCTCCACCTAGCCTTGGCTGGGGCGGCGGCGAGGTCACCGCCCTGGGAGGCGGGCCGCCCTCGCCCGCTTGGATCGGCGGGGCGGCCTCACCGCCCGCCGCCTGATGGGCGGCGAAGGTGAGCCTCGCCGGTGTTGGGCAAGGCTCGCCCTCGCCTGGGCGAGCGAGGGTGAGGCTCGCCCGACGCTGGCAAGGCTCGCCCTTGCCAGATCCAGGCAAGGGCGACCTCGCCTGAGGCCGGCGACCTCCGCGAGCCCTAGCCGGGGCCGGCGGAGGAAGAAAAGAAAAAAAGAGAAAGAAAAGGAAAAATAAAAAAAAAGAAAAGGAAAATTATGAACCGCCCGGAGCCGGCCGATTCCAATTCATACTTGGCCATGAACCAGAACCGGTCGGTTCCAAACCGTGGCCATGACTAGGCGTAGGGATTAGCATTAGGGGTTCAAAATAGCAAGTTTTGGAAAGTACCATTTTTCGATTTAGAATGCCAGGTCATCGATCTTTATGGTATATCGATGGGTTGTAATACGGTGTGCAAGTGTATGTGAAGATTGTAAATTGTGGTGGTTGTAAGTTGTGAATATATTAAGTTATTAAAGGAATCGAACACGTGTATTTTCTCCCTGAATGTCTCCTCAATTTTAATTTGTCCGAGATTAATTGTGGCTTCCGGTTGGCAACTTAAAATCTCTTATGGTTATTCGAGGTTGGCGATAACCTGGGACATCGCACTGATCGACTAGAAGAGGGATGTCGCGTGCCCGATGGGGCTTGGGGCGTGACAAACTGCACCCAAAAAAGAAAATTCAAGGTCAATGAACAAACTAGTTCAGAAATAGCAACAAACAGGAGGAAAAACAAAATGAGGATATATAAGTCCAGTGTAGAAAACAGTCGGCCAACATCTACAGCATCATCTTTTAGAGAACATTAAGTTAGTCACATTTTCCATATCCACAAAATGAACTCTCCTTCCAACAGCTGCTGATAAGTTAGTTTCAGATACTTAAGCCAGTTAGGAAGGGATTTTGATCTTTTGGTTGCAGCTTTTTTGGTTTATATGTGGCTTTCAGCACTTGGCTGTAGCCTCGACTTCTGCTCAAGTAACTTTTTTCTTTCATGAGCAACTAAGGCTTATTTTTTTTTTTTTTTTTTTTAAAAAACTAAGGCTTATTTGAAGATGTTTTAATTTGAAAAACTCACTCTAAAGACAGAGAGATATTTGACTTTTTCTGAACTATCTTAAACCTTTTAGCATATCACGAGTTTTTATAGAAGCCACAATTATAAGTCAAAAAGAAGATGGTAAGGACTCTAGAGCTTCTTGGCTTCTGGCTTTAAGCAAAGGTTGACAACCTAGCACCACCTTCAAAAAGAGCCTGTTCTCTCTCTCCCAAAAAAAAAAATTTGTTGTAAGCCAGCGGAACTTTATAGGTTGAATCAGAAATAAGTTTCCCTTATATGATATTGTTAAATAAAACCATTGTGTTATAAATGTTGAGTGATTCAAATAACTTCCACCTTCAAAAAGAGCTTGTTCAGTCTCTCCCCCAAATAAATTATTTTGTAGGCCAGTGGAACTTTTGTAAGTCGAATCAGAAATAAATTTCCTTACATGATCTTGTCCAATAAAACCATTTTGTTATAAATGCTGAGTGAATCAAATAACTTTCACTAATATATTCCTCTCCTTCTCAAGAAAAATCTGGGAAAGTCTCTACCTCAGCTGGTTACACAATGTAACAGCCCGAATTTCGATGTAATTTCGGGATCAATAAAACTGATATTAATTCGCATTTCATTTTAGTAAGTCTCGCCCAGAGCTGATAACTCTCGGGATACTAACCAATGAGGTATGGCTAACTAGAAAACGGTACGTGGACCAGGGACCCTATCGTGAAACGGACACCGATCATGAGAGACACTGAAGGAATATTCTAGGCCAACGTGGGCCCGATCTTAGGAAAGAGTAATGGATTGAGTTTGGCCAAGGCCAACGATGTACAATAGGGACGCAGATGATTCTGCAAGACCGAAAGTACACGTGGTCAATCAGTCCTAAACTTGAACCGAACGATCGTGATCTTTGGAACTAGTGATAATTTCTCATTCTCTCAATGATCGAGACCATTACGATATGAATAGCCCTAGGTCGAAACACATAACCTCTAAACAGCTGCTCGTTAGTGAGAGATCATGAAATTGAAAGTTTAGTGAGTTTTGTTCACGGAATTGGATCTGGATTTCGATGTCGATTTTCGAAGGCTTAAGAGACTATTTTTGGGAATCTGACATGATATTACGCTGGCCACACACGTTTGGAGTTAGTACGTGTAAAAATTGGAATTTCAGTCCTGAGGTGAAAAATTACGATTTTGCCCCTCGAGACGCCAGCGTTGCTTTTCGAGGTCAAATGAGGTTATTTTTCGAGGCCGATGCCATTTTTAGGTGACCATGCATACCAGGAGTCGTTATGGCTAAAAATTGAAATTTCGATAAAAATTGAAAAAATAATATTATTTTATTTCTGAAACTTGGCAGTCGATTTTCGAGGACTTAAAAAGTGAATTTCGTGAATCCGATACCATATTCTATTGGCCACACACATATGGAACACGTATGTGTGAAAATTGAAATTTGGCCCCGGAACCGGAAAAATGACGATTTTGCCCCTGGGCTAATTTTTTGTCCAAATTTTTTTGGGAAAATATTTGGGATAGTTATCAAGGATTATCAGCTCAATTATTGGGGCCATTGACCATTTTACCCCTCACTTTTTAGATAAGGATTAATTAGAACTGTTAGATTATAGGCGTTTTGGTCAAATCGCACGGATCGACGACACGTGGCGCCCCTAGGCTGCTGGATTTGACCAGCTTGGACTGCTTTCTCTCTCCTCTATCCCCCCTTGGCAGAACCACCCAGACCAACGCTTCTCCCCCATTTTCTCTCTTTTCCTCTCTTGTTTGGCCTTGCCGGAGCAAGCCGCCAACCACCGAACACCCCGCCGCCCGTGCCTCCCGTCAACCACCACATTTACCTTAGTCTAGCCTGTCCAGGCCCTTTCTCTCTCCCTTTCTCTCTCTTTCTCTCCCTTTTTCTCTCCCGGAATAGGATCGCCGCCGCGTCAGAGCTCCGCCGCCGCCCGGCAAGCTCAAATAGGCAAGCTGCCATCAGCGGACGCGTCAACCGACGTCCATACGTTGTCGTACGTCACCGTCCGTACGGTGTCCATACGATCGGTACTGTAGCACCATACGGTCCGTACACCGTCACCGTACGCCGTCGCCGGGAATTCGCCGCCGGTTTCACTGTTCACCAGTGATCGGCCGCCGTTCCCCGTCGTCGTGACCTTGGATTAAGTAAAATTTCTAAACCCGGATTATGACTAATAATGCATTTTTCTGGACTGGTTTAGGAATGCTAGTACTGGCAATGAAAAATATTGTGTATCGATTGATAGGAATTATTATCGGGAAAATTGTAGTGAATTATTGAGAATTTATTGGGGAGAGTAATTAGATTGATTGGCCAATTTAGGAGCCCATTGGAAAATTACCGGGTATGTCTGGATTGACCGATTGTACGTAATTTGTACTTAATTGTGATTGATTGCGTACTACCATGTCGCATGTTGTGTGGCTGATTTTTATGGAGTGCGATTGGACACTGTTTGGTTTGAAATTAATTATTGAATTGTGAATCGCACGTTGGGTCACACGGTATTAATTGAGCCAATTGAGCACGTGTTGTGATATTGAGTGATTGAATTTCATTGGTGCTCATGGTGCATTGCATCGCATAACATGGACACATATTATGTATGTCTAGAGTGAGACATGTGGTGAAATTGTGCGAGAATGCGTGTCTGCCATGAGTGTGTAATCACCTAAAATACCTTGAAGCGTCATACGCTGGGTTCAACTAATAATGAGTTGTGTGATCACCTAAGGACCTTCGGGTCGTGACCTTTGGATCGATACCGTCCATATGCACTTTGAAGCAGGACGATGCCTTGTACGTCTAGAAAACGACCATTCTCATGCACTTTGAAGTAGGCTCTGGTTCGTAAGGAGATCGATGTTATGCCTCATGCACTTTGAAGCAGGCTAGAGACATTGGGCGAGATCGGTTGCTGCGCCTCATGCACTTTGAAATAGGCTAGACGCACCGGGCCGTGAATATTGTTGACTCGAGTCGTAATAATAATAAATTGGGCGATTGCCAGTGTGCGAGTGTGGGCCAGTGCGCCAGGAATGCACGTGACATGTCAACGACATTTGCATGCATGAACATGCATAGACTGGCACGAGAACGTGTGAGAATCGGTGCATGAGCATGTGATTGGCATATGTGTGATTATGGCGTGCCACGTATGTGCCGTGACTATTATATGTTGATCTATCTAACCTGCAGGGTCAGAAAATGATTTGATTATTGTTGTATTGTGATTTAAATATTTGTTTCCAATTAGGAGATTGTATGCTAGCCTAGCCTAGGTTTAGAGGTTGAACTCACTGAGATTTGTCTCACGATTGTGTAAATCGAAACTTTTCAAGCCCCCAGCTATAAAGATGCCGAATCCGCCGCTTTTTGGAATACCTGTACAGATACACCAGTATACCAGTACATACCTCACGGGAAATGGGGATGCCTATATGAGATATAAATCCGTGGTGTTTATAAACGTAAGAGAGTATTTCCATCAGACCCAGGAATACGTAGCCCGGTGCTTGTAAGACGCAGATGGCAACCTCGGGCGACCTCTTAGGACTTTCGATGTGTCGATTGACCAAGACGGATTGATGATTCCACAAATGGCGGATGGTGAGATAATCAATCCTCATGATGTATACGACGTAGACAGCGTGGATGAGCCCGATGAGCCTATGCAGGGGGAGGAGCCTCAAGTGATCGCCGAATATGCTGATCAGCTCGAAGATGACAAAAAGGAATTCGAGGATATTAACGTAGATGACGAGGATGAAATTGGAGAGATTGTTGAGGTAGGATCCGATGAGGAGATAGGAGTAAATGACGGGTTAGGACTCTATTTAGATCCGGAGTTGGAGCCGGACTCTGAGGATGAGCGAGCACAGGCCATGGATTCGGAAGAGTCAGGCTCTAGCGAGGGTGTAGCAAGGGTGCCTCCGACGAGAGATCAGATAATTCTACCGAGTCGTCTGACCTTGAAGGGGAGCCATAGGGTCATCCAATGTCCTTAGTTAATAGTGAGGGCCGCTACTTTTTGGACCGTAACCCTCTATCTGAGTTTTAGCTTGACCCCCCCTTAGCCACTTATCCCTTTTTAACCAGGTGGCTGCTGACCGTTTGTATAATTTACTATGCTTATAAATATTGTACAAATGATTTTTAATAGTAATATAAATGTGTAATTATTTTCTATGATGATGTTTAATGTATGACTATCCTTGGCTCATATTGTAGTTGTCTGAATTTGTTTATTTTATGCTTCCGTTTGTACTTGATCTCTGTATGGGTGTGGGTCAACGTCGCTTCCTGGGACGTCGCAGTTAAACGACAGAAAGTGAGATATTCGCGCTTCGTGGGGTACGGGGCGTGACACACAAAAGTACAGGAAAGTACACACCAAGCCATGGAACATTGCAGCACATGAAACACCAAAATTACAGCCAAATATCCTAACTAGTAAGCCAGAAAATATAGAAAATTCTTCGAAAAGCTAAATGAGTAGGCACTAAAGAAAAACTATTTGTGGGAGATCCGCCAAATTGGGCACCTCAAGGTCTAATCATTCAATGGTACTGTGGTACCTGAATAATTTAAGGGGGCTCCTAGATATAGTTTACTAAGAAACATGGCCATGTTCATGTGAAGGCACTTATTTTTGCAAATAATACAAACGAGACATCCTTGCTGGCGAGGGAGAAGAACTATGGAAAAATTCGAGAGAGCTAAATCCAACCACGACCAGCAGGTCAATGCCAAAATATCACTTTAGCAACTTCATTGACAACCCACTTTAAACAGCTCGCCCCACATATCTGTTATGTTGTTCATACGAGGCAAAAACTCCAGGTAAATGCCATGTTGTCTACACAAAACCATTAATCTACCCAGAAAATTAATCTGGTATCTTGCCTTACCTTCAGGAAATTCAAGAATTTATTTTTATAGCAAGCAGATCACATATGAATTCTACAGAGATACTTGCAAGCATGTGTCTGAGCATATGCATATATAACATGCATTTACTTGAAGAAAACATATTAACAGGGACAAGAAATTATTATTGCATTTACTTGAGCGCAGACTGATGCTATATTATTTAAAGAAAAGACAATAGGCTAGCACAAGTTCGACCACATAAAGCATATAAGCACTTGGACAAGGAAACGCATGAGAGGGGTGTGTGTGTGTGTGTGTGTGTGCGCTTGTGTGTAACCAAGACTCCTTTACAAGCCCCTGTAAAAGATAAAACGTCAACAAGGAATACCCCAATTACAACAAATTAAAATTATAAGGAGTAACAGCAAGTCTACTCTTCTTCTCCCTACATAGTTTGTATCTTACATCACTTTTGACTGCATGCAAGACCTGAATTAAAGTAATGTTCTCCAAACTATGAATTGTTTGATCCCTGGCTGGACGACAGAGTTCCAAGATTGCTCATTGATAATGGTATCCTGTTCTTTCTATGAGTGCTGACTGGTATTATATTTTAAAATATCACGTATTTAATAGCACATTGATATAAATATAAAACTCAAGGAACAGGAAGCTAGCACAAATTGCAACCTTCACTTTTCAATGACTCTTCTTCTCCCCTTTTCCCACTAAACCACAACTTCAATCAATCATATGCATGCAGCAGCCCGCAACATAGCAGAAGCTAAATATTCAAATTAAAACTTTTCAAAAACAGCTAGCTCAAATTCAATACATAATATTGCACCTGGGCTTCAAGAATAAAGCTGAAATAGATGATCTTCATTCAGATAAGTCAACAAGCATTAATCCGTGGTTTCGAGGAAATAAGAAGTCCATGTGACAAGCCATCATATTTGGGAAGACAAAAGCTCCTATAACATATGACTTATATAAAGTAATGCTCACTAATGAAACTGTACAATGTATAGGCATGTTACCACCATTTTTACAGAAAGAATTATTATATGGGGCCAAGGGGTGCCTACACCGTACAAGTACATCGAAATTCATGTGACCACTTATAAGTCCCAATAAATAAAATACAACCAAACAAAGATAATCAGTTATTGAATGGAGACATTTCTGTCAACAAACCTCACAATGCCTGATGCCTCAACAGCAGCATTAGAATGGATGTCTAATTCATGCTCTTGCTCAGACTCAGATGTCTCTCGATCATTCTCCATTTCAGCATCTTCACCCTCCTCTCCAGCACCAACCACACCAAACTTTTCTATTATACTTTCCCTAGCATCAATCTTAGGGGATTCATCGTCAGATCCTACAAGCCAAGCATGAAATACAAGTTAAAAGAGAAAAGGTTTCACAACCCATGCTAGGGCCATTATGTGCCGCTATTTCTACCCTTCAAATTTGAATATTTGAAGGCTGGTTTTGAGGCTTTCAAATACTACACTCCTAAAACATAAAAAAAAATTGTAATGATATCAAAGCCATGGAGAATAGAGCTGTAAATTCTGGGTCTAGAGTCGAGAACTATTCCACAGGGTTTAGCACAATCTTAAAGTCCAAGCTTTAAATTCTAGAATGGTTAAGTAAGATATGTGTATACAAGAAAAATCAAAACCAGGAACCTAAATACAACTTCAAAATCTTTAAGTTAGTTTAAGCTATGGAATTTAAAGACATGGAACTCTCATAAATATGTGCAATACTTAAAGTTTAAGCTTTCACCTCTTTCAGAATCATCCCGGCCAGATCCACTAAGTGAATCAGAATCATCATACTCACTTTCTTCACTGTCACTTTTACCTTCTTCTTCTCTCTGCCTGTTCAAAGTAAGAGTTTCCAGCAGCAAAAACTCAGTTAGTGTCCAAGAATCACAACTAGACTAGGAACATAAATCCAATGCTATAAATCATCCAAAAGTTCACTTGTATGAAAGATTGTGAACTTTTAGGTTGTAGGAGGGCATGAAACACATTTTGCTTTACAAGTAATGAGTTACCATGGATCAAAACTCAAATAAAAAAATAAAAAAAGTTTCCATCATATTTTCTTTTCTATTTTTCCTTGAGACCTGTTTAATAAACACTCTTTCAGTGAAGTCATTTCCAAAGTGACCTTCTATACTCTTTTTGGTTATTCCTATATTTTCACCAGAAAGACATTCTGTTGTGCAGTAAATATCTAATGAAACTTATTTCACATTGCACGAGTGGCAGCAACATTTAATCAACAAAAAGCCACAGATATGGACATCTTACCCAGATATAATCACCCATGTACACTACGATATGATAGTATGACTAGCAATATTGTCTGATGCCCTCAGCAAAAATGTAGTAAGAACATCTATCTTGCAATTGATTCCACCAAGGGAAAGAAGGGAGGAAGGAAGAATAGTACCATTACCTTCTTCTATAAACATCAGAGAAATATTTGCCGCTAGACCCCAGAGTCACTAACAAATTGTCATAGGCAGAAGGCTCTTTATAAACTGCTTCATCATCATTATCCACATTACTGAGTTCTGCGGCAAGTGATAGCAGTATAATTATACTAAATTTAAGGTAGAATATCCAATTCACCTACAACCATTCAATTTAAACTAGATTGAAGGTCTACTAACTGATCCTCAAGGATGCTAGTCTCATATCTCATGTCAAGCATAGATAGAGTCATCAAGTAAGAGATATCCTATTTCAAGCAAAAAAAAAGTAAGAGATATCCTGATGAAGGAAATTTCTACAACTAAATCTCATATGAAGTGTGAATAATTTCTACTAAGGCTTCATGAGATGACATAGAGGAGTGCCGTATCTAAACAAGTCCTTGAAATTACTTTAAAAAGAATGTTAGAGAAGAAAAGAACAGTAGTTGACTGAAAATTAAAAAGCACATTATAGAATGAATAGTTTGATAATGAAAACTACCAAAGATGTTTATTTATGCATATTATAGTAATAAAGCTGCATTCACATGCCTGCAGGATCAGGAGATATCCTTTGTGAAGTGTGTTCTTCAACCTTATGCTTCTTTCTCACAATTCCACCATCTTCAGATATCTCAGGGGTCTTGGGTTTCTTAAATCCTGCTTCACAGTACAAAGCAAACAACAGTACGCTTCAGCTTCACTGTACAGAACTTGACAACCCAAACATAAAAGGAAAACTAAGAAATGTGAATAAGACAAAAAGATAGTGATTAAAGTTGTGAGACCAAATTTAGAAATAAGGGAGAGCCGAAAGGAGAATAATGTAATGCAAACAGACTATTGCAATCTATAACTTATTGAAAACCTTCTCTTGGATAAACTGTTGTAGGCAATCAACTATCTTAAAGCGTGTTAAGCATAAAAACAAGATATAGCCAGAGAAATGTACCATGCTCCTGACAATTTCTCTTGCCCATGGGGATCAGAAAGACGTCTCCAATCACTGACAGATGCATAAAGAGTTTCAGTCGAATTTTACCAACAGTGAACTACTTTTCAAGAAAACAACACATTGGAAATAAATTAAAATTCCCCATACAAACAACAGCATGAAAGACAGAAAATATAGTTGCAGGAACAAATATGTGGGGAAGCAATTGTTGAATCCCAACCTTTAGGATAGACAGGCTAGCATCAACTTATGCCGAAAGAAATATTATGGACTTCCCATAGTATGAAGTGAATTAAAAATCATAGCATCCTCATCTAAAATGGGCTTGGTTTTTAGTAGGGTGGTTTTCACTTGTTTAAAGAAAATAAATACTTTCGTCCATTTGGCAACCATTAAAATCAGAGAGATGGAGCAGAAAATGCTGTTAATGTCTTAGGTCATTTTACATCCTTGGTGCTCTAGATTATTCATCCATAGTGATTAGGATTGCCGTAAATTCCGTCATTAGGCTCCAATTGTTCCTAGGAAACGCTTTGTGAAAACAATGGTCTTCTTAACGGTTGCCACTACTAGTTATTTAGTCATTGCAATCTGTTAACACGAATTATATAATCTTAGGAGTACGTCAGTACATTTTTTAGCACTATAGTCATGATACTATACAAGCATTGAACTTGTCCTTTTCAATTAGAGTAATATCAGAAGCACCGCCTTCACTTTCTAAGCTAGAACCACATACTAAATGTCTACCAGCAATGCAAGAATGCCAGAGAAATAGAACTTTTCCAAGCACAAAGTCCGCCTCCTTCACAAAACCTATGCACTTGCCCACTGAATCACCAAAATGCAGAGTCAGCTTGGCAGCGAAACCACTATATACCTCAGTAACGCTAAGTAACAACCAAGTAATAGTCTTCCCAAAAAAATGCATAACCAAGAAAATTCTAATTGCCAACAAAAACCACCACAAATGAGACAAAAATAACCACAGCTTGACCATGGCGGAAAGCAATCAAGAATATTCAGCGTCAACCCTTGTTGCGTCAAACCAATCGCCACATTCTTCTACAGAAATCCATTTAATTTCCATAATAGATACTCTAGGTAGAAAGAAGACGAACCAAACGTGATTAATCCCCTCTAAAAAAAATCCGTCAGCTTGCCTCATGTTGTGTAATAGGTCATATTGCCTTAAGACTATAAAAAAAGAAAAACAAAGACAAGTAACTAAAATTTAAACTAGCCAAGCGAAAACGAGCCACGCTGCTTCCGACTGCTAGAGCCACAAACGCAGGCGAGAGCAGGGCCAGCAACACTCAAGTGATACATCAGCAGCAGATGCGATATTGGAAGACGCGGGCAAGAATGAAATTAACAGCCATAGTGTACCCTATGAGTAGAAGCAGTTCGAACGGAGAACAGACACACAGTTCGGGACGGCCACAGGGCGGCCCAGTTAGGATCCGCTAGCAAATTCTCGCCGCCGCCGCCACCCCCACGCGCAAATCATCACTACTGCCCCCACACAGCACACCCTTCAGAGCAAGCATTACATTCTCATCCCCATCTCCCCGGGGCAAAACAGGCCGACCTGCATTGCCCCCCACTGACGCCCCCCAGATACCAAAAATTCCTCGTACCACAAGAGAAGCATCGAAATCGGACATAAAAAAACAGTAAAAAGCAACAGCCCGGGGCAACCGAGCAGACATCCTAGTCCTTCGCACGCGAGAAGAAATCGTCGCCCTGATTATCATTCAAGCACGACGCTTTCTCTCTACCCAAGGACCGAAGAAGAATCGAAGGACGCGCACAACCTGGCCGACACAGGACAGAGCTGCAATCTGGCCGGGAAGTGGAGACTCGGTGCGCAGAGACAGAGACAGACGAACCTCTCAATCTGACGGCGGCGCAGGCTGGGATACGAGCGGCGGCGAGGCGGCGGCGAGGAGGTGGCTAGGAGGCAGGAGACTAGGAGGCAGGATAAACAATTTTCCGGAGAAGAAAACCATTTAAAATTATTCAAATTAAAAAAAGAATTGTGAGAGGATTATCATGTGCTTAACCCGAGCTCTCCCTTGAGAGGTTGAACCCGGCCCGGTACATAAATAAAATCAAGCCCAAAAGATAGGCCCAAGCCCAAGCAAACATTCTCGGCCCGACATGAATAAAATCAAGGGTTAATACCACGAAATACCCAAAAATGATATGCGTGTGATAAATTTATCCCAAACTAACTTTTTAACCATAAAAAATCTCAATCTGATAGACATGTGACAAATGTAACCTCTATTAGTTTTGGTTAAATTTTACCCAAACTAACTTACTAAGTTGGATGAAACATGACAATTGACAAATGTACCGGTTTAGGATTTACCTTTCATTTGTCATAAAATGTATCAGTTTGAGATTTTTTGTAATATTAATCCAAATTAACGGAAACTAATTATCCCATGTACATTTACGTAGATATGGATATTTTGTATTTTTTGCCACAGTATTTTCTCTTTACCATATTTAAAAAAAATATTATTGCGTTGTCTTTTAATATTTTGACCGTTATTTTTTTTAAGAATTTAAATTATTTAGGGCGTGGTGAAAGATGACCGTTGGGAGCTCGCGTTCTCTATCGCGTGACGACGGCCTCTTCAAAATCTTCCGCAGAAAGGTATGAATCTCTTTCTTTTTACTTTTGTTTCTTGATTGATTGTTGATGAGCAACTTGATTGTTGATGGGCGAGTTGCTTTCTGGGTCTGATTTTTGTAGCATCTGGTTGAAGAAATCCTGTTTTCTTATGGGTAGTGTTTGGTTTAGCACCTCCTCTCATCGTTTATGGTTTCTTCGACGGATCCATCTTTCTGTCCAATTGTTTCGCGAACTGCATCTTGGTTTTGTTATTTGGTGGTGGGTTCTTTTACCTGGGAGAGAATTGTTTGTCTCAGGATGTCATCTGAGGACGATGAACGGCAACACTGGTCAGTTTGTCTCAATTTGTTGCGGAATGTTTGTTGAGGCGAAAGATATGAGCTTTCGACAATCTTGGGACTGGAATGGCATGTGCAGAGAGGTGTAATAGTTTGGACAAGTTACTGGGTTTTAGCAGATTCAGCGAAAATTGCACTTACATGGATACTGGATGATTCGGACCAGATATGCAAATGGTTCTTTCTTGTTTGATCTTCGGGCTAGGATTGTACGTGTTCTGTTAAATAGTTAAATGGACTAGAATTGAAGAGTAAACAGAATCATGATCGATCAGTTCATCAATCTGGTTATTCGGCCTCCTAGGTACTTTGTCATTCTTGTTGTCTCTGCCATTTTTTTTGTCAATCTTATCATTACTTCGTGGACTCTAGCCTGTAGCTTAGTTTTGTTGATGCAATAGAACTCGGAGTTTAAGTTCCCATTGAATGTTCGATCTCTTTGGCACTAGGAGAAAAGAACATTCGATCCCTTTGGAGGAGGATCACATAATATCTCTCTAGGGCTTAAACGCCATCATGGTTTCTAAATAGCTTGTCATAGCCATTGCCTTTCTTTTGATTACTGGATTTTGTTGAAGCCGGACCTTGCTTTCTTTTGATGCTGATTACTTCACTTATTGACCATTACACATTATTAAAATGAGGACGTCCACCTGTTTGTTCCCCTCTGAAAGTATATTCTTAAATGAATTCTAGATCCTTTCGTTTTGCTCTTATCATTTGCTTTAGAGTTATCTTTACATTGTATTACACTGGGTTACTCCTCATGGAACCCCTCTAATCAAAATTTTGCAGTGTGGTCTAAGAAACTCATTACGGTTTCCATCTCTTCTTGTCTACAAGTTGAGAGTAGCATCTTTTGGGTTTGTCTCAATAGAAAAAAGCTCTTATGGCTGTTTTTCTGTTAGAATCAATAGTTTGTGTGCGTTTGTTCTTTTAATAATGAACAGAATTTGAAAAATATGTTGACGGTTAATGTGCCCCCCTCTGTTACATGACATACTGCTCTATATACAGGACAGAGTACAACCCTGACCAATACTTGTGGGAAATAGATTCTATTTCAGCAGGCAGGTCATATGAAAGATAAGATTTGGAGGCAAGTATGGACCACAATACCAACAAAATAACTATTGTTTTTTTCGTTTTCGATACAATTTAATGCACATTTTTCAGTGGTTTCTGATCTTTTATGTCACGATGCTTCCATTTCAGCTTAACAACAAAAGAGGCCATACTCTGAAGTGTAGTCATTATGCTCCTTCACCTTTCCCGGAGTAAACACCTCTTCCTTGTGTTATTTACTACCATGGGAACAGGTAAAAAATGTCGTAAATTTGACACGAATTTCATTATCTCAAGAGAACCTTAGTACTTAGTTTGCCTCTTGAGTTGTGGAGGACTAGATGTCTTGTGCCTGCACCCTATTTTTTCTTACTTTTAATTTGGCTCGTCTCCTATGCCATGGCTTTTATTTGCTAGGAATCATTAAGGGAGTTAAAGATTCATTCTTTTTCCAAGGAAATAATTTTGATGGCTATTTAGAATAATTAGAAAATGCATATGAGCTGTATTACAAATAGGTATGTAAAATCTCAGTGTCTTATTATAGAAAATCATGCAATGGATGTAGTGCAGATGCAAGTGAAGCTTCTGTTATTCTGATTCCGTCTAATATCGCCATTTTCATGCTTGATTTTTAGGGATTTGGCTTATCCAATGATGAATTTGTCAGCTTGGGTTGGCACAAGGTATGTATACATAGGGTATTTGACGCAGCATTCAGCGAGTAATTCAAGCAAAACCTTGCTTAGAGAGAGAAATCTCGAAATTCAATATTGATGATAATGTTTTATCTTTCAAAAAGAACCCTAAAATAAGCTTATATATCCCTAAACCAAACCCTTCTAGGACTATAAAGCATAAATATCAAAATTACAAAACTGCCCTTAAAATTAAAACCCATAAAAAATATTAAAATAATAGAAAAAACCATGTAAACAATCCCGAATCACTAAAATCCATCGTTAGTCACAGCCAAAGGCGATGAGTTGTGTTCAGACCGCTGTTTCTCTTCAAATAACCGAATTGAGGTCGACTCGATGTCGTCAATCGGGTCCGCTGGTTCTAGTCGCATCACCATTTCGCCTTTTGTTTGGACTTCTGCCTTTCCAATCGATCTTGAAACGCACCACTAATAAATTCTACATCGGTATTACAAGTTTTTTTCACATACAAAGCATGAAAGAAGCATGTATTTTGGCTTAACAAGGAAGACATTTTCTTGTTGATTCTTACGAGGTTACCGAGTGGCTATACCGCAGGTAAGTACCCTTCTCCCTAAAAAAAAATGAAATTCAAATAGCAAAAATTTCATCATAAAGAAAAAATCTTTAGTGTTCCTTGAAAATGAACATAAAAATGGAAATGTTCAAAGGAAACAAACTTTTTACAATGATTTCGAATTTCTTATTTATCTGAAAATTGTCCTTTTGCTTGACTGATCATTCATCTTGAATAAATTCCTTGTAGAGATTAATCTAATCAGATGATCTTAACAATATGAAGAATGGATGTTTAATCATGCCAAATGAGAAATACTTAGAATGAAGAAAGGCAAGCTATTCCTAAACATGTCCTTAAAATACTTTGAGAGTTGAGCGAAAAAGAAAACTCACGTCATTTAAGGACGAGAGATTCATTCGCAAGTGGTACATGGATCAAAATGATAAGAGGTATTTCTTTCCTCTATCTTACACATTACAGGTGACCATAGTTAGCCTCTTTGAGCCTTACATGTTAAGAATTTTAACGCAATACCCCTATCAAGAACTACCCCCACAATGGGGCAAATATGGAGGTTTTGGTTGATATCATCTGGTGTAAAAGATGATAACGATTTCTTTGCCTTCACTTACATCAATCTTCTTGTGTTGACGCTGTTAGGTTTTTTGGGTCTCTGTCTGGCTCTCTTTCTCTGTGTGCAGTGTCCAGTAGATGTAATGCAAGTTTTTCCCTGAAAGAGCTGTCACTATGAATTTACCTGGAGTTTTTGCCTCATATGAACAACATAACAGATATGTAAGGAGAGCTGTTTAAAGTGGGTTGTCAATCAAGTTTCTAACGTGATATTTTGGCATTGACCTGCTGGCCTATGATTGGCTTTAGCTCTCTTTAATTTTTCCGTAATTCTCCTCCCTCGCCAGCAAGGATATCTAGATTGTCTTATTTTGATATACAAGTGCCTCCACTTGAAAATGGCCATGTTTCTTAGTGGACCATCGCTAGGAGACCCTTTAAATTATTTCAGGTACCACAGTACCATTGGATGATTAGACCTTGAGGTACCCAATCTGACGCATCTCCCACTAATATTTTTCCTTTAGTGCTTGCTCATTTAGCTTTTCTAAGAATTTTCTATATTTGCTGGCATAATAGTTAGGATATTTGGCTGTTGGTGTTTCCTGCATTTTTTTGTGTAACTAGCTGATGCAGACTTTCCCAGATGTTTCTTGAGAAGGAGAGGAAAGATTAATTGAAATTATTTCAATCACTTCACATTTATATCACAATGGTTTTATTTTACAAGATCATACGAGGGAAATTATATATGATTTGTCCTACAAAAGTTCAGCTGGCTTACAAAATAACGTGTTTGGGGGAGAGAGAGAGAACTGGCTCTTTTTGAAGGTGGTGTTATGTCACGCCCCGAGTTCATCGAGCACGCGACATCCCTCTACTGGTCGATTAGTGCGATGTTCCAGGAATGTCACCGACCTCAAATCGCCATTAGAGATTTACAACCACAGCGGATGCTAACAATTAATTCCTGACAAATAAAACTAGAGAGAATTGAGAGAATATACATTTCCATTACTCGATCAAACTTATTTCACCGTATTTACAATAGCACAAACCTTAGTTTACCAGTACACACATTGGTCTCTCATAACGGCAATCCTACTTCTACAAAAACGGTCATCGGGTGTCTTATCCGGATCATCCCATCACCCATCGGAAACTCTGCTACATCGCACTCCGTGTGCACTAGTACTCCAAAACGTACTGGTGGCGGTGGTGGAGGGTTCATGGGTCCTATCGGAGTTCTGAAATTGTTGGTTAAAACAACCGTGAGAACACTTCTCAGTAAGTTCACCCATAAACCCAACCTAGGCTATCACGTACCTCCAGACCATTACGCAATCACACACATATATTCACACACGCTGAAACATCACATCGTAGGCACATCAAATAATATTGCCAGGCTCAATCATGTGCACAACAACATTCAAACTCAATCATGTCAGATATAAACAGGCGCATGTACCGCTCTCATCCCATTATTCCTTCCATTCTCATTTTCCATTTCCACTCGCCAGTGGCCCGCGTTAAAATACACGCCTCAGGCACATTGCGACCATTCATTTTCCACTTTCACTCGTCAGTGACCCGCATTGAAGTACACACCTCAGGCACACTGCAAGCATTCGTCACATCATTTTTGGCCCGCATTGAAGTACACGCCTCAGGCCATGTTTCTTGCCCGCGTAAACGTACATACCTCAGGCTCAACATTTACCACCCACTGCACAACCCACGTTGAAGTACACGCCTCAGGCTGGCAGTCTTCCGGTAGTACCGAGTATCGTCCCGCGTTACAGGACACGCCTCAGGACGGCATAATTTTCCACAATTTCTCATGCCATGCCACACACCATTTCTTTCTTACTCATGCACACGCTCAACACGCATTTACCACGATCAACTGGCCCATTACACACGGCCCGCACACGCATTATTGTACACACAAATCATGCTCACTCAGCATTGGATATGGCAATATCAATAATTAATTTAATCTAACTCACGTGTGCACCCGATAAGTATATTCAGTCACTTAATTGCATAGCAACACACTCAATTTAATCACCACAATTTATTAATAACTCAAATATACATCAAACACGATAATTCCCATTTTTCTCTAACCAAATGGCGTCGGATTAATTTCGATCCTTCAAGGGACTTTCTCGCCATTAAATACCGGTTCTAAAACTCCAACTTGCATCCCAAACGAATCATCATAGCCCGTGAATAGTAAATCACAGCTCGTGAACAGTAATTCGCAGCTTGTGAACTGTAAATCACAAATTGTAATTCACCTCCAATTGTCTTCCAAAAATTCCAGAAATAATCCTTAAGGCCCGCCATAACATTCCAATCTTAAACTCCAATATTTCACACCTGTATATTGTCAATTTCACCCCAAATCAAATTATCCGTCGATACCCAATATCCTAAATCGGGATTAGAGTGTAACTTACAGAGTTCTAGGCTAAAACGGCTAGAACGGGAAGCGGCGGCACTTAAACGGACACGGCGGGTACTCACGGCGGCGGTCCGGCTTGGGCGATGGTGAACGGCGGCGGCGAACGGCGGCGGCAAGGGGCTTACTTGGCCGTGGGTCTTGCCTCATGGTGGAGAGAGAAAAAGGGAGAGGAAGAGAGAGACGGTGGCTTGGGGGCTAGTGGTGGTGCGGTACGGTGGCTTGAGGGTGGTCCGGACGGTGGTGGTGAGCAGCGGCGACGGCGGTGGTTGATCCGGCGTGGAGGAAGGCGGCCAAGGAAGGTTCACGGGAGATGGGGGGGCTCACGACAATTGGGGGAGAGAAGAATGGTGAGAGAGAGAGATAACATCTAGACTTAAATAGTGAAAGTTTAACCAAAGGCGGAAATGACCAAATTACCCTTTCCTCACAATTTTAATCCAACGATCCCAATTCAATCTTATCTTGATCCAACGACCGAGATCGATTCTTGCACAAAAATATCCAAGAGTATATTTGTAATTTCCCAAAAACCCAAGGATAAAATTGTCCAATTAAAATTTTAGGGCAAAATTACCAAAATGCCCTTTACCCTTAAAACATACTCTTTAATAAATCCTAGGGGTATTTTGGTCACTTTCTCCATTTTTTGCCCAAATCGAATTTTTCCGAAAGATTTAAGCGCACCAAAAATTGACCCGTGTCACGTGCAATGTCGTCCTAACGTTCCGTCGTGACTGTCTAATTTTCCAGTGTCCAATTTGGGCTAAATTTAATAATTGAATTTTTATTAAACGCAACTCGAGCGTTTCTCGAGCTAACGGGCGGCTTGTTGGTAAAATTCGCAGAATCGACTCATGACTGATACTGAATCGAGTCACGTGCAAGTCCGTTCGGTGCGTGACGACCTCGGTTGTCATTAAAATCGCGAAGATCAATCACTTGATCCAAGGGGTACAATCGTTCGGTATAATTTCATAATCATTCGTCAAGTCGTTTCGTGGTCCAACGGAATCTCCCACGATCCACTACTAGGACAGTGACAAACTGACCCCTAACTATCCTTGGATTGACCAACAGTGGCTCAAAATATCATTTCCGCGATTTAATGGTCGAAATCCATTCACGATCGAATTTTCTTTAATCGCGTGAATTTAATTCTCGTATTAGCCCTTCTCTAATGGTTAGCATTCCCGGGGAATGATCAGTTCCGGGCGAGAATTTACTACGAGCACATCTCATAAAACTCAATTATTCAAGAAATTCCAATTGGTGGGATTTCGGAATGTCATAATCTTTCCCCCTTATAAAATTTCGTTCTCAAAATTTACAATCTCACTACTACTCAAGATTTACAATTATTACTGCTACTCAAACAACTTGGGGTACTGACGTTGCATCATTTCTTCGCTTTCCCAGGTTGCGCCTTTTGTCCCGTGGTGCTCCCAGATAACCTTGACCATCGAGATTGTCTTGTTCCTCGAGACTCATTCCTTGCGATCCTCAATCCTTACCGGTCTCTCGACATACAATACTTTATCATCCACTTCTATCTCTTCGTAATTCAACATATGCGTCGGGTCCGGTTCGTATTTCCTCAACATTAATACATGAAACACGTTATGCACTTGCGACATATTAGGCAGTAACGCAAGGTGATACGCTAACTCTCCAATCCTTTCTAACACTTCGAAGGGTCCCACATACCTCGGACTCAACTTCCCTTTCTTACCAAACCAGGACAATCCTCGCATGGGGGACACTTTTAGAAATACGTGATCCCCTACTTAGAATTCCAGAGGTCTTCGTCTTCTATCTGCATAACTCTTGATAGCTCTGCGTTGTCTTTAGCCTTTCACGAATGATCTTAACTGCTTCAATTGACTGCTCAACAAATTCTGGTCTCGTTATAACTTTTTCTCCCACTTCATCCCAACACACGAGTATTCTACAAGCATGACCATATAGCGCTTCAAAGGGCGCCATTCCAATGCTCTGTTAGAAACTGTTATTGTAAGCAAACTCCACTAAGGGCAATTGTTCTTCCCATTTACCCCGAAAATCCAACACACATGCCCTAAGTGTATCTTTTAGAGTTTGAATCGTCCTTTCGGACTAACCATCCGTATGAGGATGATAAGCTGTACTGAACTGTAGCTTGGATCCTAGCGCCATCCGTAGACTTTTTCCAGAAATTGACGGTAAACCTAGGATCACGATCCGGAGTTATAGATACTAGTACCCCATGCAGGCAAACTATTTGCTACACATATAACTCTGCATACCGTTCTAACGCGAAATCCTTTCGCACTGCCAAAAAGTGTGCCGATTTAGTTAGTCTGTTGACAATCACCCAAATAGTGTCATGGCCCCTTTGACTTCTCGGCAATCCTGACACAAAATCCATGGTTATATACTCCCATTTCCACTCTGGGATTTTCAACGGTCGCAATAATCCTCCCGACTTACAATATTGCGCTTTCACCTGCTGACACGTTAGACACTTAGCTACGTGCTTAGCAATATCCAACTTCATACCATTCCACTAATAATATTGCCTCAAATTCCTGTACATTTTGGTACTTTGCTGGGGATATCTTGATCACAACAATGCGCTTCAGCTAAAATTTTTTCCTTAACTCCCGCATTGCATGGCACACATAACCGTCCTCGAAATTTCAAAACACCGTCCTTGGATATTTGAAAATCCGGCTTTCTCTTAGTAGCGTCCATCCCAACAACCTTCTGTATCTGTGGATCCGTAGACTGCAAAGCTTTAACTTTAGCCTGGATCTCCAGCTCAATCCTTAACGTAGCTAACAGGCTCGAGATTTGACTTACTTCAAATTTGAACTCTGAGTCTCGCACTTTCTCTAAAAGGATCCACTCCTTGACCATCAAATGCACGATACTTGACTTCCGGCTCAACGCGTCCGCTACTCGATTTGCCTTTCCGTGGTGATATAAAATATCACAATCATAATCTTTTATCAATTCCATCCAACATCACTGCCTCATATTCAACTCTTTCTGCGAAAATAAATACTTGACGCTCTGATGGTCAGTATAGATCTGAAATCTTTCTCTGCATAAATAATGTCGCCAAATTTTCAGGGCGAACACTATCGCTGCTAACTTGAAATCGTGCGTCGAATAATTCAGTTCATATGGCCTCAACTGCCTAGATGCATATGCTACTACTCGTCCATGTTGCATCAACACACACCCTAATCCTTTCAACGACGCGTCACTATATATCTCATATCCTCCTGGTCCTGATGAAATCGTCAACACTAGTGTCGTTGTCAACCTCTGCTTCAATTCTTGAAAACTTCTTTCACACTAATCTATCCATTCGAATCTACTCTCCTTTTTCAATAATTGGGTCAACGGCATTGCTATGGGCGAAAATCCTTCCATAAAGCAACGGTAATATCTAGCTAGACCCAGAAAACTTCCGAACTTCCATCATCATTGTCGGTCTAGGCCACTTCGTCACAGCCTCAATTTTCGACGGATCCACAGAAATTCCTTCTCCAGAAATTACATGACTGAGAAATGCTACTCAACTTAGCCAAAATTCGCACTTGCTAAACTTAGCATACAGTACGTTTTCCCTCAAAGTTCGCAACACTTGATGTAAGTGAAATTCATACTCCTCTAGGCTTTTCGAGTACACCAGTATATCGTCAATAAAAATAATCACAAACTGATCTAGAAATTCTTTAAACACTCGATTCATCATATCCATAAAGGCAGCAGGGGCATTCGTCAATTCAAACAGCATCACTGTAAATTCATAATGTCCGTATCTCGTTCTAAATGCCGTCTTTGGTATATCCTTCTTTCTAATTCTCAACTGATGATACCCCGTTCTCAAATCAATTTTAGAAAACACCGAAGCCCCTTGTAACTGATCAAACAAATCGTCAATCCTCGGCAAGGGAAATTTATTTTTAATCGTCACCTTATTCAGCTGCCTGTAATCTATACACAATCTCAACGATCTATTTTTCTTCCTTACAAATAAAATCGACGCTCCCAACGGGAATGCACTAGGTCGAATAAACCCATTATCTAACAACTCTTGCATCTACACCTTTAATTCCTTTAACTCTGACAGCGACATTCTATAAGGTGCTTTCAAGATTGGCTCAGTTCTAAGTGTCAACTCGATCACAAATTCTACTTCTCTTTCTAGTGGTAATCCCGGTAATTCTTGAGGAAACACATCGGAATATTCACACACTACCACTATATCCTCAAGTCTTGGCTCTTCAGCCGTTGAATCCACTACTACAGCTAGAAATCCTTGGCATCCCTCATTTAACAATTTTGTCATTTCTACTGAGGATATCAACAAGATCTAGGGTCCTCCTCGACTTCCTACAAATTTAAATTTCCGGATGTCCAACAAGATTAAATTGGATCGCCCTGCTATTGCAATCCATTACGGCCCTTTGCTTAGACAACTAATCCATTCCTACTATCACATCAAAGTCGTACTTATCTAGAAGTGCTAAATTGATCAATTCCTTCCTATTCCCAATCACAATCTTACAATTTGGACAACCTAATGAGATCAACATCTTATCGTTTAAAAGAGTTGTCACATATAGCACAACATCAAGCAATTGCGATTCTATTCCAACTAACTTAGCAAACTGTTTCGATATAAAGGAATGCGATGCTCCAGGATCAAATAAAGCATATGCAGCATGGTTGCACAGAAAAATCGTACCTGTGACAACTCCTGGTGCGTTCTCAGCCTTTCGTCTAGCCATCGCATACACTCATCCTTACGCTTGAGGCCTATTCTAATTCAGATTAGCTGTCTGGGCCGCTCCAATCTGAATCTCATTCCGAGGCGGCGACAAAGCAGGCGGTCTATTCTGCCTGGGATTGGGGCAATTCCTTATGTGATGCCCAAATCTTCCGCATCCAAAGCAAGCTCCACTCCTGGTTGGACAAGGCCCGTTTCCATACCTACCTCCACAGATCCTACAAGGACCATTACCAATTCGGACCGGCTTTCTAATTTTTTTTTTAACTGGTGGAGTAAAACGCTTATTATTCACCATCGGCCTCTTTCCCGGATTATGGTTATTCCAACCCTGGACAAACCTCGATCTAGATGCGGTGGCTCTATCCATCAGTCCCGTTCAAGAATCTGGGCCCTATCAAATATCTGCTCATACATTCCTAGATTTACTAATAACAATTGGTTGCGGATATCAGCCCTCAATCCATCCAGAAATCTTTGCGCCTTATCCTCAGGATGTTCCACCATTCTCGGCGCGAACTTAGACAATCTCGCGAATTCCGCCTCATACTGATCTATCGTCATTTGGCCCTAGCGGAGTCTCATAACTTCCGTGAGTTTTCTTTCTCTAGCACTAGCTGAAAAGTATTTCTCATAATAACTCTCAGTAAAAATAGCCCAAGTTTTGGCTGTACCCTCAGGAAAAATCCTATCCCTGGTGGCTTTCCACCAATCGTTCGCATTATCCTGCAGCTCATAGACTGCTAAAGTCACCCTCTCGTAATCATTACACTCTAGCACCTCAAAAGCCTTCTCCAGTTCCTTTACCCACCGAGGTGCAGCCTCAGGATCTCCTTTTCCTAATTCTAAGAAGCGAATTAACACGAAAGCTCACTCAACAAGCAATTCCCCACTACCAATCACGGAATCACAATTTCCAGAGAGTCTGAATACTTACCTTAGGTCCAGACGCACCTGCAATTCTATTACCACACAATAATTTAACTTACTCAATCCATCACAACAAACAATCTGGAGGCACATATAGCTCACTTTACTCTACACTCCACTAAGATCTCCCCAATTACTACCCCAAGGTTTCCGCTCCTTATCACTCCAATTTGACTAATCTTAGATCAAGCTGACCTTGTTCTAATACCAATTCAAACTGGGATGTCACGCCCCCGAGCCCATCGATCACGCGACATCCCTCTACTAGTCGATTAGTGCAACGTCCCAGGAATGTCGCCGACCTCAAATCGCCATCAGAGATTTACAACCATAGCGGATGTTAACAATTAATCCCTGACAAATAAAACTAGAGAGAATTGGGAGAATATACATTTCCATTACTCGATCAAACTTATTCCACCATATTTACAATAGAACAAACCTTAGTTTACCAATACACACATTGGTCTCCCATAACGGCAATCCTACTTCTACAAACATGGTCGTCGGGTGTCTTATCTGGGTCATCCCATCACCCATTGGAAACTCTGCTACATCGTACTCCGTGTGCACTGGTAGTCCAAAACGTACTGGTGGCGGTGGTGGAGGGTTCACGGGTCCTGTCGGAGTTCTGAAATTGTTGGTTGAAACAACCGTGAGAACACTTCGCAGTAAGTTCACCCCTAAACTCAACCTAGGCTATCACGTATCTCCAAGACCATTACGCAATCACACACATATATTCACACACGCTGAAACATCACATCGCAGGCACATCAAATAATATTGCCAGGCTCAATCATGCGCACAACAGCATTCAAACTCAATCATGTTAGATGTAAACACGCGCATGTACCACTCTCATCCCATTATTCATTCCATTCTCATTTTCCATTTCCACTCGCCAGTGGCCTGCATTGAAGTACAAGCCTCAGGCACATTGCGACCATTTATTTTGCACTTTCACTTACCAGTGACCTGCGTTGAAGCACACGCTTTAGGCACACTGCCCCCATTCATTTTCCACTTTCACTCACCAGTGATCCGCATTGAAGTACACGTCTTAAGCACACTGCGACCATTCATCACATCATTTCTGGCCCGCGTTGAAGTACACGCCTCAGGCCATGTTTCTTGCCCGCGTAAACGTACACACCTCAGGCTCAATATCTACCACCCACTACATAACCCACGTTGAAGTACATGCCTCAGGCTAGCAGTCTTCCGGTAATACCGGATATTGTCCCGCATTACAGTACACGCCTCAGGGGGGCACAATTCCACAATTTCTCATACCATGCCACACACCATTTCTTTCTTACTCATGCACACGCTCAAGACGCATTTACCACGATCAACTAGCCCATTACACGCAGCCCGCACACGTATTATTTTACACACAAATCATGCTCACTCAGCATTGGACATGACAATATCAATAATTAATTTAATCTAACTCACGTGTGCACCCGATAAGTATATTCAGTCACTTAATTGCACAGCAACACACTCAATTTAATAACCACAATTTATTATTAACTCAAATATACATCAAACGCGATAATTCCCGTTTTTCTCCAACCAAATGGTGTCGGATTAATTCCGATCCTTCACGGGACTTTCTCGCCATTAAATACCGGTTCTAAAACTCCAACTTGCGTCCCAAACGAATCATCACAGCCCCCGTGAACTGTAAATCACAGCTCGTGAACAGTAATTCGCAGCTTGTGAACAGTAGATCACAGCTTGTAATTCACCTCCAATTGTCTTCCAAAAATTTCAGAAATAATCCTTGAGGCCTGCCATAGCATTCCAATCTTAAACCCCAATATTTCGCACCCACATATTGTCAATTTCACCCCAAATCAAATTATCCGTCGATACTCAATATCCTAAATTGGGATTAGAGTGTGACTTACAGAGTTCTAGACTAAAACGGCTAGAACAAGAAGTGGCAGCACTTAAACGGACACGGCGGGTATTCACGGCGGCGGGCCGGCTTAGGTGGCGGCGAACGGCGGCGGCGAGGGGCTTGCTTGGCCGTGGGTCTTGCCTCACGATGGAGATAGAAAAAGGGAGAGGAAGAGAGAGACGGTGGCTTGGGGGCTGGTAGTGGTGCGGTACGGTGGCTTGAGGGCGGTTCGGACAGTGGTGGCGAGTGGCGGCGCCGGCGGTGGTTGATCCAGCGTGGAGGAAGGTGGCCAAGGAAGGTTCATGGGAGAGGGGGGGCTCACGACAATTGGGGTAGAGAAGAATGGGGAGAGAGAGAGATAACATCTAGACTTCAATAGTGAAAGTTTGACCAAAGATGGAAATGACCAAATTACCCTGTCCTCACAATTTTAATCCAACGATCCCGATTCAATCTTATCTTGATTTGATGACCGAGATCGATTCTTGCACAACAATATCCAAGGGTATATTTGTAATTTCCCAAAAATCCAAGGGTGAAATTGTCCAATCAAAATTTTAGGGCAAAATTACCAAAATGCCCTTTACCCTTAAAACATACCCTTTAATAAATCTTAGGGGTATTTTGGTCACTTTCTCCGTTTCTTGCCCAAATCGAATTTTTCCGAAGGATTTAAGTGCACCAAAAATTGACACGTGTCACGTGCAACGTAGTCCTAACGTTCCTTCGTGACTTCCTAATTTTCCGATGTCCAATTTGGGCTAAATTCAATAATTGAATTTTTATTAAACACAATTTGAGCGTTTCTCGAGCTAACGAACGGCTTGTTGGGGAAATTTGTAGAATCGACTCATGATTGATACTGAATCGAGTCACGTGCAAGTTCGTTCGGTGCGTGACGACCTCGGTTGTCATTAAAATCACGAAGATTAATTACTTGATCCGAGGGGTACGATCGTTCGGTATAATTTCAAAATCATTCGTCAAGTCGTTTCGTGGTCCAACGGAATCTCCCGCGATCCACTACTAGGACAGTGACGAATTGACCCCTAACTATCCTTTGATCGGCCAACAGTGGCTCAAAATATTACTTCCGCGATTTAATGATCAAAATCCGTTCACGATCGAATTTTCTTTAGTCGCGCAAATTTAATTCTCCTATTAGCTCTTCCCTGATGGTTAGCATTCCCAGGAATGATCGGTTCCGGGCGAGAATTTACTGCGTGCACATCTCATAAAACTCAATTTTTCAAGAAATTTCAATTGGTGGGATTTCGGAATGTCACATGTTATGTTGTCAACCTTCGCTTAAAGTCAAAAGCCAAGAAGCTCTAGAGTCCCTACCATCTTCTTTTCTACTTATAACTGTGGGTCCTATAATAACTTTTCATATACTAATTGGTTTGAGATGGTTCACCTTGATAAAGTACAACATATTGAGGGGAAAATCACTTGATAAAGTACAATACATTTCGAAAAAAAAAAAGTACAATACATTGAGGGGAACATCTGATTGGCCAGCCAAACAGGGTTGGCAGCTGTAGAGAAAGTATTTTTTTTTTGCAACATTAGTTGTGTTAGATTGAAAATTTATTTCTTATGGGATTTTTAATGTTAATGATTGAGCTAATAATAAATTAAATCATGCAATTGACATCATAACTGTGAATGGCAGAAATTTGGGGTGGCTGAGAGAGAGAAGGAGAAAGATGTTGACTACACCTATCTTCTATAGACTTTGTTCATTTTACACATTCTATTTTGCATGTCTGTTGGTGGTTAATTTAATTATTTTCTAACAGGCTAGTACAGTTTTTGTCTGTTAAATGAGTGAGGATGTTTTACTGTGCAGATCCTGATCATAGATCATGTGGACACCACTGCCACGCAGGTACAGCCTGCATCTGCTTTTTTTGTTTACGATATGTCTTGTATTGTGGAAGAACTTTTGGATTTTAGCTATTATATTTCTTATTGACCCATGCTGGCTTAAAATTTCCAGAATTGGTAGCATGTAAACAGTGTGGTTGAGCAGCTGAACTGCTTACCCTCAAAGCAGCACGGAATGGATGTTACGCGCACGAGGCAGTGGTGAGTTACGCAAAGTACTTATTGTGCAGTCTTATGGTTTCTTCTTTCTTTCGTTCAATTGGCCTAAATGTGACATTCGCACTTTTTCTTTTCTAGGTACTGGGATGGATATGCAAGGTTCTATCATCATCAATAGTACCTGGGTATGTTTTGAATCCAGGAAAGTCAGACCCCAAATTCCTATTTTTCCCTGTCAAATGTCATCTTCCACAAACATCACAGTAGGCAAGTCTTGTGAAAAAATAACAGGTACAAATGTGTGCAAATTTTTTCCATTGGGGTAAGTTATATACAGGTTTAATTCAGTGAAAGAACAACCTTTGAAGTAATGAAGGATGTGTGTTATGTAGCTGTAGCCGCAGTATTGTTTCTTCATCAAAATTTCCTGTACTTGCTTGAAGCACAGGGCCTTCTGCATTCACTGTGGTCATGCACAAAGCAGCATACGGATGTTGAGTTCTTGTGTGTATATGTTCATGTATGGTCATTGCACTGTGGTTAAATTTCACTTTCTCTTTTCCATTTTGTTCTTTTTGGGTGGTGAGGTTTCGGGGGCTATCAAATTGCTGTCGCTCTTCTTGGGTTTCAGATGCACAGGATGAGGAATAGCTAACTCTTCGATAAAGTATATCAGGTGATCTAACCTGACAATACTCTTGCAGATATGAATGCCCTGTTCAATCATCACTGCCTTAATTATGAGGGAAAGGTATGTAGATTTTCTTTCTTAGTAAACCTTTGAGGTGCTTATCAAAGCATTCATGGCCTTTGCTATGTCTAGACCATTTAATTTGATGCTATGTTTAGAAGGGATGTGAGATGAATGCAATTTTTAAGGTCCATCTTTCATTCTACAATTTCTTGGAGCAAACATACTGAAATGTTTGGAGACGCAAATTTCTCTGAGATGATTTAATTTATATCTTGTCGGAAAAGTATTTCGAAAGAGGTGCATAACCATGCCCAATGGAAATATATGTTGAAGAATATTGAAGAATAAATACAAGCGCTTGTTTCACCATTGAAATGAATGAGGCATAAGTCCAAACAAGTGAACTGAATGACCCATATCTGAGCAATTAACAAGTAGAAAGAAAGCTGGAATTATGACTGACAAGTCTGTTGTACGTATACGTGTGTTTGTATATGCAAAATAAAGTAAAGTTGTTTGACAAACTTGAGATGAGCGATCCGAATTTGACGATTGATCCGAGCCTAACGAATTGACGTTGTGTCCTTAAGACAATTTGTCCCCTTTACCGGTACCCAAAGGTTATTAAACAATTGCCTCCCAAGATAGAACGGATCGCCTTTCTTATGAAGCGATACTTCTTCAAAGGAAACCTTTGAACGCAACTTTGTAGAATAATTGCACAAAATGACAATAATGAAGAAAACAGAAAAATGAAAATGTCTAGAGTACGTCGGGAAAATGTGTCGCGGGAATAAAATATGCTACGAAGAGTCACTTGTCCGAACTAAACTGTTCGGTTATATATAAATGGCGAAAGTGAAGAGTTGCGAGTAATGAAGACTCGCTTGCGGTTCCCGTTCGATTGAAAAGTTGCAAAGGCTCACTTGAATGGGTTCGGTTCGTGAATAGTCGCAAAGGCTCACTCGAACCGAAGAGGTTTTCGTTTGGGCGAACCTCGCCTCACGAGCAGACATGTTTGTTTGTCGAAAAAATAAATAATTAATTAATTTCTAACAAAACGTGTCTGTTCGGAAAAAAATAAAAAATTGATAGAGAATGAATCCGGAACCGAATTGAGTCGGCTGGACGGACGGTGTAGGTCCTCTCCCTTCCACAAAAGTGAAGTACCCCTTGGAGCCCAAATCCATTTGAGAGGCTCCTCAAAATAAACCATTTCCCATTATCTCTTCTATCCTATGAGAGACACTTTCATCCACATACTTTTCATTCAATTCTATAAAATTTGGATGCCAAAATCCCAACAAAGTCAACTTCCCTAGGTTCTCCTTAAATTGCAAAAAGTTGTGTTGGCGCCGTTGCCACTCTTCTATCTCTAGGCTGAATGACTTTCTTCCTCTTTCATGGCTGCAGTGATGAAATTTATAAGAAAACAGTGACGTTTTCTAAAAAAATATGTTACATGTATTTCTTATCACGTTGGCAATATAATCAGTTCTGTCTTTGACTCTTTAAGTTTGTGACTTGCCCTTCATTCCTTGCTTAGACTCCACAGCTGTAGCCCATATTCGGGTTTGATTCGATGCTTCCTTCTCCGTAAATCCTTGTTTGCATGCATCCATTATTGGTTCCAAATGGAAGTCAGTTTCTGAGTGAGGCGTTTATGATGGATAAGGGGCTTCGAAATCATAAGCAGGGAATAATGCATAAGCGGTTAGAGTCCAGTCTTATTTCTGGACGTCACGGGTTTTGTCGATGCTTCTTTTCTTTTTGAATTCTTGAAAGTGTGTTGTATCACATACTCCGGAAAGATCGTAGGTTCATGCTAGGACACCCTACGGATGATTGTCTACCTTTCAAATGTTTTGTGGAGAAAGGGAGCTCGCTTAACATTTTCCTTCCCACGTTCATTTGTGATTGTTTTTCAGATTATTACCTTTAGGGTAGAGTAGTGAAGCTTCTGTACAGAAATCAAATAATTTGCATTATTTATATGCATCCCTTTTGAAGTCAGGCATAAGCTTGTTATTCTCGTAAGTTCAGTTTCTTGGTGCAGGTATTCCCAAAAATTAAAGACAGGTATGTTAACTGGAATTAGCATAGATAAGGATTATTGATCCAGATATCCATCATCCACCCCAACCCCCATAACACACACACACACACACACACACACACAGAGGGACGTAGATTGCATCGCGTTACGTAGATTTGTAGGTTTTGCTGAAAGTTTTCTAGATTTTTTTATCTCTTCACAATATATAGATCTTCCTTATGGTATATGCAATAGATTTCTTGACCCTTGAATTGGATGTTGACTGTACAATCTGCTATTTTCTTTGGGGCCAAGATTTCTGCTGCTCTATTTGTGTGTTCAATATGATTAGAAAATTTGTAGTATATAAGGTTTCTGATGAACTTTTACGATAGCATGTTTTCGATTTTACTGTTTGTAGAGGCCAGTAAATCTACTTTAAGTCAAAATCGATTTCCATTTTCTTGTACCTGATGATCATTTTCTTTTATCAGAGTATGTTCTTTATCCTCACATTCATTTTCCTCATTAGCTTAACGTCTTTCATGGCAAAAGATGAAAGGACTTTGACCTCTTAAGATAGGATTTTCTCGAGGGAAATTTTGTTAGGTTGCAGTAAAAATCTTCTTTAGGACAAAGAAAACTTCCTTTCTCTTATGCCTCGACCACTTTTTTTTTTTTTTCAGAGTACGTTCTTTTTCGTCTCATTCATTTCGTTCTCCAACTCAGATGACCTTAAGCGGCAAAAAAGGAAAAGGACTTTCGTGATCTTTCAAGATTGCATGTTCTTGAGTGTAATTTTTGTAGGGGGACTAAACCTATTTTAAGTGTGTGTTTGTTTTGGTGAAAATATTTTGCCAGAAAGTGTTTTTTGGACTTTCATCCGTTTGGTTCTTCAAAAATGATTTGGTCAACAGAAAATACTTTTCGATCAATATAAATATCATGTTTAATTTTAGGAAAGTGAATTCCCTTATCTAAGAAGGTAAAAACACTTTTCGAAATTGCTCTTTAAATTTCTTAATATTTTTTATTTTCTTTTCTTTATTTTTTTTCTTTTCTTTCTAAGAAGGAAAACATTCATGTATTTCCTTTTCTTAATAAAAAAATTTAAAATTAACAAATAATTTGAAATAATTTTAAAAATATAAAAATTTTTAATAATTTTCACCATCAGATTTTCCTCATAAAATAAATGAATATACTTTCCAAGTCTCTTTTAGGTTTTAGCCAAACACCGAAGAATGAACTCATTTTCCTGGAAAATGATTTCTTGGAAAATATTTTCGAAAACGGTACGTTTTCTTTGAAATAAATGCATCCTAAGAAAGAATTGACTCCCTCTTATTTGAACCTTATAAGAATTAATAATCAAAATAGCTTAGAACTTAGTTAAAATAGTTTCATGAAAAAATGAAAATCAAATTATGTAATATCCTGAAAATTTGACCTAATTTGGTGATCTATGAAATGGCGATTTCATGGACGCTTTGTTAGTTAATTCTCGCCCTGACTTGATCACTTAGGAAATACTAACCAAAGGAGAAAAGCTATCAAAGAATTTATTTCTAACAGCCGCCCGTTAATTCGAAATGTGCTATAGCTGTGATTGATCGATTTCAGCTACGAAGTATGATCCGATTTTGAGTGTCGAATGCTCAAGGGTTTCACACCCGAACCATAGGACGTCGCCTCGTAATTTTTACTAATTGGCCATAGAAAATTTCAATCTCGGAAAAAGAATTACATAATCGGAATTTTGGTGCGGCAAAAACGGAAGTGAGCTGAGCCGAGCCCGTTGGGCCTTGCGTCCGAGGAGACCGGGCCATTGAGGCCTGATAAGGTTAAGTCGGTTTGTAATTCGATATTCGGGCCGAGGGCAAAATGATAAATTGGGGAACAAAATTTGAGGAAAATTACAAAAGAAAAAGGGAATTTAGTGGAGATAATCATTTCCCCCTTTTTTTTCTCTCTCTCTCCTCCCTTCCCCCTCTTCTACTGACTTACCCTTCCCCCTCTGACATTCCCCATCAACTCTTCTCTCTCTCTTCCCTTCTCCCTTCTTCTACTGACCCCCTCAGCTGACCCCTCCACCAACCCCACCTACTCTCTCTCTCTCCTCCTTCTTCCTTTCTTCTTTTTCTCTTCTTCTTGGCGCGTCCACTTCTACTTCCGCTGGCTTCCGCTGCTGCTTGTGCTTCTGCTTATGCTCTTCAGTTGTTGCTTCTTTCGTTTTTGCTTTTGCTTCACTGCTGCTGCTTCTTCCATTGCTACTGTTCTACCGACCTTGTGCTGCCCTTGTTGCTTGGTTTTGCTTGCTCAGGCTTTGATTAAGTGGCGTCCTAACCCTTGATTAGGCTAAGGGGTTACCAATGAACATGTTAAAGGTTGATTCATGGCTGTGGATAGTTGATTTAGTGGTAAGATGAGCTTGAATTGCTAAGTGGTTCACGTTGGTTGATTCTCGGATTCGTTGCTGTTATGTGTCTGTGTCTTGCTATTTTTTTGGAGATCAATTTGGATAAAATTTGAGGAAGTGTTTTTCATGGAAGTTGACCCTAACATCTTGAAGTATGTCATATATTAAATCTAAAATTTTTGGAGATCGTTTTGGGGTATCGACAGTCCGTTTTTGGACCATCATCACTCTGTCGGAATTACTGTTCACCCAATCGGCCTGTCTTTCTTAATTTTTATAAATTTTTCCATACCTTTTTTCAATAAACTTTCTTCATGAAAGTTGTCAATGACACTTGGTTCTATGACATATAAAAATTTCAAGGTTTTCCAAGGAAATTTGGGTACTGATTAAAAGGGATTTCTAAGGCCGGACGGTCTACCTTGGTAGGCTAATTTTCGATCTAAATTTGGGTAACAAAAAGGTTGTTTGCAGTTGGAATTGGATTTCATGTCCTTAATGAAAAATGTTTATCAAGATGTTTTCAATGAAAAAATGTTTATTGAATTACAATTTTAAAAGATTTTGTTTTCAATGACATTTCCAAAATTTAATTTCAGAATTTTTGGAGTTGAATTACTATTTATTTTAAAATGACTTTAATTTTGGAACCGTAAATTTGGTATTGTAAACCAATTTTGATTGAGCCATTCGATTCTGCATGACATGGAATTGAATGGGTCTGTGGCTCACCTAAGTGCCATGATGTGTCTTTAAGAAAAGATTTTATGATGTTGTCACTTAAGCCCTGTTGTCTTTACGTTGAACATGTCTAGTGACTGATTGATGAATATTGTATTCATGACTTTAATTGGGTTGGAACCGTGAGTCTAATTTGAACGTAGAAGTGTGTATTGATTGGTATATGTATTATTGATGATTTGAATGCATCCCATTACGAGGCGTGTTACATGGGGTTAAGATGAGAATTGGTTGAGTGATTGAATGCCCATATGCTCACTTAATACCTTGAGTCGTTTTACGTGGGGTTATAACCCTTGATGCTTTTTACGCAACATGGAATTGAATGGGTCATTGATGCTCCTTATGGAATGCCGTCTTGATGCGTGTGACGCAGGATGATGCCGTCGCCAACATAGTGGGGCAATACCATTGCCGACATGGCGGGATGATGCTTGGTTACGTCGGAAGCCTGACAACCTCATCGTTTTACAAGTTTGAGAAAACCTAATCGTCTTAATAAATTATCAGCATTATGGAATGCCATGTTTGAGATAATGTTGAGCATGTCTGGGTTATTAAATGTGCCATGTATGTGCTTGCCTCGATTCAGGCTGTTATATTTCGATGAATGGAATGCCATGTTTGGATAATGTTGGTGGCATGTCTTATTAAATGTGCCATGTATGATGAATGGTTGCCATGATGTGGCGGTTTGCTAACATTGAACATGTGATGTGAGGCGTTGATTGAATTGCATACTCTGAACTGTCCTACGGTACGTGTTAGCCTAAGGGAGGCTTAGGTAATGACTTATTGAGATTTATTCTCATTGTTGTATCCCAAAACCTTTCAGAACCCCGACTATGAACCTAAGTGATCCTCCTAGATGTTTTGGGATACCCATGGATGTGGACTAGTGGATCCAAAGGCGACGCCATGGTACCGCAGAGACTTGTGATAGGCCTAGTTACCCCGTCTTTTGAGTACTCCTTTTAGTAGAGAAGCTAGGCTAACCAACCATCGATTTTTTTTGTAGTGCGTGGTTCTTGTACAGTGGCCTCTAGTAAGACTTGTAATTATGCATTTGTATTTGACGATGTGTTTATAAAAGTGCTTTGTTAATTTGTTTTCGTTGTCTCCTTACTACCCATTTAATTGTTTGTTGTATGGGGAGTTCGATATTACTTCTGCATGTGCTACTCTTTAGTTCGTTAGTTTGGGTGGACGACAAATCCTGGGTAGTCGCATTCTTAACAACCGTGGTGGGATGACGCATGCCCGTGGGGATCGGGGCGTGACAAATTAAACTTAGAATCACTTTCTTAATCAATATGTAGCTTAGTCTAGTTATAGACAATCACTAAATAAAAAAAGTAGAAGTTAGGCTTGCCTTAATCTAGTTCAAATTTAGAGAGTAGGCTTGATCTCTAGCATAAAACTTATGGTGTTTATGTCCCGATGCTTAAAATAAGGCGGTGTAATATTCTATGCGCCACTTGGTATAAGTCAAGCTCTGGGCATCATGTCCCAAGGCTTAAAATAAAGCTATATATATTATTTACCCGGCAAGTGTCGAGCTTTATTTCTTGTACCTTACTTTTGGTGTTTTCAATACTTGGGTATTTACTTGTTGTACTTTCAATGCAAGGATTATTTTTTTACTCTTTAGCAGGGTTAGGATAAATCTTAGGATCATAATAAACTATTGAAAACCATTGCATGAACATTTAGTGACATGGAATGACATTAAGGGCTCATAATTGGTAACAAAGACCGTTTGATCACTTAGATGAATAATCCCACCATGTTAGACATATCAAAAGGGCACTATTAGAAACTATTAGGGTTTATTTTGTAACGTTTATGTTGCTGGGAACAATTTCTGTTTAGAAATAGTTTTTTTCTAATTCTGTTCCTAGGAACAGTTTCTAAGAAAAAACGCGTTTGATAACTACACAAAATTTTTATTCTTGGAATAGAAAAAGAATAGAAATTGAATTAGTACGATCTTAAAAAATTTTACTCCCAATTTTTTCATTTAAGTATAAAGTGTCAGTGAAGACTTAAAAATCCTTCATGTTTGGATAAAATGGGACTAGAAATATAATATTATGATATAAAATTGGATGACCTTAATATAATCATAAAGAAAATTACTCCTTATAGACAAAAAAACAAATACTGAATGGTGGTTGAGAAAATTACAGTTTAGGATTTAGGTTTTAGGGTTTTGAGTTTGGAGTTTTGGGGTTTGGGATTTTATGATTTTGGATTTAGGGTTTGGGGTTTGGGGTATATGGTTTTAGGATTTAGGTTTTAGGGTTTCCGGATTTTGAGTTTGGGGTTTTAGGGAATGCGGTTTTATGGTTTAGAGTTTTAGGGATTTGGGCTTCAGGTTTTGGGTTTTAGGGTTTGGGTATATGGCTTAGGGTTTAGAGTTTTAGGTTTGGGAGTTTGGGATTTAGGGCTTGGGATTTGGGGTTTAGGGTTCAAGGTTTGGCAGTTGAGGGTTTGGAGTATAGGATTTAGCATTTCGGGTTCAAGGTTTGGGTTTTGGGGTCTACGGGTTTAGGGGTAGGGTTTTGGGTTTTGGATTTTAGGTTTAGGGTTTAGGTGTTGAGATTTAGGATTTAGAGTTTAGGGTTTAGATGTTAAGATTTAGGATTTAGGGTTTATGATTTATGGAATAGATTTGGAACAGAATCAAGAAGTAGTTTTCTGTTCTAGTGAACAAAAAAATTGACTGACGTTACCAAATAGATTTCTGTCTTTTTTTTGGTTCCGGAGAACAAACAAACATAGAATCAAAGAATTTGGAGCGTTACCAAACAAGCCCTTAGTGTAATAAAGTTCCTGAACCTAAAAAACTCTAGTTACATAGAAAGTGAGGCAATCTTCCATGTCTCACTTGGTTTCTAGTCTGACCCCAAAAGGCTAGTGGCGACCTCCAAACTTAGAATGTATCTAACATCTTGCGAGATAAGTGTTCAGGAGAGCCCGTACCTAATTGAGGGCTGTTGCTCGCCTTTTGGCCATTACCTCTAAACTTTGTCTTAACCCTGACTGCTCAAGGAAGTTATGGGTTTATTTTCTGAAAAATAAATCTGATGTGTTTGTTACTTATAAAAGATGAAAAGTAGAAATGGAGAATGAGACTGGCCCTGAAGACTAAATGTCTAAGGTCCAATAATGATGGTGAACATGATAGCAAGAAGTTCAAGCGGATTAGTGTAGAGAACATAATCACCAACATACCTTAGCAAAACGGAATTGTTGAGAGGATGAACAAAACTCTGAATGAGTGTGCAAGAAGTATGAGGATGCATGCGGGATTACCCACGATATTTTAGGCCGATGCAATCATCATAGCAACATATTTGATCAATAGAGTCCACTTGATTTCAAGCTACTAGAAGAAGAATGGAGTGGAAAGAAAGTGATACTCACATCTGAAAGTTTTTTGTTGTGCTTTGTATGTCCACATTGTCGCGCCGCGCTTTCTACTCGAGCGTGCTAGAAGGTATTTTCATTCATTATAAATGTTATGATGTTTTATTATTAAATAAACAAGGGTCTCTTCCTAACCATACCTTACGAGATAGCGGATATTTGTTATATTGTTTTCTTATAAGCATATGTTTCGTTTTGGAGTCGCCACTAGTCCTTAATGATCAACTAATTAAACTTAAAGTTTGGGGTTTTTTCTGAGATAAAAAAATGTTCGGAGCAGATTTGGGACTGAACCTAAAGTTTGGGATTTTTCTAAGACAAAAGAAAAAGTTCGGATAAATTTGGGACTTAACCTAAAGTTTAGGGTTTTGGGGAATTCACCCCATGTTATGAGGTGGATCTAGATGGGTATGAAAGATCTCTCTCCCAAGACCAGGCCACCATTTGCGATAGTCGTGACTGGCTTCCTCTATCTTCATTAACACATGCGCGCGATGGGGACGGGGAAGGGGACGGCCTGAATTTGACAATGAGGGCTGGCGATGGTGGCAAGGACTGTAATGTGAAGTTGCCGGAGGCGTGATGTGGAGCACTCATGATGATAGTAAAGGCAAACCGACAGTGACGGAGCCAACATTCCAATGGAAGGAGTGGAGCAAAATGGTCAATGTACTTAACTTAAAATTTTAGTTAATATTTCTTATTATTGTATATAGGGCTTAATTCCCTAAAAATGCCAACTTTATGTCTAATCTCGATCCTATCTATAACTTTTTTTTGTATAAAAAAATCACAAATTTTCACTATAATTTCAAATCTGACTGCACGTCAAAAAATTGCCACTGGTTACCAAATTTGAAATATAAATAATTAAATTACAACAAGTAGATCGACACTGGGGGGAATTAATGGTATGTCCCCACCATGCTAATACTTTGACTGCTTGGATAGGAGCTAAATAAGGAAAGCTTTCCGTGTTTTTTTTACTCGACAAACCATTAGAAGAAGCAAACACAACGGGTACACTAATCGGTAAGATTAATGAAGTAGCAAATAATGCAAAAACTGATGCACACTAAATGGTTGGCATTACTAGAAGTAGAACTATCACTACAACTATAAATCTATTTATCAGTATTGTTACAACCACATCTTCACAAGTAGGTCTACATTAGAGGAATTAGCGATATGCAAAAAAAACCAAATTAAAATATGAATTCAAACAAAAACCAAATTAAATAATCCAATTTAAAATATAAATTCAATAATAACCCAAATTACAACAAGTAGATCTACACGACAGAAGTTAGTAATATGTCCCAATCAAGCTGGTATTTTGACTGCTAAGATAGGAGCTTAATAAGGAAAGTTCTTCATCGTTTTTGTTACTCAAGCAACCGTGAAAAGAAGCAAACACAACGGGTACGCTAATTAGTAAGATTAATGAAGTAACAATTAATGCAAAAACTAACGCACACTAAATGGCTAGCGTTACTAGAAGTAGAACTATCGCTCAAACTATGAATCTATTTATCTGTATTGTTTACAATCACATCTCCACTTCTTACAGGTCAATGGAATGTTTATGCCTAAAACATTGATTCAAGTAGTCATGTATTTGGTACTTTGCAAGGATCATGAACAGCCATTTTAAACCTGCTAGGGGGATTCCATCCACAAAACGCAAGCACCTTGCCTTTATCCTTATACTTAGCTGTAGGAAGTCCAGGTGCAAATGTGTCTATTTCACCGAGTATCTCTTCGACGCACTGCCTAAATCCAAAATAGTAGGATTGATTTTTAAAATAATAAAAGTGAAATATATTGAAATTTTGGCCCAACCGGGAGACCCTAATTCATTGGGCCTTTCAATATGATCAAATATAAATCCTAGCATAAAGGATCCAACGAAAAAAATAGAAGATGATTGAAACTGCCCATCCTACCTCATTTACATTCTCGAGAGAGCCCATCTTTGTTTCATTAGAGTCTTTGTTTCGTGTACTAGTTTCCAATTTCCAATCAACAGCATGTAGATTTATAGGACATTACCGATGGCAGCTTTGAATAGATCATTATTCTATCTATGATTCAATAGCTTCCACAATAAAAATTTGAATGATATACCAGTAAAAAATCAAAATAGGTTTTTTTTATTAAGATGGGAATCACTTCACCGCATCTCATTTAATGAGAATCGAACAAACCTTCGACCCAGTGTTCCACCCTTGTCGAATTAGAAGTAATAGGAGGATCCATTGACCAAAAGATCACCCTAAGATGATCATCTCATGGCTATTGAGAACGAATCAAATCAAATGGTTTTATATCTCAATCCTTCTAATTTGTTCCTACAAAACCAAGGTCGAAAAAGATTTCAAAAAATCAATTATTCACAATTGCTGAAGAAGGATTCGTTAAAAAGTTAAGGATAGTTATACATTTTATAAATCGAGTGGATTCGGTCTTATACATATGCAAGGAAGGTAATCGAAATAGAAAGAAGATGAGCTCTTCTGTCTTTTATCATTTAGGAGGCATGCGTGGGGACTATGGTCTTAGACCTGCATCACCATTCATTTGATAAACTATTCCTGTTGACTGGCAATTGCTTTATTAGAATGGCATCTTTGTTTGCTGTCCACTGGTGATTTCTTATATAGATATAGAGGGGAGCTAATCTCTATGTGGTGATATTCTAGAGATGATGCAAATAAGAGGAGAAATTGATGGAACTGCCGACACCGTCTTTCGTAGCTAGGTCTCTAATCCTCTGAGCTATAGACCCCACCTTTCTGCATTCCATCTGTTCCTGAGAGTATCTTAAAAATGAAAGGAACTTTTCCTCTCTTTAGCCATTTCGGGTTTCCAAGACTAGTCATGTAGTACCAAGACGTGTGTAGAGAAAGGTCTCCCCTGGTGGATAAAACATAATCCCCTGGATTTCATTTCTGTAGCGACCCAGTCCGATGAGGTTGGGGAGTGGTCACCGGGGCTAAAAGAGCCTGGACAAGGAGCGGCTTCCGGCAAAATTCTAGAATGGCAAGGGGAACATGTCTTCTGTCCCACATCGCCTAAAAAGAGAGCATTGAGCTCACTTATAAAGGCTTGAGAAATATTAACTTGTGAGAGGCCTTTTCTGGGGGCAATATGGGCTGCCCTTAGAGGAACAAAATCGTGAGGACTTAGTGTCCAAAGCGGACAATATCTTACAAGTGAGACCTAGGTCGTTACAAGTGGTATCAAAGCTGACTCCCGATTGCTTATAAAGGCTTGATAAATCTTAACTTGCGAGAGGCCTCTTCTATGGATAATATGGGCTGCTCTCGGAGGATCAAAACCGTGAGGACTTAATGTCCAAAGCGGATAATATCTTGCTAGTGGGACCCAGGTCGTTACAATTTCGCTTGAAAATATGTATTAGGGAGGCAGTAAGCCATCCTCAACTAATTCGGCGGCTTCTCATCAAATAGAAAGGATTGCTAAGATTTCATCATCTACTGAAAAACCTTCTTCCAATTTTAAGAGCTCAAATTGAATCGGTACCTCAATATCGATTTGATCCAAGATCTCTTATTGAGTTATTCATTCAATGAATATTCTCAATATTATGCCTCGAAGAAAACTTGAACCTCCCCGGCTGTTTAGCATGAGATTTTGAGTCTCGCATGTCTACCGTTTCACCACCAAGTCATCTTTCTTAAAATTGGTCTTACATATATTAATAGGAAGAAAGGCACCATAAACTGAGCAAAATTAAGCAAACCCAGAGAAATTCTTTTCTGATAATGTAACTTTTTCCTCCTCTTGTGGGTGTATGCTCGAACCAAGGTTAGGTGCTCATGTAAATAAGCCTCTGAGAACACGTTAAAAAGCCATTTTATACATATGGAAGAGGAGAACGATAATATTTCAAGAATACGAAAAGTGTTATTTCTCACAGGAAAGTCCGAATGTACCGTGTATCGCCTCATGCGCAGGAGACATATTATTAGAAAACAATGCTTTGTTTATAATTCAAATGGTGAGGTGTGAGAAAACACGGAGAATGTGGAAACAACAATGCATTGAACCTTTTCTTTTCTAGAAAAACTAGCCAATGTGATGATCTATTTATTAATAAGCCAAATGGGAAAAAATAGAGCTTGCAATGAAATTGAATAATATTGGCGCAAAAGAAAGGGGAGAAAATAGACATTACGTTTATTAATTAATTGCAGCGTCGGAACCAAGACATAGAGGAAATACTCAAGGGAAAAAGCCATCAAAAACCCCAAACTCTACCCCTGTGACACATTTATCCCGAACTTTTTTTTGTGACACCAAAAACCCAAAAACTTTCTTATTTGTGACACATTTACCCCAATGTACATTGTTCATGGGCATTTTCGTCTTTTCCGCTTTTTCTTTTTCTTTTTTACTTTTTTTTTCCTTTCCGGCGAGGGGGGCCTTGCTGGCATCAAGCGAGGGCGGCCCTCGCCGACGTCGGGTGAGCGTCGCCCTCGCCTGGGCGAGCGAGGGCGAGGCTCGCTCGACGTTGGCGAGGCTCGCCCTCGCTAGATCTGGCAAGGGCGAGGCTTGCTCGACGCTGGAGAGGCTCGCCCTCACCTGGGCGAGCGAGGGCGCAGGCGAGGCTCGCCCTCGCCTGGGTGAGCGAGGGTGCGGGCGAGGCTCGCTCTCACTTGGGCCGGCGAGGCTCGCCCTCGCCGGAAAGAAAAAAAAAGTAAAAAAAAAAAAAAGAAAGAGCGGAAAAGACGAAAATATCCATGGACAATGTACATTGGGGTAAATGTGTCACAAACAGCAAAGTTTAGGGTTTTTGACGTCACAAAAAAGAAGTTGGGGTAAATGTGTCACGGGAGGTAAAGTTTGGGGTTTTTAGTGGCTTTTTCACAATACTCAAACAATCTATTTATTAATAAGTGATTAATACCACAAAAAATCCTAAATTTGTACACCTACAACAAATTTATCCCAAATTAATTTTTGACTATCAAAAACCTTAAAATGGTACACCTGTGAAAAATTTACTAAAAATTAATTTTTTTATCACAAAAAAATCCCAAACTAATATATTTGTGTCAAATTTACCCTTCGTTAGTACTGTTAAATTGATTAATACCACGAAAAAACTGGTAAACTTATGACAAACGGGGGTAAAACCCAAACTAGTACACCCGTTAACTGTCACGTATCATTTATCTTGGCAATTTGATAATAAAATTTAACAGAAACTAAGGAAGTATAAATTTATCACAGGCGTATCAATTTAAGATTTTTTATGGTCAAAAAATTTTATTTGAGATAAATTTGTCACCGATTACTAGTTTGGATTTTTCGTGATAGTAATTCATTAATAAATCTTAAATTTAGATAATAGAAAAAGAGGGTGGAAGAGAGAGAATTCTGGTAGTTTATAATGGATTGTACCTCATTAATGGTCAACAACCCTCTTTCGACATCTTTTTTGGTAGTATATCATTAATTGTCAACAACCCTCCTATTTGACTTCTTTTCTGGCACTACAAACGTGAGATGTCATTTGGATAGACCGAGATACTTTAAATGTTAACTTCAGTATTTTTCCATTTATCAAACACTGAACTTCCAAGTTTCCAACTTTCTTTCTTTCCTTACCCCTTTTTTTATCAACAGTGATGCGTCTCCAAGATCACCTCTCTCTCAAATAGTCCTCAATTTAGATGCAAAGTCAAGGGCTCACTTGTCACACCCCATAAAAACTTGTCTTTCTATTACAACAGTTGTAAATCAAAATCATCTCTAGCACAATCCAACGATATGTCCATGACTGTGAGGTACCGGGGCACTTACACTGTAAAGCCTGAAACTGCGACGTGGGTTGGCCACCTACCACTCTCGGAGCTGGACCAAATCGGCACCATCACCCATGTGCCCAACATTTACATCTTTAGACCGCCCCCTGAATGGCTGCACCCGGTTGACGCCATCTTCGGCACTCTTCGGGGTTCGTTGAGCCGGGTGTTGGTCCCGTTCTATCCACTCGCGGGAAGGCTCAGGTGGCTCGACGGGGGACGGCTCCGACTTGATTGCAACGCCATGGGTGTCTGGTTCATCGAGGCTGAATCTGATGGCGAGCTCAACGACTTGGGCGATTTTTGTCCCCGTCCGGAGTTTGAACAGATTGTGCCAAGCGTGGACTACACGATGCTGATCCATGAGTTGCCACCATTGCTAGTTCAGGTCACCAAGTTCAAGTGTGGTGGGCTTGCATTGAGCGCCTCCATATCTCACGCGGTTGCTGATGGGCCAAGTGCTGCTCATTTCATGACTGAGAGGGCCCGGCTCGCCCGCGGCGAGCCACTGGGCATCGAGCCGTACTATGATAGAAAGGTTAGCTAGTGATTTAAAGAGCTTTCTTTTTGATAACACGGAGCATCTGAATCTTTTAATGGTTTTTCTAAATATAATCTAAAGGTAGACTTAATTCCCTGAAAAACCCCAACTTTAGATCCAATCTCAATTTTGCTCCAAACTCTAAGACCAATTAGCAATTCATTATCAGAACATGTATATTTACCAACACCCTCACCTTTGTATGGAATTATCAACAACCTCCTGATATCGATAATTTTATAGAAACTAGTGGCAATATTTGGACGCGAAATGGATTTGAGACTACGTGAAAGTTGGTTATTTCTTTTAGGGGCAAAATCGGGATTGAACCTAAAGTTTGAGGTTTTTTAAAAAATTAGGCCTCTAGATGTAGGAACTAGAGATTCGGTTACCTAAAGGCTGATGAAACACCATGCAAGAGTATCAAAACTTTTTGACATTATTAATACGAATTTGTTTAGTAAAATAATTAAAGAAAACTAAGACTCTGTGGGTACCAAGAGGACACACAACACTTTTTTTTTAATGAATTAAACCAACGCTCTTTGGAATCACATAATTTATTACCCCTGCTTGCTTGCTAATAAATGATAACCAAAGTACCAATTCAAAACATCCGAGGTTGACCATATAGTTTTGACTAATAGGACTTTTCCTTAGTCTTAGTTAGCTCCTCACTACCGATTACAAGAGAATGGTTTCTCACAGATGCCTCTGACTTTTGGCATTACGAGCAACAATGAACCACCTTCGAGAACATTTTACTTCTATGCAATTGAAACTAGAGTGCATTTGTTTCACGAAAAATTCAAGATTTGAAAAACATTTTTTAAGAAATAATCCTTTGTATCGCTTAGAAAAATAAACAAATAAAAAATATTTTCCTCACTAACGAAGATAGCTAAGTATAAATTGCGTCCACAATGGAAAATTTTTTCCATTGACTAATTTTTCTAATCGACATAATTAATCATTTTTTTTAAATTTTTGTTCAAATTTTGAATTTTCTATTAAATAAACTCACCCTAACAATTATTCACCATTTCCCTTTCTTTTTAACCGGAGGTTCACCCTAACAAATATTCACCCGAGCATTTATTGGAAATTTTTCTCAAATTTTGATTTTTGTGCCTCCTTGCATCTTCTCCACCCTATCTAGTGTTCCTTGTCGCCTTGTAGGTAAACTATTATGTTTATTTATTTATGTAGTTTTGCTTTTGTCGTCACCAAGCAAAGGAAGTGTCTATGCTCGGTTGAGAAGTGTTAAACTCTTTTCATATTTTTGTTACCATCATCAAACTAAGTTACGTTCTTTTTATAAATCTTATTTATCGTGCCCTGTTTAATCCGGCAGAGTGCAAATGTTACTAGGAGTGCATTACAATTTCCATCATTCCGTATATGGTAATTTTATAAAGTTACATGCTCCCGAATGCCTTTTTGCATCAACTTGCATTTTCAAATTCATTTTCGAGTGTCAGATTTTTGGATAACAACCAACTGTTCTAAAAGTTTAAGCTAGCCTAAAGCAAGGAAATATGTAATTGGGAAGGCAACTAGGGGCATGAAAAGATTTGAACTCCTGATCTCCAGCTCTAATACCATATGAGATTTTGTGGGACTTCAATCAATTGTTCTAAAATTTTAAACTTTTAGATGAAAGCGTGATTTTATATTTAATTATTCTAGCACCGAGCTTCCCCATTATATTACTTTCAAAAGGTTGTTTTTATTTTCAATTTCCGTGCCAAAACATAGAAATTGACATCTTATTTCACAAAGCTCGAAGCATATCGTCTCTTAGTCTATGACTTCAGTCTTTGTAATCACTTGCATGATTTTTTCGTTTTCAACAAGGTTTTATGGGTGGGCGAAGATCCAACTGGCCCCCTGCTGCCGCCGCCAAACTTGGAGCACTCCGAGTTCAACCACCCGCCGCTGCTGATCGGCCACACTAGCAACCTAGAACAGCGTAAGAAGAAGACCACCATGGTCATGCTAAAGTTGACGAAGACCCAAGTTGAAACCCTAAAGAACGCGGCGAACAAGGACCGAGCTGGCCACCACCCACGTCCCTACACCCGATATGAGACGATGTCCGCGCACATATGGCGGTGTGCATGCAAGGCTCGCAAACACAAGCCCGAGCAGCCAACCACGCTGTGGATCTGCGTTGACGCCCGCAGCCGCCTACAGCCATCCCTAAAGCCTGGATACTTCGGCAATGCGACTTTTGACGTGGCTGCTGCAGGCACATCCGGCGAGCTGGCGTCAAGCCCGCTCGGGTGCACTTCGAGCAAGATTCGAGAGGCCATCGAGACGGTGACCCACGACCACGTGAGGTCAGCCATTGAGCACATCCGGAGACAACCGGACCTGACCATGTTTCAGGATCTGCATGCCCTGGGAAGCACACAAGGGCTTTTCTATGGAAACCCTAATCTCGAGGTGGTGAGCTGGTTGACGCTGCAGGTGTACGGCCTTGACTTCGGGTGGGGCAGAGAGATTCACATGGGGCCGGGGAACCACGATTTCGACGGCGATTGTCTGGTTCTTCCAAGTCTTGAGGAAGAAGGTGGGTTGGTGGTGGCCGTGGGCTTGAAAATAGCGCACATGGAAGATTTCAAGAAGTATTTCTATGAGGATATCGTTGATTAATTCATGAACTGAGTAATGCTTAATATTGCTAATGCTTTTGGTCGATATATTGTTAAATCTGGGCTTCGTGTTATAATGTATCTAGATATGAGTTTAAGATCCTAGCAATTAGCAAATACAAAAGGGTTTGAATTATGTCCTTGTAAGATATATGGAGTCATTTATCAACAACTCACTGGATCAGGATTCTCTATATAGAAGTTAATATGCCTGATCGATGTACTAGCCTGCCCAAGATCTAATAGTGCGAATTTGAATAACAGAAGCAACCTAATTCTAACCCACTATGGATATGTAATTAGGTCATTTTGTGTTAAAGCGTAATGAGTATATTATTGTTTAACATAGAATTTACTAACCAATGCCTTGGTTAGAGATTAATTGCGGGCTTGCTTCATGGATCAGTACTCTGTGCGGGGGATGACAAAGGATTAATGGTAGGATCTTAAGTTATCTCTATGCTATAAGGATTTGTTAGAGAGTTTTAGTTTTATGGACTTGGAGTGGGGTTCGTTATAGACGGTTTAATCTACCCCTAACTCTTTCTAGTGAGCTTGGTGTTAGCCTGTTGACAATGAATTATCAAAAGGACTAAGCCTTATCTTAACACTTAATGTAAAATTGCTTGGGGTATAAGTTCATTAGTATAACAAAAATTTTAAGAGTCACTTTCTTCTACATTTTGATGAGGATTTGATACTGCAATCTAGTCTTACAGCACATGGTTGGAAAGTTCCATGTGTTTAGGTTCTGATGCGTCAAGTTCCATGATGTTGGGAGCCTTCTAGAGAAGTCCCGCCCAATGTAAGTGTTACCAAGTTTACGTAAGATTGCGTCTTTGCATCTTTCTACGAGTTAGTTGGGTCCTATGCACGTAGTATTTTGTTCCTAGAGTCATATTGAATCAAGAGCCAATCTTTTTTGTTTTAATAAGGGATCGTTGGTCTTCTCTTAAGAATGATTGATAAGGTGTATTGAAATATGTCTATGCTTGGAGGGTTGTTCCAAGTTGAGTCTCTTTAAAGTCATCCAAGGTTTCTTTGAGAGTTTGGAAAATAAACGCTGATAGTCCTTATACTTTGGCTTAATGAGTAATGTCATCATGGGAATATTAATTTGTTCGATGTGGTTCTCAAGCTATTTCTAAATGTTCAATATAGTCTTTAAACTATCAATTAGTTCAGTCCAGTCGCTCAACTTTCCACAACCAAGTCAAATCGGTCGGTTAGTACTATTCAAAATTTTTCATAATTAAATTATTGCCTAGATTTTGGAATACCTTTTTAATTCAATCAATTTGCTAAATTAACAAAACATATTCTATTTTATCTTTTTATTTCCCTTTTACCTTATTGGTTTATACAAATACTACAACACTTCCATTTAAGTAAATTTTAGCTTATTATCTTTATAATATAAAAGGAGAAACTCAACTTAGAGTTATAACAGGTTGATATTCTTTTTAGTTTATGTCTAAATTTTTTCATCATAATATCTAGAAATGATTTTAGTTTGTCTATAGATATCCATACTAATATGAATCTAAATCTTGTTCATCATACATTTTAAAGCACGAAACACAAAAGATTGATAATTTTAGCAATCCAAAAAATTAGAATGAAGATTTATATTATTTAAAAAGTTCATCAATCTAAAATATAATGTACAACATATACGAATATAAGTATGGGTTTGGACTCTTGGATTAGAGTTTAATCTTAACCCTATATCCATATGTTGGATTCGTATTAGTGGTCAGTACATGTCTTGTATATCAAGGTCGATTCCTTAGGAGGTGAGCAAACTATCCTACTATATGCCATGTATCCCGAGGTATATCCCTTAGATGGTGAACGTTTATTCGAACTTGTGTTACCCTCTAAATCTCTGACCACTTTAGTATTCATTGGAATTAGAGCCTAGGCTATGGTAGGTCGTTGTCATGGACTAAATATGGTTGCACCCGCAGCCCGTATGCACAATTACTGTGATGTGGACTTGCACGATTTGAGAAGACAAGTACAATTAGTCCAATAACTATTTGAGCAATCTTAATTGTTGAGGCATGGCATAAACCGTCATGACCATGAAGAGGAAGAAGACGAAGAGGAGATTCTGATACATACAGTGGAGAGGCGTCACTGTCGTTGGAACTGTGATTTTCACAATTTTGATGTCAAAGTCGATATTGCGGAACTCGAAGGCACTACTTATCGGGAAGACATCATCAACTAGCTGGACAAAATCGAGCGAGTTTTCAATGATAAGAATATTGCAGAGATTTGAAAAGTGAAACTCATGGCCATCAAACTTAAAAGCTTGCCTCTATTTGGTGGGAAATCTAAAGCGTCAACTCGTGAAGGAAAGCAGCATGTGGGAGAAAATGAAGGAGGAGCTCAAGAAGAAGTTTCTTCCGAAAACTTATAAGCAAGACGCTTTCTTCAACCATAACTTCAAACAAGAGGCGCTGCCTGTGGAAGAATACACTGCCAAATTTCACTGCCGCATTTGAACATCTCATGCTTCGATGTGATATGGTTGAAGCCGAGGAGCAAACTATCGCTTGTTACCTTGGCAGTCTTCGATCAAAAATTTCCAAGGTTGTCCAATTTATACCCTATTGATGAACCTTTAATGATGTTTTCAAATTAGCCATGAAGGTGGAAAGCAAGTCAATGGGAAAAGCGGGAGAAGTCGTGAGTTGACAAAAGAGGGATCTTCTAACCAGGGAATTCGACCTCGGAGCCTTGTCTGGACATTAAAGGTGACCTCCTCAAAACTATAGAATAACACCTCGAAATGACCATCGTAACACTTTTAACACTGACTCAAGTTACTGTCTTAAGGGTTATGGATTCGGTCAAATTGCTGCAGAGTGTCTTGATAGGAAATCGTTACTCTTGTGGAGGATGAACAAGAAGATGGGCCACAATATGACACTTTGCTCCAAGAAGACTCAAGGAATGAAGAAGAAATCACTTTTAGAGATAAAGGAGAATCTCGTCACTCAAAGGAACTCGAAGGCTATTCATCTAAAAGGATGAAAATTGACTTCATAACAATGTATTTCATACTCAGTGCACTTTCTCGCAGCAAGGTATGCGATATCGTCATTGATAGTGGAAGTTGGGGGGATGTTATTGCCACCACCATGGTAGACAAATTGCATCTCAAGGTGGAGGACCATCAGACATCCCTACAAGCTTTTTTGGCTTGAGAAAGGAATGAGCTTAAAGTAAATAAACGATGGTTTGTTGTTATCTCAATTGGCGAAGAATACAAAGATGAGGTTATGTGTGATGTTGTTCCTATGTATGTATGTCATCTACTTCTTGGGTGACCATGGTTGTATGTTTAAAGGATGATCCATGATGGCTTTTAAAACACCTATAGAACATGTGAATAACCCCACGGAACATGTCAACGAGTTGCTAGATTCATATGGAAGTGGAATGTAAAAAGTATGTATTAGGGCAAAAGCCACAAAAAACCCCATACTATGCCTACTATGATATATTTACCTCAAACTTTTTCCGTGTCACAAAAAATCCTAAACTTGTACATGCGTGACGCATTTACTCTCCATCAAAAAAGACCCTTAAAAATCTACCTACATTAATGCTGGAAAGCAAACGTTGTTGAGATGGCGTTTATGTGGCTTATGTAAAATAAAAACTACATTTTTTTGCTTAAAAATCATTTAACGGAATCTTGATGGAGGATAAATGTGTCACATAGGTAGAAGTTTTGGGGTTTATATCACAAGAAAAAGTTTAGGGTAAATGTGTTACAATAGGTATAGTTTGGGGTTTTGATATTACAAAAAAAAGTTTGAGGTAAATATATGTCACAATGTGTATAATTTGAGGTTTTTTGTGACTTTGTCCCAAAGCATTATTCAAATTCACATTCTCTGCACATGAAACATCAGTTGTTAATGCAACAAATCAAACCACGATACATGTTAGCAGAGTAAAGAAGAAGTGAATGCCTCGCTTTTTCTAATAAAATATATATCATGTTAGGAATCTAAAAGATGAGGTATGCAAAAACACAAAGAATGTGAAGGACCAAATAATCTATTTCTAAATGAACTGTACGTATAGATGTTAGAAAAGAAGGGGAAAGAGAGAGAACTGCGCTCGACAGTTGATCATCAATTATAAAAACACACTAGTTATGTGTATATACTATACTAACAAATGTGACATTTTCAGCCGCACAAAATAGAGTTTTGATTTAGCCGAATAATGGACTCTCTCTTTGGCCGCACATAGAGCTATGAACACCGTGAAGTTTGTGCAGAGAATTCTAATTCAATTGGGACGCTTTCTTCGTAGAGACGTGAGTGTTTCAAGCCGTGAGTTAATTCTCAGTGATTCACATATCAAGCAATTACTTGAGGTTAAACACTGTGAAATTGGGTGTAATCTAGCTGGAAAATGCTTGAGCATGTGAGCAATTGTAACTCTGTATTTCTTCGATTGATTAGTGGATTATTTGTGACTGGCTCTTTCTATTGAGTAGGTACCGATACTTGGACTGAACCACGTAAATCTCTTGTGTTTTTTATTGTTCCTCATTGATTTCTCCAGTGATCTCATTCTCTTGTGTCAATTTAAATGCAAGATCTATTAGCTTCCGCTACAACAATTAGTATTGGAGTTAAAGCAAGGATTTTTGGAATTGATTTGGGGATTTTGCTTGCCTAGTCTTTGTCTAGAAATTCTGTCGTTCCCCTTATATCTGGAGTGAAATTAGAAATTTGGAAGTTTTACAAGAGAATCAACTTTGGCTTGAAAAGCATTAAGATGCATATGTTATTAAAAACTCAAGATCTGACCGAGGCATTAGATGGCAAGGCTAAGTAACTAGAAACAATGAAAGATGCCGATAAGGATGAGTTAATGAAGAGGGCAAAGAGTATAATCACATTGAACCTATTGGCTAAGGTGTTAATAAAATTGGCTGAGGAGAAGGATGTTGCAATTGTAGGCAAACTTCAGGCTCTCTATGTAACAAAGGGTTTAGATATTCGTTTATACATGTTTAATAGTTGTCTCAGTATTGATTTGCAAAAGGCTCATCCATCAGAGCCCACTTTGATGAGCTTACAAACTCTTGATGGATTTAAATAATGTCAAAGAGGCCCCAATTGATGAAAAATAGGGCATGATATTGTTGGAGTCTCAACTAAAGTCATAGGAGCACTGTATCGATTCACAGTTATAAGGGCGTACTGCGGTTACCTCGAAAGAGAAAAAAATCCGCTTTGTTCTCTAAGGGTTGGCTGACGGAGTTACGAGACGACGGTTTGGCACAAGATGTTATGTGGGGACTAGTGGTTCGGGGTAGAGATAAACATTGAAGGTCTAGTAATAGAGGTAAAGGCAGGTTGAAGTCACGCCACAAAAAGTCCAAAGGCCGCATGAAGTGCTTTAAGTGTAAGGAGGATAGACACGTGAGTAGAAATTATCTGAAGAAGCAAATATGATAGATAGAATGCCATAAATAGTGTGGCGGACATTGTCGAGGAGGAGCACCAAGGATGTGGAGGCCATTTTGTATGTGACTACTAGTTTGTCAGGAGATAAATGAGTGCTAGTAGTGCTAGATTCGGGTCATTCTAATCATGTGATGCGATATAGAAATCGGTTTACCAGTTACAAGATTGAAGATGGTTGTAGAATTCTACTGGAGAATAAAGTAGCTTATGAGATTGTGGGAATAGGGACAATTCATATTTGGATGCACAATGGGGTAGAGCGCACACTATAGACGCAAGACATCAATTGAAGCTAAAAAAAACCTTATTTCTATAGGGATACTTGATGATATCAGGTGCAAGTATATAGCTGATAGTGGAGTGTTAAAAATGTCTCGAGCCGCTATGATACTAATTAAGGGGAAGAAGGTGAATTTTCTCTATCATCTACTGGGAGAGATTGTGATAGGCGTTGCTACTATTTCATCAGGTTATTCAGACTAGAACTAAACTCAATTATGCATACGCGGTTAGGGAAAACGATGTTAGGTGAGAGGGGATTGTTGAAGGGTAAAAAAACATGGAAGATAGACTTGTGGGAGCACCGCATTTTTGGGAAGTAGCGATGGCTTAAATTCAATAGAAATATGCAATTGACCAAGTAACTAGTTGACTATATTCATTCAGATGTTTTCTCGATGATTATTCGAGAAAGATACGGGTATATTTTTTGAAGCACAAATCCAAGATGTTTGATTAGTTCAAGAAGGTTAAGGCACTGACTGAGAAGCGGTTAAGTAAAGAGCAAGTACCTTAGAACCAATAACAGTAAGGAGTTATGTGTTAAAAATTTCACCAATTTCTGCCAGAAAGAATGAATTATGAGGCGTCGCATAGTGCCCTAGACAACATAGCACCATGGGGTCGCGGGATGTAAGAATATAACTTTACTTGAGGGAGTTCAGTTGATGCTTTGATGAGACTACTATTCTTGGTAGATGAGCCTTAAGACACAACTAGCAAGAGCAAACGGATCATGATACCAAGAGTGAGATGGAGCTTCAGGTGGAGCCTTTGCAGATGTCTTAGGTAACAAAAGTTGAGATTGCCAATGAGGCCACAGATCCTTGAAGACAGTGATATAGAACAACCAATATAGTCATAGCACACTATAGTAGTAGGCTGACAGAGAAGGCAAATCAAACTATTGATTCTTTATGGTTGAATAGATGTTGCTTATACATAGATTGTAGGTGATAAGATAGAGAAATATGAGCTTTTATCTTACTTTGTGGCGAGGCTAATGTTGAGTCGTCTTAGTGTCTAGTGGCAATATAGTGAAGGGATAAATCACTCTAGAATCAGACATGGGAGCTAATTAAAGTATCCAAAGGAAGAAAATTGTTGGATGCAAATGGGTCTACAAATGGAAGGAGGGCATTCGGGTGTCGAGGTATAAGCGAGACTTGTTCCAAATGTTTATACACAACGGGAGAGCAATGACTACAACATAGTGTTTTCTCCTGTGATAAGACATATTTTTATTTGAGTATTATTTCCCTGAGTTGTTACCCAAGATCTTGAGTTGGAGCGGCTAAATGTGAAAACAATGTTTCCTTACAGTGAGTTGGAGGAGTGGATTTACATGAGGCCGCTCCAGAGATGTTGCAACGTGTCATCAAATTATAATAAAAAAAATCAAATTTCAAAAAGTAAACATAGCTATCCAATTGGCTTTTCGAATAGTCCTAACTAGCCATAAAAGCATAAAAAAAGTTGAATGCTGAGTTTGAGATGAAATATATAGATGCTGTAAATAATATATTCGATATAGAGATTTCACAAGATATGGCTATAAGAGTTTTGCGTCTATCCCAAAAGAAATATATTTAAAAAATTGTGACACATCCTTACATGCAATTAGCAAAATTTGTGAGTATACCTTTAGCCAGCCACTTTAGACTTTCCCATTATCAACAAATTTGAGGATGAGGAGGAACATATGTAATGTGTTCATTATTATAGTGCAGTGAGTAGTATTATGTACCCATGGTATGCACTAGGCTTGATATTTCACAAGTTGTAAGTGTTATAGCCATATATGAAGCATGTTGGTATAGCTCATTGCAAAACTGTGAAGTGAATCCTCATATATTTAAAGGGGATAAAAGATGTTGATATAATGTAACGGAGGGACAGTAACAGCAATGAGGCCATTGATTATATGGATTCGAATAATGCCGCTGACTTGGATGAGTGCATGTCTTTATCAGGGTATGTGTTTATGCTAACAAGTGATGCAATGAGTTAGAAAGCATCCTTATATGGTGATGTTGCCTTGTCTTTGATTAAGGCAAAGTACATGGCACTAACCTTTACAGCGAAAGAGATGATATGGCTAAGAGGTTTGCTCTCAGACTTTGAGTTAGAGTAGAAAAACGTTTCTATATACTATGACAAAGAAGGTGCTATATATCTGGTTTATAATATGATTTATAAGCAATCGAAACATATCAACATCAAGTATCATTTCATTCGAGATGTTATAGCGAAGGGTAAGGTTATTGCAAAGAAGATTGCAACAGTATAGAACTCGGCAAATATGGTTACGAAGCCCGTTCCTTTGATGAAACTCGAGTTTTGCTAGGGCTGAATTGACATATGTGGAAAATGAACACTCGTCGGAGTATTAAGAGAGCTAACATGATTGATGAGCACTATGACGTGACTGCAAAACGTCAAGTCAAGTGAAAAATTGTTGAATGATATTTCAAACTCGAGCCCCTGTGTAAAACCTAACCAGAATTAGATAATGTACATCGGAATTCTTGACTGAAACCTTAACTGTTGGAGTCCGCATGGCTGTTCGAGTTTAACCAAGACTAGGATTGTTGCTTGGCCTTATCTATTTTCTTTGGAAGGGCCGCACAGTGGACGTCTCTTCTTTGGCCGTGAATGGTCGGTCAACAAAAGCTGTTAAGCGAGTTTTATCCTCCGACTCTCTTAAGCCGCACAAGAAGAACAAATAAGAGGCACCTATATATTGGGGTTTGGATTCTTGGGCAATTACAAGAGCAAATCCATTGAGTTTTTTAGTGAATGTGGGTCTAACGGATGGGTTTCGATTTAGACTCTCTCTTAGTGATAGATATCGGATTTCTACTATGTGCTTCAAACAAATTGCAATATTAGTCCTCAGGAAAAAAGTGATGAAATCCTTGCAATGACTTTTCAATTTTCTAAGATGCTATTGAATTGTAAAAACCCACTTATCATGTATACTCCAGAGACCATATGCAATCTTAGTCATTAGGAAGAAAATGACGAAATTTAAGAGGATGACTTTTCAATTGCAATAATAATCTAGATAAAATTGGGATTTTAGATATAAATTTGAAGAACCCAAAACAAGACCACCAATTTACAGTAAAATAGTATATCATTCATGGTACCAGATTAATTGTCAAAAACCTCTAATAAGATTCCACTTAAAAATAAAATATAAAAAAACTTAGTATTATCAAAGGTCTTCTTCTTACTTGTGTAAACTCTAAATGATCATATTATGAAATAAATGTTTCCTAACTATTCATTAATCTGATAAAGTAAGCAACGGAAACGAAAGTTCAATTCGACTTTCAGAATGACATTTATGATTTATCTCGACCAGCCTATATGAGTGAGGTTCCATTAAGTGGAGTTTCATTGTATTTACAACTATAAATATAACTAGAAGCCCTAAAACTTATCACGAAAGTACAATTAAGTCCTAAAATTTTCAAAAAATACAATCAAGTCATAAAACTTATCAAGAAAGTATAATCGAGTCCTAAAACTTTCACAAAGTGTAATTAGCGAAAGGACTTGATTGGATCAATTTGACAAGTTGTAAGACTTGATTGTACTTTTTAAAAGTTTTATGAATTGATTCCACTTTCTTGATAAGTTTTAGGACTTAGTTACAGTTTTTGAAAGTTTTAGGACTTAATTGCACTTTCGTAACAAGTTTTAGGACTTCCAATGCACTTAACCCTATATTTTCTTTGGTGTTTTGCCATTGTGAGACTGAAAGTCCGACATTGCTAGACCAGCATCAACTATGAACCGTGAACTTCCAAGTTTCCAGCTTTCTTTCGTTTCCTTTCTTTTTTCCTTTTTGGTGAGTTCCAACCAAGTATGTCACGAGCGAAACCCTCTCCAAAATTTCAGAGCATTCGAAGCAACCACCAAGTTCATGCAAAATCTGTTCCACCACAACTTCGGAAACATCCCCAGCAATCTTCACTCAAAGCATGCTTCGTGCTATTCCCGAAAGTTGTTGCGTCTTCAAGATCATCTCTCTCTCAAATTGTCACCCTCAATTTATATGCAAAGTCAAGGGCTCACTTGTCACCCCCATCAAAATTTGTCCTCCTTCTATTACTACATCTGTAAGCCGAAATCATCTCTTGCACAATCCAGCAAAATGTCCATGACTGTGAGGTACCGAGCCACTTACACCGTAAAGCCAGAAACGGCGACGTGGATCGGCCACTTACCGCTCTCAGAACTGGACCAAATTGGCACCATCACTCATGTGCCCACCATTTACTTCTACAAGCGACCTCCCGAATGGCTCCACCCGGCCGATGCCATCTTCACCACTCTTCAGGGTTCACTGAGCCGCACACTGGTCCCGTTCTATCCGCTCGCAGGCAGGCTCAGGTGGCTCGACGGCGGACGGCTCCGGCATGAGTGCAACGCCATGGGCGTCTGTCTCATCGAGGCCGAATCTGAAGGCGAGCTCAACGACTTGGGCGATTTCTCTCCGCGTCCGGAGTTCGAACAGCTAGTGCCGAGTGTGGACTACACGAAGCCGATTCATGAGCTGCCGCTGTTGTTGGTTCAAGTCACCAAGTTCAAGTGTGGTGGGCTCACACTGAGCTTCTCCATATCTCATGCGGTTGCCGATGGGCCGAGTGCTCTTCATTTCATCACCGAGTGGGCTCGGCTCGCTCGCGGCGAGCGACTGAGTGTCGAGCCGTACTATAATAGAAAGGTCGGTTGGTGTATGTAAAGGGTTTTCTTTTAAATACACAGAGCATCCAAACTTTATTTTTTCAGAACCAAGGTCATGGCCTCAAAACTCGATTACTTGAAGACCCATGAAAATTTAAAAAAAGATTCATGAAAACTAAGATTTTTGGGGTACTAAGAGGGGACACAACATTTTTGAATTAAATAAACCAACACCCTTTGTCACGAGAATACACAATATTTCATATTAATTGTTTAATTTTATGAACTAATATATAATTTTTAATGAAGTTAACTACATAAATGGTTAAACAGTTAGTCGCTCGGTCATTTTTATCTATTTTTTATATGCTATGATAATGTTTTCTTTTTCAAAACCATTATCTTCACATCGAACGTTTATATCTATATCTACACTATTATTACCCTTGCATGCAAATAAGTGATCACAAAAGTACCAAATTCAATTGGCAACGTGTTACTACAAGTGCATTACAATTTCCATCGTTCCACCTATTATAATTTTATGTTATTTGCCCGTTGTCGAATGTGTTCTTACATCAACTCGCATTTTCAAAAAATTTTTGCAAGCTTCCCCACTTCGATAACTTGAAAAGTTTGACTTTTATTTTCAATTTTTCGTCGATTCTATGTAGATTATGCAACATATTCAGTAGTTCATTTGAAAAGTTGATCTTCGTTATGGATGTTCGATTCTATCTTTTAATATTAATCAGAAACTTTCTACAGAAACACTTAGAACATCGTTTCATCCATGACAGTCGTCTATTTGCATTATTGATGCACAAAGTACTAATTTCTCGACTAATTTTTCAACAAGGTTTTATGGGTGGGCGAAGATCCATCTGTCACAATGCCGCCGCCGCCGCCGCGATTGGAGCACTCCGAGTTCAACCCCCCACCGCTGCTGATCGGCCACACTAACAACCTAGAAGAGCGTAAGAAGAAGACCACCGTGGCTATGCTAAAGCTGACGAAGACCCAAGTTGAAACACTAAAGAACGCAGCGAACAAGGACCGAGCCGGCCAGCATATGCGCCCGTACACCCGATACGAGACGATGGCTGCACATATTTGGCGGTGTGCGTGCAAGGCACGCAAACACAAGCCTGAGCAGCCGACTGCACTTGGCATCTGCGTCGACTCCCGCCGCCGCCTGCATCCGTCGCTGAAGCCCGGATACTTCGGCAACGCAACCCTGGACGTGATTGCTGCTGGCACGTCAGGTGAGCTGGTGTCAAGCCCACTCGGGTGCGCCTCGAGCAAGATTCGAGAGGCCATCGAGAGGGTGACCCACGACCATGTGAGGTCGGCCATCGAGCACATCCGGAGACAACCGGACCTGACCTTGTTTCAGGATGTGCATGCCCTAGGGAGCACACGAGGGCCTTTCTATGGAAACCCTAATCTCGGGGTGGTGAGCTGGTTGACGCTGCCGATATACGGCCTCGACTTCGGCTGGGGGAGAGAGGTCCATATGGGGCCAGGGAACCACGATTTCGATGGCGATTCTCTGGTTCTCCCAAGTCTTGAGGAAGAAGGTGGCTTGGTGGTGGCTTTGTGCTTGCAAATCGCGCACATGGAAGATTTCAAGAAGTTCTTCTATGAGGATATTGTTGATTAATTCAAGAACTGGTTAATGTTTAATAAAGCTTTTAGCCGATATATTATTAAATCTGGGGATGAAAAAGGTAACTGTTATAATGTATCTAAAAACGACTTTAAGATCCCAGCAAATTAGCAAATACAAAAGGGTTTGAATTATGTCTTTTTATAGAGATATGGAATCAATTGTTAATGTCTCACCAGATCCGGATTCTCTCTATAGAAAAGTTAATTTCCCTGATTGATATATTAGCCCACTCAAAGTCTAATAATCCGAATTCGTCTAGCAGAGGAAACCTTTAGAATTCTAAATTAATATATGCAATTTGGTAATATTATGTCGATGTGAAATAAGTATAGTATTTGCTAATGTTAGGCTCGTAATTTATTTGTTAGTATTATTTGTCGGCTTGTTTCACAGAGTATTGCTATATGCAGGATAACAAAGTAAGAGTGGTAGGATTCCGAGTTATCTCTATCAGATTGGGATATCTTAGAGAGTTTTAGCTTTGCAAGTTCGGAGCAGGGCTCATTAGAGATGCTTAGTCTACCCCCAACTCCCCAACTCTTTCTAGTGCGTTTGGCGTTGGCCCATTGATGAAGAATTATGAAGAGGACTAGGGCTTATCCAACAAATAATGTAAAATTGTTTGGGGGCATAAGTTCAACTCTATTGGCAGAATTTTAAGAGCACTTTCTTTGGCATTTTGACGAGGATTTCATACTTCAATCTGGTCTCACAAGATACGGTTTGGAATGTTGAAGGTGTCTAGTTTCTAATGGATCCAGTTCGATGATATTTGGAGTCTTCAAGATAAAGTTATGCTCAATTTACTAAGTGCTGCTACGTTTACCATTGATTGAGTCTCCTAAGGTGGATTCCTTTGGAGATGAGAATCTATCCCATCATATCCCCTATATCCTGAGCTGATTACTTAGGTGTTGAACATTTAATTTGTCACACTTATGTTACCCTTTAAATGTCCGATCACTCTAGTATCTGTTGGTAACGGAGCCTAGTGCCAGGTCGTTGTATTGGACTAAATGTCGCTGCACCCCCTAGACTGCGTGCATGACTACCGTGATGTCCAATTGGATGATTTGAGAAGATAAGTGCCACAACTCCAATAACAATTGGAGTAATCTTAATTGTCGAGGCATGGCGATTCCCGTAATGACAGGAAGGAGATGAAGAGGAGATGAACTGCTTCCATGATGACCATTCTGATACATCTTGGGTGAACAGGCTCCTTTGCGTCGCCGTTGAATTGTGATCTCACGATTTGGATGTCCAATTCGACATTCCAGACTTTGAAGGCACTATGCATCCGGAAGACTTCATCGACTGGCTCGACACAATCGACCAAGTTTTTAATTATAAGAATATTGCAGAGAATTAAAATGTGATACTCGTGGCCATCAAACTTAAAAGCATGCCTCGATTTGGTGAGAAAATCTGAAGCGTCGGAGAGCTTGTGAAGGAAAGTAGCATGTGGGATAAAATGAAAAAGGAGCTCATGAAAAAGTTTCTTCCCGAAATTTAGGGTGAATTTCTTTTGCGAAAAATATATTATTTCTGGAAAAAATTTTCAAGAAAACAATTTTAATTTAGTGTTTTGCTGAAACCTACAAAGTATATTCCGTCGTTTGGTAAGAAAAATTTGATGAGAAAAATTATCAAATAATTTGTATTTTCTTAATTACTTTTTATTTTTATATACTTTTCTTTTCTTTTTCTTTTTTTATTTATTTTCTTCTACCTTGGCCGGTCGCTAGCCATGATGATGGGCCGACAACTAGCCACAAGCAAGCTCTAGCCTCACCCAAGGTCAGCGAGGCTCAAGCTCGCCAGGGTGGCCCCGGGCAAGCTCGAGGTTCGCCACTAGAGGCCGCGAGCTCGCCCGACATGGCGAGGCCTGAGCTCACCAGGCTTGGGCAAGCTCAAGGTTGGCTGCTAGAGTCCGCAAGCTCGAGCCTCGCTACCAGAGGCCATGAGCTCGCCTGATCTAGCAAGGCCCGACCTCTCAAGCTGTTGCTATGGCCGGTGATCGAATGAGGAAGAAGGCAACGAAAATAATAATAATAATAATAATAATAATAATAATAATAATAATAATTTTTGATTTTTTAAAATAATAAAAGTCTATTTTTTGAAAAATAATTAAAATTTTGATATTTTTAAGTATTTTTATAAGAATAAACGTTTTATTAACTAAAGACTCGAGCCCAAGTGCCGATGACCCACGTATAGCCATTGTGGACTCGGGCCTACGGGACAAACTAGAGTTGGAGCATTGTGGACCCGAGCACGGCTTTTATGCACTCAAGTTTGGGTATCGGAGCATTGGGTGCGAACATTGGGGTTCAGGCTCGCCCTTGATGGACCTAGGGCGTGGGCGTCGGGGGCCTAGGCCCGGCCATCGGAGACCTTGTCCTAAATGCCGGGACCTGGGAACCAACATTAAGGTTTCTACGCCCAAGTGAAGAGTTTCGGGTCCAAACGTCGATAGTCAATCATATTTCGAAAAACATTTTTCGGTTCTATCAAAGAGAAAATCATGTTCCTAAATTTAAGCTTTTGTAAGAAAAGCTTTTCCATTGACTTGAAAAGCATTTTGTGTTGACTCATTTTCCTAGAAAAATCAAACAAACGATGAAAAGTGAGCTAAATGTTTTCCCCAAAAATATTTTCTGCAGAGCAAAAGGACCCTTATATGTGAGATGCTTTCTTCAAATTCCACAACTTCAAACTAGAGGAGCTATCTGTGGAAGAATACACCGCCCAATTTGAACATTTATGGTTTCGATGCCATATGGTTGAGGCCAAGAGTAAATTATCGGTCATTACCTTGGCGATCTTCAATCTAGGTGAGGACCACGACCCTTGGCTACAATAAAAAGAAATGAAATGAAATGAAATTTTCAAAATAATTAAAAAACTAAAAAAATTGTTTACGTCAATGCTAACAATACCACGTAAGACGATCGATGTCCAAGTCAGTAATTTCAGGCTAAAATTGACCAAATATGCTACATTGGATAAATGTCAAAAGGTTTATGACTTAATTTGCCAAATTAAAAGATGTATCACTGAATTAACACAAACATAATAGATTTATGACTTTTTTGGTAATTTCGACTTTTGAAGTTGAATCAATTTAAACTTTTCTAAGGTTTCCTTGAGGGTTAGAGTATTTTGATTAATGATAGAATTCTTGGATTGGAGTTTTTACTTAATTTCATACCTCTTTGTTGCATTCCAGTGAGTGACAAGTTACATGTCCTATATTCTAACATGGATTTTTTAGGAAGTAATAAGTTTCTACCCCAGTATATGCGATGTATCCTCAGCTGGGAAAATCCTATTGATTGTGGTTTTCTCCGGACCACCCAGTAAAGCAAGAAAAAATGGGGCAACTCCTTAGGTCATGAGCATTTACTTGGTCACATTTGTGTTAACTTAAAAATCTTCGACCACTTCGGTATCACCTGCACCCTCCTGACTCGCGGCAGCACATCATTGCCCATGATCTCTTGACACGTGAGGCCTATGTCTCCCTGACACGCGACAACCCCCGATTTCCCTACACGAGGATTGTCACATAGCACAATCTTGTCTATTAAACATCCTAGCACTCTCACTATGAATACCTAATTAATTCATTAATTTATGGACTTTTGGCACTTCGAAACTTCAGCAATCCTAGACTTCTGAAATCCTGGATGTCTTGATGGCACGACTCCGGCAGCTCGAACTATAAAGAACTCTCCACATCTGAATATATGCTTCTCCTAACTTCAAAACGACTCCAAGCAACGCAAATCTTCTCACCTGCCAAATGACATTCGAGTCTACAAGAATTGTCCCCTCATTTGTTGGGTTCCGTAAGTTCTAAAAACGCAGTGGAATTTATAAACCGAAACCCTAGACAGGATTCATGCGTATATTGAAATCTAAGTAGAAGCTCGACACGTATCTTTTGCAGATCGAAGGTAAATTGACAATCGATTATGTCTGGATTAGTGCCCCAAGTGTTACGCCTCTACCGGTATCCACACACACGAACGAAAGTCTCCAACGATCCAAGTACTAGCTAAAGATCTTAGACTTCTTTTTCCTGATCGCTTTTGATCTTCGAGACTCTCTCTAAGATCTCTAAATAGAGAACGATTCTCTTCGTATTTTCTTAGGTTTTTTTTTGTCACCCACACGCTATATATATATAGTCTCATTATTTAAGCGAATTAAAAGAAATGAGGCCGTGCGATTTGAGCTCGCCAAAATGTCCACCTTCAATCGTACGTTTAATCATTATCTCATAACGTGCACGACCGCATAGATAAGTTGAATAGGAGAATAAATTAAAATCTACTTCTTAATTTAAGTAGATCCCGGCGCACAGAAAATATTAACTCAGTTCGTTATTGTGTGCGACCCTATAGGTTCACTAAATATTAGCAGTGTGCTCAAAACCCTTTTTGGCCCACAAGTCATAAGCGGTCTCTAGCAAGACATTATGACTACCTAAGTATAGTGAAAGTCGGTTTTTCGACGCAACCTAATCTACAACTAATATTAGAGTATCAACTTGGATTGATTCTTAGGACAAACCACTAACAATCCTACACCTTCCCTTCTCTACTTCATCCCACTTTCGATGTTAGCCACGCGTGACCTTAATTTTTTCACAAGTATAAAGGACATTGATTGTGAAGCTCCTCAACATTTTGACGGCTCTCACTGGGAAAAAAGAGTGATTGGGCGAAGTCGTGCCTCCAAAGAAGAGGGACGGCAATGCATAGGATAGCTCTCAAGTTGGCGTCAACGACGACATGACGACCGATTGGAAAATCACAATAAAAATGCAAATCAATTCCGACTCTCTGACACACAAGATACATCTGCACCAGCACATAGTTTAAACGAGCGAAGCTTCACAAGTGGCGACGCCTCTATGTCTTAATGAATATCATGCTCACAACAAAGAGATTTGCTGTAGTTGGAGGAGATGACGCACGAAGCCTCACAAGTAACGAAGCCAAAAGCTCGTAATGAATATTATGTGTAGAGCAAAGAGGTTAGCGATGGTGGGGGTCTTTGACAACTAGAGAGAGAGAGAGACCCATGGCTTGTTGTCGCTAGTAATTGAACTTGATCATGAGCTTGACGGTAGGCCCGGCCCTCGCCCAAGCCCTAAGGCCTCCATGACTTTTTTGGATAGGTTTGGATAAAAGCATTTAGTGAGAAGGCCATTGTCACTACTAATTGGACCTGATCAAGAGTCTGACGGCAGGGCAAGGCCTCGCCCAAGCCATGAGGCTTCGATGACTTTTTTGGATAGGTTTGGATAAAGGTGTTTAGTGAGAAGGCTTAGCCTTGTTATCGCTACTAATTGGACTATATCATGAGCATGATGGTGGGGCCAGGCCTCGCACAAGCTGTAAGGCCTCAATGACTTTTCTAGGTAGGTTTGAATAAAGGTATTTGGTGAGAAGGTCATTGTCGCTACTAATTAGACCCGATCATGAGTCTGATGGCGGGGCTAGGCTTCACCCAAGCCATAAGGCCTGGATGACTTTTTTTGATAGGTTTGGATAAAGGCATTTTGTGAGAAGGCTCAACCTAACCTGATTGGGGCCAAGCCAAGCCCGTCCTACCCAAAGATTTGTCGATAATTAGTTCGTGATTGGTGGACTTAGGCAAAATTTTAGGTCCGATTGGTGGACTTAGGCAAAATTTTAGGTCCAATTGTAAGGCTCAGTCTAGTCCGGCCTACATAATTGTCACCTCTACAGCTAATATGATAGCTTACTATCGATCTACCCAACGATCGACGTCTGATTCATGCCACACGACTGAAAGCTGAGTGCATGAATAGTTTGGCCTTGAGAGAACATGACTGGATCTAGCCATTGCCGAACAACAACGACGCCTATCATTGCGAGTGGTGACACTTGATCATTGTCCTGCAACGACGGACATCACTTCTGTGAGCAGTGGATGGAAGGAGAGCTGAAGAGCATGAAAAGAGAGAGAGATTTTCACTTCGGAGCTCGCTAAATAGAGGTGACGAACCACCCTATGACCCTCAAAATTTAATGGAGCTGGTGAAATATACATTACATGGAATCTTAAATGCAAGTTGAAGTGCCTTTTACACAAAGCAAGCCCCACAAAATATGGTTTCTAAAGAGTCTGTAAGGAGGCAGCCTGCCATTTATCGGTGTATCGTTGCTGCCATCCAGCCGGAGGAGCTAGCCCGGTCTTCCTAATAGTTCTTCTCGAATCGCTCCAGTACAATGGTTGAGAGGGTCAGCAAGACCCTCGCAGGGAGGAGTAAGAATGACACCAGATAGTCCGTATTGGGTTAAACCCGAACGAGATTGTTCGTTCCCGTATGTTCTCCTTGCTCCGAGCTAGCAGTCCGGGCCGGATTTCCGATGGTAGTCCTGCTACGGCCTCCGACCGTCTGCCCCATCTTAGCAGAAATGCTCTCTCTCTCTCTCTCTCTCTCTCTCTCTCTCTCTCTCTCTCTCTCTCTCTCTCTCTCTCTCTCTCTCTCTCTCTCTCTCTCTCTCTCTCTCTCTCTCTCTCTCTGCGGGCGCGAGCTCCCACCAATGTCCCATGATGAGAGAGAAGAATTCTTTTAATTGAGTTTATGTATTAATAGTAACATATATTTGAGCTTACCTGTGGATTCATTCATATTTCTTAGTATACAAGCCACCATCACTTATCCGAATACGACCAGGGAAGGAAAATATGGCCAAATCCCAAAGGAAAATTTCGTACTTTATCCTTGTACTTTACATAATCATGTCCTTACTCTTTTATGTTTTTCTAGTAGTCTTTTGCTTGCACAATTGTCTAATCATGTCCCTCCGACACACCAAATTTAGCAAATCTGGTTGACATGGTCGTCGGTTCATACCGGAATATGAAATGGACAATGCCAACCTGAAAGCACAGTGGAAAATGAGAAAAAAATTGTTTTATCCTTTCACATTATCCACGATAGACTCCATATGGGGATTGACATTTCCAAAATGTTGCTCACATCACACTTAGACGATGTCCAACGACCACATTAGTTAGATTTGGACGGATTTAGTATCGGAAGAACTTAGTCAGATAATTTGTGCAAGTAGAAGACTTGATTAAGAAAGGCATGAAAGCACGTAGATGAACACTAATACAAATTTTCTCTTCCAAAATCCTAGTTTGAAGCTGTCTCTCTTGCTGTCGTCTTTGACGTTGCAAAAGATATCGGTCCAATCTGGCTAGACAGTCTATTAATCAGACATCGAACTACGTAAAGAATCTAATCAACAGCCAAATTAACACAAAATCCGCCAAGTCAGCTGATGTTATCTTCGTTTCTTCATTTGCTCATTCAATTGCTCTTTTTTCTTTATATCTTGTGCTCTTTTAATCTATTGGCATCCCCTTTCGCTATGGATGCGGCATGTGATATACAAGTATATTTATGCTGCAAATGATAATCATTCTCTTTCTCTATTTTTTTATTTTTCTATTTCTGAAAATAGGTTTAGAAGAGAAATCCGTTTGATAACGCAATTTCATTTTTCTATTTCTAGAACAAATTTTTATTTCAGAAATAAGTTTGAAACAAAAATGAGAAGTAAAAATTTTCTACTTTTTTATTTCTAGAACAAAAATGACAAATAAAAATTATTCTCATTGCTCGCCCTCCCTATTAGCCGATCACCCAACTGCCGACCACCGCTACCCACCTACCATCTGCCAACTCCCACCGTTCGCCAGCCATTGTGGGCCATTGCCCACCTCTCACCACCAGCTGACACCCTCCTCTCGCCACTATCGCCCACCTATCGTTCACTGCCTCCCGCCATTTACCAGCCATCATCTCCCACCGCCAACCGTCATGGTCGCAGCCCTCCTCTTGCCGTCACCCGCCTCCCATTGCCGACTGCCAACTGTCGCCTGCATCTCGTTGTTGCTCGATGTTGGCCGCCTCTTGCCACTGTCCTCCGCCTCGGCCGCACCGCCATTCACCGCCACCTCCTGCTGGCCGCCCACCAACCATTCGCCTAAGAGAAAAATTTTATGCCATTATCAAACAAAATTTTGTTTCGGGGAACATAAATTTTGTGTTGTTATCAAATACGTATTTTTACTCAAAAACTAATCCATGAAGTAAAAATATAAAAATACATTTCTAGCTAGAAATTGATTTCTGAATAGAATAGTTGTCATTTGCACCCTTATACTCTTCAAAAAAAGTCCAATGCGGTGGTGATATTCCATCGGTTACAAAGTCTATGTTCAGTGGACACACCGATTCAAGTTTTTTTAACATTGACAAATCGACCCACGATGCTATCGTCTCCTCTTTCCAATAACATGGACTCATGTGATCACATTCCCAGTTGACAACCTGATTGAGTTGTAGACAAAAAAAAAAAAAACCTGATTGAGTTGACCACCCCCAACACCCCCCCCACCCCCAATCAGAGTCAATGCAACTATCATCATCGCTCTTGTTACTTAATTCAATTCTATCTGTAGCATCGTCACAGTGTCAGCACTGTCCTTGGATCCAGCTCCATCCGTACGGCGATGGGTCAATGTTGTTTTGTAGCTGGATTGATCCGGTAACAAGTTGCCAAAGAGTAATATTCGATGAACCAATGAAACGAGTATGTTGGAATTTTGAATAAAGATTTTAGGAATCAATTAAAAATATTAAAATATTCGGAATCGAATTAGCATCTATATAATAAATTTATAATTGATTAGACAATTTTTCCAACGTATATAGACAAGGGTAAATTGTGATATCTTGACTCCTTGATTTTCTAAAGGCTAATGGAGGCCTTTTTAAGGTCTCTTAAAGTTCTATCGTATTGTACATAATACTTTTGCATAACAATCAATAAGAGCCAGTTTCCTTTTTTTTTCTTTTTTTGTTATCCTGTCCTCTGTCTGGATTTTCATTGTGATGACTTAGGATATGTCTCACACTACAAAAAAAATTTTTTCGACGAAATTTCCAACGAAAAATTCTGAAAAATTCGTTGGAAAACGAATTTCCAATAAATTTTCCAACGAAAAAAAATTCGTGGGTAATTCGTCATCGGAAAATTTTCCAACAAAAAATTTTAATTTTCGTTGGAAATTTGCGACGAATTTTTTTTCGTTGAAAAATTTGTTGGAAAACTCGTGGCTAAATTCGTTGGAAAAGCTACAAAAAAAATTTTTTGTCGAAAAATCGTGGAAATTTTTTTTCCAATGAAATTTTTTTTTTTGGTCGAAAAATTGCCCTCGTCGACGGCGAGCTCGGCCCTCGCCGGCGATGAGGCTGGGCCTCGCCGGCCATGGCGAGGGCCGAGCTCACCCAACCCCGCCTGCATCTGGGCGAACCTGGGAAGCTTAAACGCTCGCCATGGCCGGCGAGCTCGAGCTCGCGGATTCGATCCCTCCCGAGCTCACTGTCCATGGCGATCATCTCTCGACTTCGGTGAGGAAGAGGAGAAGCAACCTTAGGGCTAAGTGCCTCGGCCTCCCTCCGGGTAAAGGCACGGGCGGAGGTCAGCTTTTCAGATGATGACATCCAAACCGCACTCAAGTCGCTAAAAGCAAAATTCCCAAGGTGCATCGCGGCGAAAAGCCGCAAACGAAAGTCGAGCCACCAACACCACCACCAACACCAATAGCTGCTAGCCGCCCCGAGGGCGGTGGAGCGGCATGTGCAGGGGGGAGAGGAGCGGAGGCGACCCGACTGGAGGAGGAGGAGGCGGAGGGGGGCGCGGACCACTGCCTGGCGGGTATAAATCGACGAGGCAAGTGGACGAAGGAGGAGGAGGAGGAGGAGGAGAAGGGGAGAAGGAAGATGGCATCGATCACCAAGTTGGGCCCTCCTCTCCTGTTTCTCCACTGACGCCACTACACCAGCACCGCTCGATTCCATGTTTCTTGATCCTCCTGTCGCGGCAGAGTTCAGCGCAAGGTTCAATCCGTCCGACCAGCTGGGGTTCATTAAGGAGGCCTTCGAGTTCGTGGCCAAGCGGAGCGAATTCCTCACGCATGTGGGGGCGGAGAGGGACATCGCGACGGTGTTGAGGGCGGTGAGGGAGAAGCAGAAGCAAAAGCTGAGGTAGGTCGAGAGGGAGAAGGAGAGGGAGCAGGAGAGGGCTAAGAAGGCGAAGGCGAAGTCTAGCGGGAGAAGGAAAATTATAATTCGTTGGAAATTTCCAACGATCTTGAAAAATTGAAATTCGTTAAAAAATTCGTTGAAAATTTCCAACGAATTTTCTAACGAAAATTGTACACCCTAAAATAATTGCCCGAAAGATCTAAAATTCGTTGGAAATTTCCAAACGAATTTTCCAACGAAAAATTGTACACACTAAAATAATTGCCTAGAAGATCTAAAATTCGTTGGAAAATTGTATACACTAAAATAATTGCCCGGAAAATAGAAATTCGTTGGAAAATTCATTGGAAATTTCCAATGAATTTTTTTTCGTTGAAATTTCAATAAATTTTCCAACGAAAATTGTACACACTAAAATAATTGCCGGAAAATTGAAATTCGTTGAAAAATTCGTTGGAAATTTCCAACAAATTTTTCAACGAAAATTGTACATACTAAAATAATTGCCGGAAGATCTAAAATTCGTTGGAAAATTCGTTGAAAATTTCCAACAAATTTTCCAACGAAAATTGTACACACTAAAATAATTTCCCGGAAAATTGAAATTCGTTGAAAAATTCGTTGGAAAGTTCCAACGAAAAATAATTCGTTGGAAATTTCTAACAAATTTTCCAACGAAAATTGTACACACTAAAATAATTGCCCGGATGATCTAAAATTCATTGAAAAATTCGTTGAAAATTTCCAACAAATTTTCCCACGAATATAAAAAATGCCGAACAATACCGGGTTTTTTTAATTCGTCGCAAAATTCGTTGGAAATTTCCAATGAATTTTGAGACGAAAAATTTTTTGTTGGAAATTTCCAACGAATTTTATTTTTCGTTGGAAAATTTGTTGCAAATTTGCGACGAAAATTTTTTTGTCGCAAATTTTCGTGGCAAAAATTCAGTTTTTTTGTAGTGCCAGATATGCAAGTCGACATTAAACATCCTTTCATTAAGTGTCATTCTATTGAGCTAATGTTCGAGAAACAGTAAACTCAATAATCCATCGGAGATGAAATGAAAATGAGGTACTACCGTCAAACGACATGTATTCATTAGCTAGTTTTTATGAAGAGTTGATTTTACCCACGTCGCTTGACGATAGGATTTATTTACTCTTTATATACATGAAGTTTCTATCCACCTATCATTTTAAGTTTTTGGATAAAATCGTGATTTGATATTTAAATATTTTAACACTTTCTTATGCGTAGGTTGAACTTTTGGCCTAAGCCATAGGCGTGGAAATATGTAATAGAGGAGATAAATAAAGTCTAGAAGATTTGAATGCATGATCTCTTGCTTTGATATTATGTTGAAATATACATGTTATCTATGTACATGCAAACACCATCCACCTATTTGCTTAAGCTTTAGGTTCTAACCCAGTTTATTTTCCATGTGTATTCACCCATTCGTCAAATTCCACGTGTCAATAGGCTTAATAATATACTCTTTATATACATGTAGTCTTTCTCTACCTATCAGCTTAAATTTTGAGGTTAGACTTTCTAACACAAATTACTTGCCAAAATGATTTCTTAATGGGGAATTATTAAATCATTCATAAACTTATTGTAAGGATGTCAATTCAGTTCTAAACTTTTCAACTTTGATAATTTAGTCATAAACCTTCGTGTAAAGTTCCAATGTAATCCTTCAAGCTAATTTTTTTGTTAAAAATTGCTGACGTGGAGGTGTGCCACACAAAATGGCCATCTATGACTAGTCGTCATGTAAGCAATTTGGGGAAAATTGACCGAAATAAATATATCAAAATTTCTCACAAAAGTTTAGAACTAAATTGATAAAATTAAAATTTAAAGTTTAATTGACATTCATACGATTCTAGGATCGGTTAATTTTCCCATTTCTCAATTCTACCGTGGATTAAACCCATGAAAAGTAATCCATGTATTTATTGGAGATAGAGCATTAATCACAAGTAGTGGCTCATTAATTGCAAGTAATTTTACTAGCAAAACTAAATTTATTCATCGACATAATAGATAAAGGCATTCACAAAATTCTATACTTAAAGGAAAATTACATTAAATTAAGTGAGTAGCGCCTTAGGCGCGTTTGGTAACCGGCCAAATAGTAACTATTTCTATTCTTTTATTCCTAGAATCAGTTTTGGAATAGAAATCCGTTTAGTAAATTTTTTGTTCCTAGGCACAAATTTGCAAAAATTTGTTCCCAAAAATCAGTTTTGGAACAAAATCAAGAAGCAAAAAAAAAATTATTTCTTGATTCTGGGAACAAGAATCAGAAATGGAAAATAATTTTTTTTTTTGTTTTTGGCTTTCTTCTTTTTCTTCTTCTTCTTCTTCTTCTTCTTCTTCTTCTTGGCCTGTGGCCGGTTGTCGGTGGCTGTGAGCCGCCCTTGCCCAGGCGGCGAGGGTCCAGCCCTCGTCGACCCTGGCCATGGCCAAGGAAGGGGAAGGGGAAGAAAAAAAAATTCAAAATATTATTAATAAAAAAAATTTGTACAGTTATCAAACGTGTTTCTTTCTTTTTCTATTTCAAGAATAGAAATTTTGGGCAGTTACCAAATGCTTTCAAATACTTAGAAATTATTCCAGGGTACGAATTAAAAAAAATCATTTTTTAGCAGAATCGGTTTCTGGAAATAGAATAGTTGCACCCTTAGTAACTAATTGGGACGATTTCAGTCCCATGAAAGTCAACATTAACTACCAATATAAGCGTGTAATTCATAAAAATCTCAATCAACGTCGGATTTCGCGCAATTTCATTACAATAATTCGAAGTCAGCGGTGCAGAATCAAGACAGCCTATGATTTCCCAGGAACAAGTAATCTCAAGGCTGCAGGTGATTTCTTTAAACAGATGCATTTTCAATATCACATACTATTCATAACAAAGCGCACCTTTATGCATTTCTTGCGTGCATAATCACGAGATGCTCGATTCGGATGTAATTTTTAGTTCTTAATGCAAGGACCTTCGATCATCTAATCTCATATTTTTAATCAACATTCAAAAATCCAATCAGTGACATTCAACGTATGGATGTCAAATATTTTGAAAGGCGGAGTCAGTTTTATCAACAAATCATTTTTCAATAACTTCTATAATTTTCAAAACTAATTACTGAAAGTAGTCACATGCATAGGGCCTTGGTTAGAGGTGACGAAATGGGTCTAGAAACCATATTTGATAATGCAGGTTGTAAATGGGTTGTCTTAAGTCTTAAAATTATACTTAAGTGGGTTATAAATGAGTTGTGTAACAACTTAATGGATTTTACATGGATTGATAATTAACCCATTTCTAACCCATATTAGGTGGAGTTGGAGATGTCGGGCCAATTTTTATAATTTTTATTTTTTACAAAAATTTCTGAATTTTTTAAATATTTTTTATGTTATCTTATTTTATTTTTTTATTTTTCTTTCTTTCTTTTCCTTTTTTTTTCTATGAAGTCTAGCGAGGGTCAACGGTGATCCTTTCTGGTCATAGGCAAGGGCCAGTCAACCCTTGTAGACACGGTTGAGGGTCACGGCCCTCGCCATACAAAGAAGGAAAATAAAGGAAAATAAAGAAAGAAAAAGAGAAAAGAAAATATAAAAATGTAAAAATATAAAAAATCAATTTTTTAAAATTATAAAAATTGTCCACTAGATTTGTATTGTGTGGCATTCTTTAACAACATAATTTTTTTAAAAAAAGTCATAAGAAACAAGTTTTCCTAATTTAGTTAAATATGGAATTGTTTGAGTAATATGGGCTGGTCAGATATGAGTCGAGAAATTTGCATTACGAATTAATGGGATATATACTAGTTAATAAGTCAATTTGGATTGAATCACTTATGACCCAATCTGACCCCATCCATCCATTTAGCAGGTCTAGCCTCAATTAAAGGATAGAAAGCCCTCGGGGCCTCCACTTCTCCTGTTCATTGACTCGGTCCCCTCAGTATATAGACCTAGAGTTGATATATTTAACGGGACTTTCTACGGATGCAAACACTTCAATATATTCTCCTCAACTTCCGGTAACTTCAAATTTCAATTAAGCAGTATAACAATCACACTTTAATAATCTAAATCATATCCATATTGATTTCAACAACAGAAGGGCTTATTTTGTTGCAAAATGTGGCTGTTTCATAATTAATTTCAATAGAACAATGGCCTATTTTCCATCAAGTTTTATTTCTACATCTAGTAACATACGACAGGGTTCTATAATTTCAAAAATTATTTCAACATTGTTACGAACTATACATGCAAATTTTCTAAAATTTTTTCTTAAAGATTAGTCCCTTGCCTGAAGTAACTTTAACACCTGCAAGAAAATTACCCCAAGAACAAGAAAACATCAAATGAGGGAGATTTTCTGTTCAAGAGAGCCAAAATCACAAGAGAGAAAGCTTAGAGCAAACATTGCCTAAATGAGAAAATTGGGAGTTTATCTATAAGCGAATCTTACCTTAAAAGGGGAATGATACATAGCATAGGGGAAATGGTGCGAAATTGACATAAATGACTGGAAAGTGTTTAAAGTGATGCACAAGGGTAAGAGAACACCAGATCTAGGCTTACAAAGCACAATCTCGCGCTATTGGGACCATTTCGCGGTGTCGTCGTAGGCCTAGCACAGCGTCTAGATCCTCATTGGGCTCGCATGTCCCTGACCAAATTGGGCCCAGTCGAGCAGTCTGTTGCTTTCACTTAATTTAATGACAAAATGTTTTTCTCTTAATAAAAGGGCAAATTCTTTGCTAAATTGGCTTTCTCACGATGCGATCCACAGGTTAGAACTAACATATGTTGGCCGGCGATGACGACAGGCTTGACCAAATTTTGACGGAAAAATTGGTCAATGATTCCTGAATTTATTGTACATAAATCAATCGATTCCTTAACCTTTTAACAAAACCAATTTAGTTCCAAAATTTTGAGGGAAAGTGCAATCAAATTCTCTTGGCCAAATCCCGCCTAACTAATTTGATATGACAATTCAATCACTGCCGACTATCCTATAACTTCATTTGGAATACTTGAATAATGGAGAATTACCGTAAAAGTCTTAAACATATTGCATTTGTGTCAATTTAGCCATAACCTCTTTTTTTTGTGAATTGAGTCGTAAATATTTTGCATTTATCTCAATTTAGTTCATCTAGCCAATTTTAATTGGAAATCGCTGAAATGGATGTTGCCCGTCCTATATGGCACAACCGACGCTAACGTGAACATTTTTAAAATATTTTAATAATTTTTTTATTGATTTATTCTTTTTTATTCTTTTTTTTCTTTTCTATCTCTTTCTTTGTTTTCTTCCCTTCTTCCATTAACCTGTTGCTGGATCTTAACAACTAGCCAGAGGCAAGGGCCAACGAGGGTAAGCCTCGCTAGTGGCCTCGTTGTCACTAGGCGAGGCTCCCCCTTGCTAGTAGCTAGCAACCTCATCGGCCCTCAACTAGGTAGATCGCCGAGGTTCGATGACTAGGTAGAGGAAGAAGGGAAGGAAAAAAAAAAAAAAGAGAAAGAAAGAAAAGGAAAAATAACAAATAAATTGAAAAATTCGAAAAATATTTATTTAAAAATGTCCGCGTCACCGCTAAACGTCCCACGTAAGATGGCTAGCGTTCATATCAGCGATTTCCAACCAAAATACGCAGGATGGACGGCATGGCACAAATGGAAAAGGTTTAGAACTCAATTGGTAAAAAGAAAGAGTTTATAATTGAATTGGCACAATTGCAATAGATTTAAAACTTTTTTTGTAATTTTCCCCTTAAATAAAGATTCATTTCCTACTACACATAGTTGCCTACTGTAGATATAAAGTGTAAATATGAAATTTTTGTATCTGTAGATCTACTATGTTTATTTCCTTTAATATTTATTTACTTCCTTCTTGTATCCCCACACTTGTACTATATTATGCAGACAATTTAATGAGAAAAGTAGGGGATTTCCCCAATTTGCGCAATGGCATAAGTTAACACTGTACAAATCACATGATCAACGACCATAACTTTGGAGGGACCTGCTTTTAGGTCTTGTCCTTTCGTGATTCAGGGTGCTAATGAAGAAGAACTTGACTTAGTTTAAAAAAAAAAACCCCATGCATGAGAATCTTCTGCAGGTTTGTAAGTGTGCATATAAATGAAAGCAAATTAATTTTTGCTATTCCTTGCTTTAATTGCATGTATGCAGGCTTACATGCTTCTTCGTGGTCCAACCAAGCCCACAAGATGAGAAGAAAGAACGGAAGCAGATGAACTCGTTCCAGAGAGGCCGGCTCGTCGTCATGTTCATGTGCGAGCCTCGTTATCTTTAACGTTGTTTATTTGCACGAACACGACATGCCTACATAGCCATATAAACAAATGCTTTCCCTTCTCGCCACATTCCCACCTCAATCCGAAGAGCACCAGCATGTTCATCCACTGTGCAGTGTGTGACCTGCCAAGAAAATCTTTCTCTAATCCGCCGCCGCCACGTTCCGCTCAATCATTCCCCAGTTTCTTTAAAGCCTTCAGGGGTTTTTTCTCCAGATCTTGGGCATAAATAGGTGAGCTTAGGGTTCATGGCCAAACCCATCGGGTTCATGTGAAGCAACAACGCGAAACAGGCATCATCATCATCTTCTTCTTCAGAAGATAATGGAGGCTCCTAGGTTTCTTCTGGTGTCGTCCCTGAGCTTTGCTCTTCTGTTGAGCGTGGTTTCGGCTCAGCTCAGCACGGGTTTCTACCAGAACACGTGCCCGAATGTCGAGTCCCTGGTCCGGTCGGCCGTGACCAAGAAGTTCCAGCAGACCTTCGTCACCGCCCCTGCGACACTCCGCCTATACTTCCACGACTGCTTCGTTAGGGTCAGTTTTCGATAGACAGAATTCTATACATCGGGCCATAAATTCGTTAGCTTCTATACTTAATGTTGTGATTATTGATTTTCTTTGTCTCTTGGGGATTTGATTAGGGATGTGATGCGTCGGTCCTCATAGCGTCGCCCACCAACACTGCCGAGAAAGACCATCCCGATGATCTGTCGCTCGCCGGCGACGGGTTCGACACAGTGATCAAAGCCAAGGCAGCAGTGGATAGTGTTCCTCAGTGCAAGAACAAAGTCTCTTGTGCTGACATCTTGGCTCTTGCCACTAGAGATGTCGTTTCGTTGGTACGATAAGGACCCTCCACCAAATTCTTTTTCCAAACTCTGTTCATTTCGCAAAATCGATCATCCATCTAACTTTTCCGGTCCAATCAAAAGCAGACTATTCATATTAAACTCGAGAATTTATTTTAAAAAAATTACTTTAGAGGCACATAGTTTTCGAACTCTTATAGAGAGCTCGACTACGTACTAAGAATATGCCAATATGCTACTCTATCCCACAAGATGACGAAATTATAATATGCCTTTTGTTTTGTACAAAAATACTAGTCTAATCATTTAAAAAAATTTAATATAAATTTCTTTTCTTGTTACACTAAGAAAACCATCGGGTCCCTTTCAAAATGGTTGTCCTTTCTCCCTCCTCCACATAAATATTATGTATCGAAGTGTGATCGACCACAAGCACCACCCAACGCTACTTTTTTCCTGTTAAATTACTAACAATTGCAATTGATTCTCGTCCTTTTTATTCTTATTTTTTCTAAGCAATCTTGATAATGTCGCACGATCATGTTATAAATCACTAACTATTCTTAGCAAAATTTTGAAATTTTTGTGTAGGCAGGGGGGCCATTCTATAGTGTTGAATTGGGGAGACGTGATGGGAGAATATCAACTGAAGCCAGTGTTCAACGCAAGCTTCCCCAGCCTGGTTTCAATTTGGACCAGCTCAATACTATGTTCGCTTCTAACGGTCTCTCCCAAACCGATATGATCGCCTTATCAGGTAATTAATTTCACCTTACAGAATTAATGCAGCATAAGCTCTAATATTTTCTTTTTAATGTAATTTGCAAAATCTACATGAAAGAGTAAAATGGTTTTGCATACATTGGGTAAGCCTTCGAGTAAAGATGCATGACAACTTCCACTTTATGCAACACATCCTTGTCTATCATCTAATTATAATCACAGGAAGTGGAAGAATAGCTAGTGTTTATAGATACCCAGTGACCTCGTATTGGAGCAATGTGCTAGACAACTAGGCAAGCATTGTAGTTCACTAAATTAGCAATAGATTCATGTATATAACATATCATAGCTCAGACGGTTGTAGTCTAATGTTTATCAAGGTCCTAAAATAATCACACTCTCTTTCATGATAGAATGTCTTATGTAACTATTAAACCGGTTGTCATTGACAAGTGCACATAATTTATTCAATTTCGAAAGCTAAAGTTAGATTTTTGCTGGGTAACATCACATGAGCCGTGAAACCATTTTGTATGTAGGTGCGCACACGATTGGTTTCTCTCACTGCGGCAAATTCTCCAAGCGGATCTACAACTTCAGCCCAACAAGCCGGATCGACCCGACCCTGAACTTCAGCTACGCGCTGCAGCTGAGGCAGATGTGCCCGATCAACGTGGACCCCCGAATCGCCATCAACATGGACCCGACAACGCCTCAGACGTTCGACAACGCCTACTTCAAGAACCTCCAACAAGGAAAGGGCCTCTTCATCTCCGACCAGGCGCTGTTCACAGATCCGAGATCGAGGGCCACGGTCAACCTGTTCGCATCGAACAACGCGGCATTCCAACAGGCCTTCGTCACCGCGATCACAAAGATGGGTCGGGTCGGGGTCAAGACCGGGAACCAGGGCGAGATTAGGATTGATTGCAGTCGCCCCAACTAGGACTATCTCTTTGGTCTATGATTTATTTGTTGTTTCCATTTTATGAGTTTGAGTTCTATTCTAGTAGTCAGTATTTCCTGAGAGAGCAGAATAACAGGTTGTTGGCGAAAATAGTGAGATTTGATCATGGCGTGACTTTGTATGATAGATCAAATCCCCTGACGAATAAGGAATTCCAGGAAATTCATACTTATGAATGCATTATTTGTTGGTGGTAGCATGTGCCGGCAGGGCTTATTTGATTATAATAAGAATAATATCAACAGCAAAAGTCAAACTTGAGCAAAATTTCCACATGCAAACTTTAAATCAATGCAGATAGATACTCCTGATTTAAATTGCTCATTCATCCTGGCCAATTGAATTTGGGATTGCCCCGGATAAGTTGAATCCTCCTTTTCAAAGAAAGAAGCGCCCTCTCAATAGTGACACGTCCATATAATGAGAAAAATATTTTATGTATCAATTGCATGGTCGATGTGGAAAAGCAAACGGACGACTTTTCAAGAAAGCTATTGATGCGTTACGAAAGAAACTATCTTCGTATTGGAATTGTCGTTGGTTTGCAACAGCATGTGTCGATGATACATGGTGTGATGGATGTATGAAGTGAGCAAGTTCTATTTGAGAGAAGCAGATGTAGCGAAATCCTTGGATAAGGGATAATTGTTCAAAAAGTCCTAAACTTATCGTATGACGGTCATTTAAATCCTAAACCTTTTAATTGTATCAATTTAATCCCAAACCTATTATACGGTAGCTAATGTAGTCATAAACCTTTCAACTGTGACAATTTAGTCCTAAACTTTTAACGATTTGCTAATGTATTCTTTCTGGGTAATTTTGGCCGAAAATTGCCAAAGGACTATATTGACAAATTGTTAAAAGATATAGGAATAAATTAGCAAATCGTCAAAAAGGTTTAAGACTGAATTGGCACAATTAAAAGGTTTAAGATTGAATTGGCCGCCGTGCAGTAGGTTTATGACCGAATTGACACATCTGAAAGGTTTATGACCGAATTAGCTGTCGTACAATGGGTATAGGACTTTTTGGACAATTTTCCCCGAAATCCTTCGGCTGGGAATATAACCATGGATAGTGTATGCATGATTGTAACTCATTACTAGTAAAATGCACAGTAGAATCATCTATGTATGATTATTTATGTCTAGGGATAAGTGCATTGGAAGTCATAAAACTTGTCACAAAATTGTAATTAAGTCATAAAACTTTCAAAAGTACAATTTAGTTCTAAAACTTTGTCTCAAAAGTGCAATTGAATTCTCAAAATTTTAAAAAGTGTAATCAAGTCATAAAACTTATCAAATTTGTCAAATCAAGTCCTTCCATAAATTGCATTTTTTGAAAGTCTTAGGATTTGACTTCACTTTTGTGACAAATTTCAGGACTTGATTACGCATTTTGAAAGTTTTGGGACTCAATTGCACTTTCGGGACAAGTTTCAGAACTTAATTGAACTTTTTGAAAGTTTTAGAACTCAATTACACTTTCATGATAAGTTATAGGACTTCTAATGCGCTTATCTCTTAAGTCTAATTCACGGAATAGATGTTGTTGCTTCTGCCTCCCTATTCAAGACAATATTTTGATCACGTCCGATCTTGATTTGTCGGACAAAGTGGGTTCGTCTATGTACAAAGGTCGAGAAGATCAATTATATTATAATTCCGGATATGGCGAGTAAGTAGACAAAAACTGTGAAAGAAACGTGGGTTCACGGGCTTGTTATACTTCCTCAAGGCTGCGAAGTTTCCTGCTAGCGTGTAAAATATAAATACAAGGCACAGCAGCCAAAGTACATCGTTTCCGCCCTCAGAAAAATAAAACCGGTGAGCTGTTTTGAAAGGAGTTCATGGAAAGGACAAAGGAGACATCTCGAATCAATGAAGCATCCCGATTGAAAGGAACTTGATTGATAGCCGTGTCACATGGCGATCCACAATTATTAAAGTGTGGATTGATGTTAGGTTGTGCTGCATGCTTGGAATAATACCCCGAATAAGGATCCTCTAAAATTGAAGGAAAGCTCTCACGAAAAATTATTCCGGAATGACTAGATTACCCTTATTTTCCTTGCGAAATTCACTGAAAATCACCCAGATCTGAACCTAGATATAAAAGTAAATATATGTTTTAGAGTACGCCAGTGCCCATTATGGCACTACAACCACGTTATCATTAGGTCTCCACCGACTATGCCGCCTGTCGCTAGCTATCGCAATTGAGTCATCGACTTTCCAATTGCCCCCTCCCATTGTGCTCTCTATCAGCCAAGATGGAGGGGCTCGCCGTGGTAGCAACCTCAAAAACCACCACGTGTGATGACCCAGCCTCAGGTGACCCTAGACTTGAGGTGCGCACAAGGAAGAGAGAGAGAGAGAGAGGCTTGGTCGTGCGGGCAGTGAGGGGGAGGGGCTGCGTTGATGGGGGTAGGCACCGGCGTCGAAGTTGCGACACGGTGTCAATTAGAGAAGACTAGGACGCCTCGCTTGAGCCGTTCTTTTGTTATTGGTTGTGGCTCTATTTCTAAGTACGTGGAAGTGGGGTTGGCAATTTGTGTTGACTTGTGATAATCATGTTTATTGTTTGTGTGAGTATAAAACATCATAGTTTCGATTTTATATGCCAATCTTGAATTACGATGAAAGCATATTAATGTGTATCATAATATATTATATATATTCTAATTTTCTTTCCGCAATTCGCGTTGTGCTTCGTGTGGAATGCGGGTTGTGCAAATGGGCCATGTCCATCACTGGTCCAAAACTGAGATTGCTATAAGAACCAGCAAAGATTATGCAAATTTCCTAACAGGACCACACTAAACACTCTCTCTCAAGAGTCCGCGGGGTGTAAGATCGACTAATTAACAATGCAGCGAAATCATCCATCGATCCCACAGACCATAGCATAGGGTCATATCACTCACCCGCACTATCCTCATGTCAGCCTCCTAGTGATGTTGAGATATATCAGTAGCCATCAACATGAGATTTGAAGCATTGATGATTCAGAGTGATGACAAAGGACCCCATCAATGTTCTCTCTCTCTCTCTCTATCTATCTAGCATTACTTGAGAATGTACAAAAACAAAGCAACCAAGATTTCCCTTAAGCACAAAGGTTATAACATGTTCGACTCTCGAGCTGAAGGGGATATTGCACCGACATCCGAATTCCGAAAACCCATCATATTTTTTCGCATCGCAATCGTACAAGGTCCTCAAGTACCTCAAATGAGTTAGCTGTTGGAATATTCTGCAGTGGGTGTGGGATTCTTGTGATTATGTACATTCAAAGGAAATCTCTAGCGTCAGTCGCCACTCCCACCCTTTTCCCTGATAAAAAAAAAAGGGAAAAAAAACCGAGTTTTGGGTGGTTTGAAATGGGCTTTAAAGGCCCAAGACCCACTTTGGAAATGCTCCGACGTGGCTTCATTCCTGTCCTCTCTCGTTCGTGGGTGCTGTTGGCATTCTCATTCTATCCACAAGATCATGGCGCAGAAATCAGTTGGCAGTTTCAATTTCTGCTTCATCCTCACCTTTATCACCATCTTCAACCAGAAAAAAAAGGCAGCAACGACAGAAGTGACTGAGCGGACACCGGAAACTGAGAAAAGAAACTGACGAATTGCGTTGAGTCGGCCATTGATGGTGCTTTCTTGGCCTGTTTCGATCAGTTTCACCTTCTTCACTCTGATGGGTATCATGTTCAAGCAATAAAATCGTCCGAGGAAGAAGAGAAAATCGAGAAAATGCGCATACTTGAAGCGCCTCTTTCATGTTCTAAAATGGCCTCGCCCTGCAATTACTCCCCAGCCCTGTACAAGGTCCTCTGTTCTTTTTATTCCTTTGGATCCCATGTTGGTCTTTTCATGCTGTCTTTGTGATGATAATGCGCTTGATGAATATTGGTTCTCTTCTTTAATTTTCTTTTGTCTTTCTGCTTCCAGAATTTTAGTGCAGACTGTGGAGGTTTCTCTTCAAGAAAATGCTCCTTTCTTAAAGGTCATCTGGACACCACAAGGTGGGTTCGATGCAAGTCGAAACATTTCCGGGGTAAAACAGAAGGTAGTAAAACAAAAGGAAGAAATTTGATTTGTGCCCTGGGTTGTTCTTTTCGAATTGATCAGAAGTGAAATAGATCCTGCACATGTTAAGTGCGTTTTCACAGATATTGCTCATTTGTATCAACATCATTGCATCATTGGCATGTCCTGTTAGGTTGCTTCGAGTTTAAGGCAGGAAGAGGTATTAGGACATGTATGCACTGGGTTCGAAGCGCAAGATTTTCAGACTGCTTGATTTCAATTTTGTAGAAAGATGTTGGCAGACGTTAATGCACTAGAGCAGTAGCAAGTACCTTTATTATTTGGTAACTGAGGCAACTCCAAATGGTTAAGAACATCCAGTCCAATCTAATCGGATGTCATTTGCATTTTGGCAAGCGTGTGTCAGTACAACGATATTTGCTTTCTGGTTTTGGCTGGTACACCGATCTCCTGATTCTGGTCGCAAACTCTAATGTTGTAGGACATGTCGTTTTGCCTAGGTGCGTTCTCCCGTTGACCGAGGAAAATGTGGAGAAGGTTTTGGATGAGGTGAGGCCTGGTTTGATGGCCGACGGAGGCAATGTAGCCTTGCACGAGATAGATGGCCTTGTCGTGGTGCTGAAACTCCAAGGAGCATGTGGGTCGTGCCCAAGCTCGACAAGGACTCTGAAGATGGGCATCGAAACTCGCTTGCGGGACAAGATACCGGAAATAATGGACGTCGAGCAGATCATGGACACTGAAACAGGTCTCGAGTTGAATGAAGAAAATATTGAAAAGGTAAAATGAAGAAACATACCTGCATTATTTTTCTCCTGTGTGTTCTTTAAGTCGTTATTGCAACATGACGCCCGAGTAAAAGGTCAATCGCAATTGAAGTTCGTTGTCAACAATACTAATTGCCTGGTCCTTCTTTACACTTTTGTGCCTTGTGCCAACCATAAGATTCATCTCATACTTGAGCAAATTATTCGGTTTTTGGAATCTCGCGTATTGGTTTTTTTTTTCCTTTTCCCCCAAAATATATTGTAGCATAGTTTCTTATCTTGAGAATCGGTTAGTAAGAGTTCGAGTGACCTATGTTCAGCTGCTGGCGGAGATAAGACCATACCTTTCGGGAACAGGTGGCGGTGTACTTGAGCTTGTTCAGATTGATGGATACGTCGTCACAGTTCGGCTGAGTGGACCTGCAGCAGGGGTTATGACTGTCCGCATCGCTTTGACGCAAAAGTTGAGGGAAAAGATTCCGGCTATTGCAGCTGTCCAGCTTGTAGAATGATAGGACGCAACTGGAAATATGTTTGCTATGTTGAGCAGAAGTTGGAGAGCCAACAAAGTATATGCAAAGTGCTTTTGTAGGATCTTATTTTTCAGTGTTATCATATACTGGGGAAGCATTAAGAAATAGACAATGAAAAAGGCGAGGGAATAGTCTTTTCTGTGTTTCTATTGATACCAGTGGTAGGGTAGTTTTATGGTTACAGAGTGAACTCTGCAGATTTTCTATTGAAATCTGCAGTAATCATGACATCGAGCTCGTGTTTGAGCAAGAATGCCATGATCATTGCATGAGTTCAATTGGAAGGGCATAGATGTTCCTTCCTACTTAAGACTCTAAGCAGCAGGTCAAATGCAAGGCTATGAAAGTACTGGCCAGATCACGATCTTGAACGCGCAATCGAAGTGCTCCTTCTCCTTTATCATTTCCCTTATGTATTTGGACTGCTGGTGTATAAAGCCGAGAAAGATTAGAAACAAGAAACTAACACAAATAAACCCAGAAACAAAGGAGGTTTATCCAAGCCACCGAAACTCTTCACTTACAGCAGAAAAATTTTTCGGTGTTGCATATTATTAGTTAGAGTATTCCTGTTGTGCAGTTTCTACTTGCTCAGCAGAGAAAAGGTTGTTTTCATCTGCTTTGAAGGTACAGATATCGCTCCAAATACGATTTTCATAGCATGCTGGCGTATTCATAAGAAACTTGCAGAAACTCTTGCCAGGAAATCTTCAACTATAAGATGGTTTCGATAAGTTTTTTTAACTCTTTCTTCAATGGCTCTGTCCTGTTGATGTCCCACAGAGTCACTACTTAAGCATGAGAGCAAAGAGCATCATCTGAGAAGATGCTTTATGAGAAAACGCGTTCGCCAAATTCAATTGATCTAGGGAAACTTAGAGAACTAATTCTGACAAAATATGAAGTGGAACATTATTTATCCTCACTTCAAATCACGTATGGATCAGACAGCAAAAGTTGCTTTTCTATAATAAGCTCAAACTTTTGATATAACAATTTACATCATAAGATCTTTTTGCACCAAATGATTCTCAGAACCATATTCCAGGCTGCTTCTTGTGGCTTGTTTTAGAATACACAATCAGGCCAACCATACACGTCCTGCAGTTTCTCCATGAAGATCATATACAGATAACTTTTTGCAATACAAAATTTTCAGAGTAACTAGTAATCATCTTCATCATCCCGAGGTCCCGTGAATCTCCTCACGACAGCAGCAACAGCACCGAGAATCAGAAAGAAAGCAAGGGCGTCAAACCCGCCTCCCACACCAACAGCAACACTAGGACCCGGAGCAAAGAATGAAAACGGCGACCAACCCCAGCCTCCATAGAATGGCACACCATAACCATACCCATATCCACCAATTAAAGGTGGGGCAACAGGTGGATTGATGTAAATATTTGTCCTGCAAAAGGAACAGATAATATTACTTCTACGTAAAGTAATAGCATGCTTTGTGTCAATATCTTGAGAACACAGATAGGGAGGGAGGGAGGGAGGGAGGAAGGGAGGAAGGTAGAGAGAGAGCAAGCCCCCAGATTTATGGTTATGGCCTAGGTGAATGGAGTTTCAAAGTCCAGTTTGGGGTTCATGTACCATGCTAGGCAAAGCCTGAAGATCCCCTCCATGCTAGAAAACATAACTTCACTTAAAGAGTTTGTGCTGCTTTCTTCGGTACACGTGATGATAGATTCAGATTCAGGGTTTCTTAAGTAGGACTTGGGATGAAAATTTTGAGCAGCCCTCTAGGGCGGATAATTCTGCGTAATTAAGTCCATGATGGTGTGCTAACAGCTTTCGAAGTCACATGGACTACCCTCTTCTTGTTGGTTCATCTACTATCAATATTTGATTCACTTCAAGGTGGTGGTACCTCTCCTTACGGCCTCATGGATGAACTTTTTCAGTTTTTACCAACCAAGAAGAAAATCACATGCAACTTTAGGTGGGCACTGTTCCATATAACATTGTCATTGCCCTAGTTCCTTTTGTATATGTTCGAGCCTATTTGGCTCATCTGTCAAAACACTACATAAAGATAAACATGAACTATATAGCAGGGATATGATCCAGCTATGGGTAAGAAAAAGTAACGCGATCCTTCATTAGCACGGTTCAAACGATGCGCCTTCCTCAGAGCTCTCATCCTGTGCCTGTACCCTAATAACTCAATATCACCATCCCATTTTGCACAAATCGAACTCAAATCTTCACTTACAAAACTAAGCTAAGAACAAAAACCCACAACCGGTTGGCTCAGGATTCCACAGGTTGGAAGAAAAACGGACTGACCGGAACTGAACAGTCGAAACTCAGGTCGACTCAACCAGCACACCAGGAAAGGGATTATTCTTTTTTGACAGCCTAACTTCCACTGACCCCATCATTTCATACATTAAAGAGAAAAGTTTTAAGTTAAACTACAGGACCTAAACTAGGGGCACGAGGAGCCGGACACCAAGTTCACTTTCAAATGGTGATTACCCTCGTTCATCAGGCGCAAATTCAAACAAACCATAACAGCAGCAGCAGCACATAAGGACAGGAAAAATCAGCGTATCGTTGATGACTACCTCGAATTATTGCCACGTGGAGCAGATGGCCTCGGCGCCGACGACCTGAACGCCTGACCACCGATTCTACCCCCGGTCTTGGCGGCCGAAGCATCTTGCACTGACCCAAGCGTCAAAACCCCCGCCGCGAGCGTCACTATAGCCAGTTTCGCCAGCTGATTGTCGTTCCTCCTTCCAAAAACCAAGAAACACCCATGAATTCAGTACACATATATGTCAAGAATTCAGCCGAAAAACAAAAGAATTCGCCAAGGACAGTGGAAATTCACCTCGAAGAATCATTGGAGCCATCGTGATCATATGATGATGATGATGATGATGATGATGGGGTGTCCGCGTCTGCAGGAGACTGTGCTGACAGATCCCAGGAACTTCTTCTGGGGCCTGTGGGTGGACCGAGCGAGGAGGGCGTTGGCGAGGAAAGCTTGGTGAGACGAGGCTACTGACATTTTTTCCTTCTGCCGAAATCAGCTGATTCGCCAAAGCTGCTGCTCCGGAGTTCGAACTGAAACGAGTCCTTCGATCTGCTCATTGGTTTTTCCCATCTTCTTGCTTCTGATCCTGAGACGGCCACGTGGCGTCGCGTTAGTGGTCGTGTCGGAGTTTCTCCATGATATTCAACGCCCCCTACGAGTGGACATGGCCACGGCGGATTTCGGCCGGGAACCGGCCCGGGTCAAACCCGAGACCGGCCCATTGACCGGGCTCGCGGTCCAGTTCCAATAATATACATTTTGATTGCATTTTATATTAAATAATTAATTATCTCATGATTTGATAATTAATTATTTTTTTATTTTATAATTTATTTTTTAAAATTTTTACCGGCCGGTTCTAAAACGGGCCAGAACCGCCGATTCTGGTTCATACATGGTCATGAACAGGAATCGCCGGTTCCGAACCGTGGCCATGTCTACCTACGAGGAATGATCGAGTCTCGCTTGACCATCGAGAAAAATGAAAAAAAGTAAGATGCTTTCTAGATCGGCTGTCGCCCATTTTTCATTTTCACCGTTACCCAACACTCCCTCACATGCATCACTTCCTAACGACCTTTGGCCTCGTTTATCAATTTCGTTTTTTTTTTCCTTTACGTTGATACCTCAAAATTTGCCTCCATTTTAAAACATAAATTTAAGCTTGAGATGGAACAAAGAGTCGACAAAGATTTGAGCGATGATATTTTAATGGGCATGAAATGCATTTTAAACCTAAAAATGGGCTTTGCTCATTAAGATGGGTATTTTGATACCCACGGTACACGATGGTGAATTTTTTACCCTTCGTAACCAGTCGCCCATTTTTTGTAGAGTTGGGAAGCTTGCATTTTCCAAATTCAATTATGATGAGACTAGGGATTTTGCAAGTACACAAGCGCAACAAAAATTGGGTCGATTGGACATCGTACGAGAAAGTAATCACCGGTTAAACTTTGATCAAACAGTCTAATCGTGATTTTTTCAAAATGTTAAATCGCCGAAAGGACGTCCGGTCCATAGAGCGGAGCCTTAGCCCCTAGTGGGGATCAAAGTGTCAACTACATGATTTCACGACTTTACCAAATCATATCGAGCTCGTCGGAAAGCGCTCAATATAAGCATTCTGACACCGTAAAAAATCGCACTAATTGAATGTTGAATGGAGAAGTTGCAAACCCGAGAAGTGGCTCGCATCAGGTATAGGCTCATCTGTCTCGAATCGTATAAATCTCTTCCGCTGCAACAATTAAACTCAACTTTTGACAATAACACTGTCCGTACTCTTCCTTAATTTTTCTTTTCCCTTTTTTGAACGTGTATGTCTGGGTGCTTTAGCTAGTTTGTTCTTAAGATATCTAAAATGAGACTTTTGAAGCAAAGGTAGATATGCATGTTGAGTTTAGAATCAAACGAAATTTCGCAAATCTTGTATAACAAATTGCACATATAGTCAGAAGGAGATGAGGTCCAATGCAACTAAATCAGGTGACAGTCCAGAGACAATAGATCCACTGTTGACACTGCAAGAGCATGATTGCTCAAGCTCGAGCAATCTTGACAGCCAAGAAGGAGCCGCCGAGCGCAACAGCCTCATAAGCAGGGAAGACGGTCGGGGGAGAAAGAGAGAGAGAGAGAGAAGCGTTGCTGGGAATGAAGCCATCGACGACGAGACGGGGTCTCTACTAAAGGCGGCAACAGTGAGGTGAGCGTCGCTGTCGACAGGGACCAGGAGAAGATGAGGCCGAGCTAGGGGCAGGACAGCGTTTCCATCGCAGATGGGTTTTTGGTATTAGCTAGTGGATGGGCAAAACTTGGACGAAAGATGTCAGCTTTCTAAACATGAGAACGAGCTATAACTAAAATGTCAGATGCAATACAAAGCCAAAAACACAATATTGGGGAAGACAATTGCAAGTGAATGGTCTCTAGTGCAACAAGAGCGCACAACGTGCGAAACGAATGCCATCACTGTTTTTGGGATATGTGAGATACATGCAGGATGTGCTAAGGGAATTGCTGGAAATCCAAATACATAGCAGGAATAAATTGGGTTGACAATACTTTCCAAGCAGCAAAGTTATGAAGTTGGACAACAATAAATGAATTGCTGGAAATGTAAGTAAAGTGCATTAAAAAAATGGCAAAATCTTGGACTTGGATGTTCCTGGGTATCCTCCTCTCCTAAGACGTTCTGTCATGTTTTTTTTTTTTTTTTGGGTGTAAAGACGTTCTGTCATGTTAATCAGCTTCAAGTTTTTTTTTTCGAAAGGAAATTGTATTTATTACTCAAAATAATACATGAAAAATATGTAGATTTCAAAGCAAAACAATTCGGTCAATGCCAAGCTCGCACATGCCAAGCCTCGTGTTGGTCAAACTCGTGCCAATCACAACCCGGTTGGCATGGCCTCGAAGACATCTTATAATTATAAAGCCGGTATCTTACTTGATTTGATCTATTCCTCACAAAACTAGTGTCTCTCTCTCAAAACAATCCGTTTCCATTTTGGCGATTTTAAGTGCCAACAAGTGTCCCCAACGTTCATATGAGAAATGCAATAGGCACAAGCAATTTCATGTTTCTTACCCTCTTAGAACATCGACTCCTAGAGGGTATAATGGGTCGACACTCAACACAATTTCGTCATATTTTGCGTTGGATTCAATCTAACTAGGATTGATATTGGCTTTTTCGTATTGCATAGGGTTGGAATTTGTAACTGTCGTGTTTGAAAGATAACTGTCTTAAGGCTACGAGTCTTTTTGGCAACGAGTCTCAAATAGTTGTGCGAGGAAGAAATTACCCGAGAAAAGGATCAAGGTTAAAGCAAATCAGGCTAGACTGAGGAAGGAAGATTGAAGGTAGGATTATAGATAACCAAGTTCCATTGCTTCTAGGAGATCAGAGAAACCCCAAAAAAGAAGAAAAAGAACTACTAAAGAACAAGAACAGATCAAACATCAGCTCTTCTTATGCTGCTTGAGAATACATGAGCAAGTACTATTCAAGTAAGTATAGATATCCTCTCCCTATGCACCGTGGTTGAACTAGTTAGGCTTTCTTCTTAGGATCATCTTGGCATGGACTTTGCCTCTCAGGCAGTGAGTGCACGTCTTGTGAAATTCACACTGTATAATGCTGCTGAATCGTGTCGATGTCCAAGCCCTTAAGCTTCACCACCGACTCCACATGGCCCTTGAGCGTCTGGAGCTCCCGCAACCTAAAATCGTATAAAGAAGAGAGCGAAACGAAAGGTTTTGAGCACTTTTTCGTCTATCAATTCCACATAGAAAACGTAACTATTGTGTTTTACTCATAGTTCTAATAGGCCTGTAGAGAACACGTGCATTGCATCATATAGAATGGTACATTGCATACCTTGCGACCTCAGCTCGTCTCTTGGCCTGCTCTGCGATCTCGGACAGCTCTCTGTAGCTGCTCTTGTCCAAGAAAATGGAGGAAGTCTCCGGCGGCTGGAGGCCGTGGAGAGTCCTCTGGGCGAGCGCCCATTGAGCTTCTCTCTCCTCCTTACCGTAATCCTTCTTGGTGGTGAAGGCCGTCTGTTTTCGCAAAGAGAAAAGGGAAGGGCCGGTGTGATCGATCAATTGACTCGAAATGAGCAAACGAGAATATGTGTCACCTAATATTCCTGAGAAATAAAAAAGATTGTACCTTGTTCTCCAGCAAGTTAAGCCATGCCTTTCCACTCAAGATGTAGCGAATCGCAAACTTGATGAAATCCAATGGCACGTAAAAGACGACACTGTAGATCCATATAACCCCGGCCCATCCCCAACCGCATCCCTTGATATCAGCAAAGCCCCAGTTGGCATATACAGCTATCAAAGTAGCAACCTGGAAAATATGTATTTAAGTTTCGAATTATGTATATGAACCGAAGCATTTGCACTGCTCTGAACCAGAGGCATAAATATCAGGTATTTCTCAGAAAAAAGAACATGAGAAGAAGCGCTCAGAGTGTCCATACCAGTTGTGCAATTATGAATGCGCTCATTAGCAGCATTCCAGGGCGTTCAACATATGACCAGCTTCGAGACCGAGTAACAAAAATCAAAGCCTGGCTCACAATGCTCACTTGTAGATATAAAGCAGCCATCATTTCATCGGGACTGTTCCTTATTGGTCTCACACCGAATTTATTCTGCATTGGGCAAAATAGAATGAGCATTTGATAAGTTACTCGAGTATAGTAGGAGCTCGAGTTGGGACAGTCTTAGTGACAAAGAATCGAGCTCTTACAGGGAAAAAGTCTGTTTCCTTCATTGCCCAGAAGAATATGACGGTCATCAGTGCCAAGTAACCTCCGAGAACAACGCCAGTTGCGAATATCTCTCTCAGCTTCCAACTATCAGGCACAGGAGATGGCTTCACACGGTCCTTTGAGATGGTCATGATTGTTCCTTGAGAAATTTGAAATTAAAGCACGAAATTAGAACCGGTGTTTATCATTCCGTGAAGATAAGAGACCAGCATTGAAAGAAGGTATAAATGCTTATTTGGGTTCGAGTAGCTTCCAAACTTTTGCAAGAGAAACCGTATAGCAACTCACCATCGTTTAGGATTGCAATGATCAAAACCATGAATGGAGAGAAGTCAAACTTCCATATCAAAGCAATGAGCATGAAACCGAACTGCAATAGTTAGAACAATCAGGTCAGTCACAATCATCCATCGATGCATAGAAATAAAATCATAAAAGCCTCAAAAGTGACATTTCTACTAACCACAATACGGATGGTAATTGACACTGCATATATCTGCAAGACAGAAAAAAAAAATTGAAATGAAAAAATCTCCTCTTAAAGATATAACTTCGCATCGTGATGGATACGCTAGAGTAAAGGAAGGGACTAACTGTGTAGTTCTTCATCCTTTGGAATATAGCTCTGCTGGTGAGCACAGCACTGATGATAACACTCAAACCCGGTTCAGTGAGGACAATATCAGAAGCACCTCGTGCAGCATCTGTGGCATCAGCAACTGCGATTCCTATATCTGCTTTCTTCAAAGCAGGGGCATCGTTCACACCATCACCAGTCATTCCACAAATGTGCTTCTTCTCCTGCAACTTCTTCACAATTTCATATTTGTGCTCTGTCCAGAGAAGATAAAGGAAAGGAAATGGTGAGAAGCAAGTTTTTCTGAAGGAAGAACCCATACAAAGCGGAGAGGAAAAATAAATTTCAAGTGACCAAAAGCCCAAAATGGCACGAACCAGGAAAGACGCCGGCAAATCCATCGGCCTTCTCGATCAATTCTTCCACGGGAAGAGCTGCTATGTTTGCATCCCTGTCTTGGCCAAGTAAAGAAGCTGACGGGTACATATTTGTTCCCATTCCAAGTCTCCGTCCGGTCTCCTTGGCAATGGCAAGTTGATCACCTAGTCAATGAGATAGAAAAATAGCCATTAGAGCCATTAGCAAGACAAATTGTACCGACTGAACTCATCAGGCCATAGTATGAGTAGGTTAAGTACCTGTAATCATCTTGACATTAACACCGAGATTAAGAGCTCTACGAATTGTTTCCGCACTGTCATGCCTTGGAGGGTCAAAAAGAGGCAGTAAGCCAACAAACTGCCAAGGGCCACCCGGACTTTCTTTCGTTTTCTCAGGCACTTCCTGTAGGATGAAATGGTGAGATTTTCTCCTTTCGATAGCAAAAACTATTCAAGGAGATAAAAAGATCGTATCAAAGTACCTGTCTGGCAACAGCCAGTGACCGAAGCCCACGTTCAGCAAATTTATCAATTATAGCATGAACTTTCTTCCTAAGATCATCCCTTGCATTGCAAAGATTCAAAATCTGCACCAGAAGCCAAAAAGGGAATACAGATTACAGCAGACAATTGAAGTTTGAATCAACTTTAACTTACTGAAAATATAGGACTAACAGTATTACCTGCTCGGGAGCTCCTTTACTTGCCCGGTGCCAATTTCCAGCAGAATCAACGTAAGTCAAAGCAGTTCTCTTATCCACCGGATTGAAAGGGAAGAAGTGAACCTCTCTAACGTCAGCTCTTGCCTTCAAGAACAGATATTATAGCAAAGAAACTGTCAGGTTTCAGCTCTTGCATATGTAAAACAGTATCTTCAACAGGCAAACATAATCGGAGGATTCACTATCTTATCTTACCTCCTTCGGATCACCAAGCATGCCGACGATGGCTGCATCTATCGCATCTTGATTTTCTGTCCTAGAAGCCCTGGCAGCCAGCAAGATCACGTGTTCCTTCTCCACTCCTTTTGCAAAAACTTCGATCAAATTCCTATCTACGCTCAGCTTGTTGAGAGTCAGCGTCCCGGTCTTGTCACTGCAGAGGACGTCCATTCCCGCCAATTCTTCAATGGCAGTCATCCTCTTCGTGATTGCACCCTGCTGAGACAGACGGTGGGACCCAATGGCCATCGTGACAGAGAGAACGGTCGGCATGGCAATGGGGATTCCACCGATTAAAAGGACCAAGAGGTTGTTGATCCCCTCCCTGTACTCGCGGTGCTGAATCGGGTACATCACAATAACCTCGATCAACATGCCAACCGCAATAGAACAGATGCAGAAGTTCCCAATCGCCGTCAGTACTTTCTGGAAGTGCCCAACATTGTTCGTGCTGTCGACGAGATGTGCCGCTTTGCCGAAGAATGTGTGGACGCCAGTGGCAATCACGACGGCCTCAATTTCTCCTTGCTTGCAGGTTGAGCCGGAGAAAACTTCATCTGAGGGATTTTTGGTCACCGGAAGAGATTCTCCGGTGAGGGCAGATTGGTCGATTTTCAACGGGTCACCCTCAAGAAGACGGGCATCTGCGGGGATAATGTCTCCCAGTTTAATGCTAATGATGTCCCCCGGAACCAAAATAGCAGCCTCCTGCTCAGACCATTTGCCGTCCCGGAGTACCTATAAACAATCACCACAGTACATCACAAACAGTCAAATAACTCGAATGGTATGATACACCATGCACAGGTGCTGTTTCAGATTAATTCCTACAAGCACCACAAAGGACCGGACCCTCTCGAACCATTTATCGAGCCGAGTGTGACTTGGCGCCTGTCTATTACCTTAGTTTTTGGGGCGAGACCAGCCATGAGAGCAGCCGCAGCATTACCAGCATTGTTCTCTTCAATGAAACTGATGGTGGAGTTGATCACCAACAAGCAAACAATGCCCACGAAGTCCTGCCAATCCGGAGGCTTTCCTTGGCCGTTAGCGAGCACGATGGCCATCAGAGCGGCGGATTCCATGACCCACGACAGCGGATTCCACATGAACCCCAGAAACTTGAGCAGCTTGCTTTCCTGATCGTTTCGCATCGCCAAGACAGCACAGTCATACCTCGTGAATCAAGTAAGCGATCGAAATGAACGGGAAAAGATTGAATTACCTTCTTCTCCTCCAACTTGTTGGGTCCAAAGATCTGAAGCCGGCTCTCTCCTTCCTGAGTGGTCAGACCATTCGTCGTACATTTCAGCTGCTCGAACACCTCTTCGATCGGAATCTTTTCCTGTAACCATCATCATGTCACAGTTCAACACTCCGAAGTACCCACCTCACATGTCAGCTAGAGACGCTGTATTTCCCTAACAGAATTGCATGCTTTCAAAACAACTCATTTTCGCGTCCTAGCTCGACCCTCTTAAATTAATTATACAGTATGCTATACGGTGGAAATACGTACACAAGGTTGTCCGGAGAATTCCTTCAAATAACAAAATCAGAGACAGTTGGAGGTTCTTATTATGCTGAAATATTTTTTGAAAGTTAGTTTGGCCTTTTTTTTTAATAGGTTCTTTGACTTCTGACAAGAAGCCCAAACACCAGCCAGAACAGAACCAATCTTCTGCGGTCGGTGAAATACTGGGGCTACGCTAGGGCGTGGCGTGCGAGCCACGTCAGCACAAAAGCGTTGACGGGCCGCGCCGCGGGTGGAGGAAAGCGGTCGTGTCAGGTTGGGGCCCATCCACGCCGCTGCCTCCCCATGATTGGTCCGTGCCTCCACGCGCCATGGTTGGGCACGGGCGGTCGACGCAAAAAGGCCAACGGTTCGAAGCAAAAGGGCAGCAACTCTCTTCCTTTTTCCCCGAAGAGGGGGATCAAAGGAAGGCTAAAGGCCGCAATGAATGCTTGTTTCTACAACTACACGTGAAACTATTTATACTATATATATGCGCCCGTGAAATCTGGGTGATGCACAGGCTCGTGATGCTTAGCTTCTTTATCATCGAACCAGTAATTGCACAGTCTCTCTCTCTCTCTTCTTCTTCTTCTGGCATACTATCGGGGCTGCTTCTTTCAGCCATGTGAAGGCGGCCTATGCTTGTGCAACAGAAGGAGCCAACTGGGTTTTTTCTCATGTCCGATCACTGACTCGCCCGTCTTTTCTTATTCTGTTTGTACTATTCAATTCGATCAAGCATGCTAAAAGAGCCAAAGAAAAAAAAACAGGAAATGACACGATCGAAAAGGAAAAAAAGAAGCAGTTTCATGCAGATTCGTTGGTGATTTGTTCCTACACGTTGAAGATTTTCTATGATGTATGTAATGGGAATTCCATGGAAGGAAAGAAAAAGAAAGAGGAAGAGAGAGCGAGCAGAAGAAGAAGAAGAAGAAGATGATGATGATGATGATGATGTACCAGATCAACAGTCTCGTTCTTGATTTCCTCCAAGCTTATTACGCCTTTCTCGCTGGCCATCTTGGATCGACCCAGAAAGCCAGAAAGTCACCCGAAACAGAGAGCGAATACAACCACGAGACACCCAGTCCCCTGTGTATGACAAACTTTTTAGTGTTCGTGCGTGGATCTAAAGTTGAGGATAGACCCTGCAGAGAGCGACCCTCTCTCTCTCTCTCTCTCTCTCCAAAAGTCAAGAACGAAAGAGAGAGAGACACGCGAGAGGGGAAGAGGTTAATGCGTGTGTGGCTCCTCCAAATGGAGCTCCGAAACCCTCCTTTTATACTCTCGCAGAAGCCCCCTCCCCAAGCTGACCCCACCACCTCTCTCTCTCTCTCTCTCTCTCTCTCTCTCTCTCTCTCTCTCTCTCTCTGTGCTGGCCAGTGACCTGCTGGCGTCTATTGAAGATGATGGGGAGGATGATGACACCTTCGAATGACTTTCGGGTTTGGAGTTTTTCCCAAAGCTTGTAGCCTCCCCCTCACGTACCTTCCTTCCTTCCCAACAGTGATAAAACTTTGGTGTTGGGAGGAGGAGGAGGCCCAGTTGGTTCCTGCAACATGGCCAAGAAACGTGGCACGAATCGGAGACACCTTGGGTCTGACTTTGTTTTCTGCGCATACGCCCTCCCCTTTGAACGTCACTGTACATGATGAGTCATTGACTGTTCGTGGAGGCTTTTCTATTGGCATGCTTAGGGTTGTTCTCAATTGACTTGCTTGTTGTAATTGGTGATGATGATCTACCAAATGCCTCCTAATTGAGAGGCTTTTCAAAACGATTTGCCAAATGCCTCCTGGTTCGGATCTTATCGTGTTTCCCTTTTTGTCCCGAGTACCGTTTGGTTTTTCCCGCCCGCCTGTAGAAATGACCTTTTTTTTTTTCTTTTTGGAGATCGAGGGCATTCTCCGAAATAAATTGTGTGTTTGCCAATTGGAACGTCGCCCTGCCGAGGCAATACGTCGGTCAAGCCCTTGTGACGCTAGAGAAACCAAGGGGTCCTCTCTTCAGAGTTTTCTATCCAAAAATCGCAAAGTCCAATTGGATGGATTAGTCGCGGCATTATCTCCGGGGTGGGCAAATCGAAAGCCATCATCTACCCTTCAATGGAGAAATTATTTCAAAAGGGTCACTTTGTATGGTTGGTCAAGTCATCCTCGTAGGTTGACAGGATCCTGAATTTGCATAAGATCATAGTCCTAAGCAACACTACTCGGCATATCTCCTTGTAACTCTTATGTGATCACCAAGCTCTCTACACGATACATTCAAAACCTCTACCCAAATTTTAGATCTATCTAACTTTTTTCGGAACACTGTTCTTCTCGAATCCCTTTCAAAGAGCGGTGGAAAATTCCTTGGGCCAAACAAGACTTGTCTAATGAAATGGAAAGGAACTAATGTAAATTGGACAGAATCGAACCACTAATTGACATCTAGGGATGCGGTCGGGATTCCAAACAACAGGGCCGGGGAAGAAAGTGCAGTCAACCATGGATTGCATATAAAATTACAAATTGTCGGAATTAATAATATGAATTATTGGGCGACGGTCAATAATTGGATAACTCATCAAGGCGCACATGCTTGGAATTATTTTCTCTAAGAAAAGTATAACAAAAGACACGTAACGAAGGAGAATTATGGGATAATTGATCCATTAATTTTAAAGGGAGATTTTGGTGGCCCTCGGCAGCCTGATACCTTGGCGACCTTTCTTGAGCTGTTGTTTAATCAAAAATTAAGAGAGTCTATTCTGAAAAGTTGTAGCATTTGAAGCAATACGTGCATGCCCCGGGTTTATACCGCGAGATCAGTGCACGGAAGAGAATGTTAGCTAAGCCTCGACCATGCGAGCCCAACTCACATGCATCGGCCGGGGAACGATTTGCCCGCTCCAGTGCGTGGGGCCATCCGGAACACGCGAACATTATGTGGGACCCGCTAGCTCCAATGGCTCGGAGAAGCCGAACATTACACACTAGGTGGTGGTGGCGGCGGCACTGCTTACGGCTTAACGTGGACTCTCTTCCATCAAGGCGAGCGAAAGCATGTCGCATGTCGACGTGATGTCGTCGTTTAAGATTAAATATCATAGATGTTGATCTTCTCATTTTGTGTCCTCTAGCCAATATTCTAAATACATGGCAAACCGATATGATGTCGAGGTTGCCGATTTGTGTTACGTGCTTCAAGATCGAAGCGAACGAGGATATTTGGTTTTACATGAAATGCCGTATCGACGTGTCTCACGGGGGCATGAGCGTTACCAGTGGATCCTTCCGATATAGAAAGGACAAGATTAACTCGATGTCCCCTCATGATCTTAACAAGTAAATTAAGCTACTAAATTAGGAGAATTCTAATCCCTCGTCTCACGTGATCCTATATAAAAACCGTCAAAGGTGCGTGCATGACGATGTTTGCGAAATAGAATATCCAACCCGATGAATGGCATGCCAGGGAGGAGTCAACATCCGCAGTCGATTGATTCATAAATCAATAACTTAACTTTCAAGTGAAAATGTATTTGACGAACCACATTAATAAATTCGGACTTTATTAAAAAAAAATGACACTGTCATTATTATTTGGGGCGATATGCATATGTTCATCATTTAAAAAGTTTCGTTTATTTTGCGAAAAATGAATGATTTGGTTAACATTTTCCTAAAAATAATTACTTCTATCGCTTGCAATAATTAGTACAAAAAAAATTATTTTCATTATAAACAAGAATTTATATCTAAATGTTTTAATCAATGATATAAATACTTTTCGTCCATTCATTTTTAAAGTAATACGAGCGATAATTTTTAAGAAAATATTTTTCAAATCATTTATTTTTTCGCGAAATAAATGCTCACCAGGGCTCCATTTGTTTCACGGAAAATGAATGATTTGAAAACATTTTCGTAAAAATGATCGCTTCAAAAAATGAACGAGCGAGAAATATTTTTATCGTCTACGCAAATATTTACATATAAATTATTATTGATAATGAAAATATTTTCCGTTGACTAATCATTTTAAGCGGTATGAATAATTATTTTTAGGAAAACATTATTAAAATCATCCATTTTTCGCTAAATAAAAAAAGGCCAAACGAATATTTTTAGGAAAATATTTTTCGGAGAGATTTTGCCCGGAAACTGCGTGGAAACTGCGTCAAAGCAGCCGGGTCGGGCCTTGACCGTTAGATCCCCTGGAGAGTTGAATCAGCGGTTGAAACAGTGAGTTCACGTTTGGCACCCAAACAATCCGAGTTTGTCAAGCTTATTTTTCCTCTTTAATTTCTTTTTTTAATGTCGTTGACTGCGCAGCCTTGGGCATTTTGTGAAAATTATCAAGTTTGCAATTGAACAATGCGATCGACACAAAAAAAAAAAGGAAAAAAAAATTCAAAAAGCCTTCGAGGTAGGATCCGTTTTCTTAAAAATAGTTCTCGTAACGGAACTTGCTTCAAATGAGCACCTAAAGTGGACCTTACCCAGTTCATTGGCCCGCTTATGTCTTCGCCGGCCAGCAAGCACATGTTTCACACGCACGTGAATTAATAGAGACGTTCTGAACTCGATTTCCATCCTTCTCCAGATGCCCTAAAACCATAAATAGAGATATTAGGCTTTTGATCAAATGAATTAATTCTTGCTTGTGAAATCCTTACCGTTTTCTCGTAAGATTGATCGTTCTAGACAAATAAGCATGTCAATTAAGGTGCAATATATTGTTTGAATAATTTAGTATTTGATTTCACGAGTAGTTCGGATATAGTCAAGATTTTTACTAATACGCTAAATAATGATAAAAAAAAAAAAGGGATGCAGTGTCAACAGTTTAAAAAAAATTTACACATATGATCAATCCTAATACCATTTTGAATTTTGTGCTACCACGGTGAATAACCTAATATCTTAATGAACAAAAACTATTCTACTAGCCTGTCAAAATCATGTGCACATTGACAAATTTTATGAGATCAACTATTCTAAAAGCTTAAACTATTAGATGAAAGAGTAATTTAATATTCATAGATTGTAACACACATATTGATGTATTTTTGAGTTCCCACTACAAGAAGAAAAAGGCATATTATCCATGAGATGTATCTCGTTTTGTCAGCTTAAATATAGTATATTCATAAGTAAAATACTTCAACTTTTCAAGTATGTGTATATCTTTCTCAAGGTCAAGGGGGAAGTCCTTTCAATTACTTACAAATTCTATGTATAAGCTATGATTTCATTTTTTTTCCAAAACAATATACTAGTTTTTATCATATTTACATGTACTTTGGTTCATCTTCAATTATGTAGTGAGAGGCAAGATACTTCACGCCATCCATAAGTTCCACGTTTCCCATGCACAACAAAATAGTCATCCTTTACCAAAAAAAAAAAAAACAAAATAGTCATCCTTTTCTCACACGGGTCATTAGAGTCGAGGCAGCCAAATTAGTTGACGTTATACACACAAATAATTGCAAATATGGCAGTCATAGTCAATATATGTATGTATTGTGTAATTGTTGCATCAAATGAGATTGGAAAAAATTATCCAAAAAGTCCTAAAACTATTGCACTTTTGTCAATTCTATCATAAACCTTTCAATTTTACCAATTGATTCATAAACAATTTCACATTTGCTAATGAAGTCAATCCGGTCAATTTTGGCCAGAATTCACTGATGTGGACACTGGCTATTCTACGTGGCACGATCAACGCTTACGTAAATAATTTCTAATAATTTGTTATTTTTTAATTTTTCTAATTTTTTCTTTTTGAATTTTTTTCCTTTCTTCTTCCTTTTGCTCATTACTGGCCAGAGGCAATGACCAGGTAAGCTAGTCTCATCTAGGTGAGGGTTGCCGTCGCCCGCCACAAGTGAGACCTGGCCAAGCGAGGGCGAGCCCCGGTGAGGGCTCCCCTCGCCAGATCGAGCGAGGCCCGGTGAGGGTCAGCCTCACCCAAGCCAAATCTAGCAAGGTCAACCCTCAACCAAGCCAAGGTGAGGGCCGGCCTTGCCAAATCTAATGAGGAGAGCCCTCCCTGGGGCTTGCCCTCGCCTAACCGAGCCTCGCCTATGGTAGGCTACGACAACCCTCCCTAAGCTAGGCCAACTCGCCCGGCCATTGGGATGAGCCCAACCATTTCGATGGCCGACCATCGCTTGTGGCCGGTGATCGATCACTAGTAAAAGGAAGAATAAAGGAAAAAAAAAGAATTAAAAATGACCAAAAAAACATAAGAAAATAATTTTAAAAAATCGAAAAATATTAAAATATTATTAAAATTTATCAACTTCTGCACTGACCATGCCATGTAGGATGGCCAACGTCCACATCAGTGAATTCTGATCAAAATTGACCGGATAAACTCAATTGACAAAACTTGAAAAGATTAGGACTCAATTGGCAAAATTAAAAGGATTAGGACTGAAATGGCAAAGCTAAAATAAATGTGGGAATTTTTGGATATTTTTCCCCATGACATTGATAATTGGGGAAAAAAATTTAACTTGTCAATGCAAAAATGTTATTTTCTTTTTACAAAATTTTGTGAGAACACTACCGATTGCCGTAAAAATTTAACTAGTAACTGAAGGTACGAATAAATATTTAATTATTCTAACACATCAAAATATACAAATATATAATTAAAGAGGCAAACGAGGGGCTGGGAAAATGTCGTGAAATCACTTTCAAATTTTTTTTTCCTTCAAAATCTTAAGATTTTAGGTGAAGGCGTAATTCAATATCGTTTACTTCCCCACTTTTTTTTTATGGACGATGTAAATATCTTTTAAGAATATTTCAATTCTTATATAATTTAGCTGAGAATGGGAAGTATTTAAATAAAGTATATTTTCTTTGTTGCCGCAATGGGGTCCATTTTTAACAATGTGCGTGTATTTTGAGTTGGGTAACCATCAGACTGTCCAAATACGACCTTCTTGGGGGCGGCGCACGTGCGTCAGAAAGGTGGTCTTGCGTTTGAAGGGTACAACTCAATTTAGACTACGAATAATTTCTTCCAAGGACGGAAATTCATTAGAAAAGGAGACACATCATTTACTTTAAACAGATAATCTGACTTTTGATGCACGTGTTTGCTAAAACCAGACTTTGATAATTTCTTCCAAGCATATAAGTCATTATAAAAGGAGACATCGATTCAATCTAAACAGGTATTGGACTTTTGATGCAAGTGATACAAGCGGTGTTAAATAACCCTTAATTAAGGGATTTAATCATCCTTTAGCCAGCCAAGAGGATGCCCGAGACGTGTGTCCATAACTTCGAGATTCGGTAAATCAATCTTGATCTCCCGATTCAGACCAATCTAGGTCTAAATCTAATTTTGGGAACTTTTTTCTTCTGATCAAGATCTTGATCTGGGAGTTCCTTAGATGTGTTTGATCTGTAAAAGTTCAAAATGTTGGTGTTGTTGTCTCTATATGTCAATGGTGTTGAGGACGTCAAACTTAAAGGCACACTACAAGCTGTAATTTCTAGAGGGAAAGATCTTGGCATGTACCTATCATTAACGGTTCCGATGATCAGCCATTGATTTTTAAAGAAGAAAGCGTGTTTATTGTTGCATGCTATACTCAATTGTTTTATGAGTTTTGTCTTGTTTGCAGCTTTTTGGGATATGATTTGTTTAAAAGCTTTCTATATTCCTTTTGTGTTTAATCTTCACAAATGAATGAAATTTTCTTTCGACAAAAAAAAGGGTTGTTTATGTAAGTTTTCTTGAAAATTTTCAAATAAGGGTTTGAAATATGAACTTTTTTTTAAAGAGGGTCCAAAATGGACATTGTTTCAAATAAACCTTTAAAATGCCAAACTTAACTCAAATAAAGGCATAAGCTCACGAGCCCGCCAAATCTTCCCCGGTCAGCGAGCATGTGTGACTTACTTGACATTTTTCAAGCCACGGCCAAGGAAATATTCATCCAACAGCTTTTTTTCCTGTTTTCCTTCTTCTTTTCTCTCTTTTTCCTTTTGTTTTCTTTTATTTCTTTTTTCTTTCTTCATATTCCTCACAACAAATACAACAACAACATGGTCAGTGGTTGGAGAAGAATTTTGCACCTCTATCTCCGAAAATGATGTTGACACCAAAAAATGACTAACTTTTGATTATTATCAACAAGTAACAAATTGAATCAATAAAGACGATTTGGTCACAATAGTCAATAACTTGAAAAGAATCGATAAACATCAGTTATCGACAAGAGCTTTCGACCAGAATATCGACACCAGCATGTAATTGCCAAGTAGCAATATTTTCAGATATGTAACTTCTTATGGATAAGTATTGCTAGATAATAAAAGATTGTGGATAGTGTAACTCTTGTAACCGCTGAGAGGATTCGTAATTTATTTGTTTATTTGAATACAAAATACCCCAAAACTATAAATAGAGATATTAGACTTTCGATCAAATGAATTGATTCTCACTTGTGAAATCCTTACGATTTTTTGCAGGATTGATCGTTCTAAGCAATTAAGCAAGTCAATTAAGGTGCAGTTTAATGTTTAAATAATTTAGTACTTAGTCTCACGAGTAGTTCGCATACAATTGAGATTTGTACTAATACACTAAATTATGACAAAAAATAAATGGGAGGCAGAATTAATAGTCTGAAAAAATTTGCACATACCATCCATTCTAATACCATTTTGAATTTTGTGTTGCCTTGGTCAATAACCTAATATATTAATGAACAAAAACTATTCCACCAGCTTGTCAAAATCATGTGCACATTGACAGATTTTGCAGGATGAACTATTCTAAAAAAATTAAACTGTCAAATGAAAGCCTAGTTTAGTATTCATATATTCTAACACCTATATTTATGCATTTTTGGGTTCCCAGTACTAGAAAACAAGACATATTATCCATGAGATATATCTCATTTTGTCAGTTTAAATATAGTAAATTCATAAGTAAAATATTTCAACTTTTCAAATATGTGTATATCTATCTCAAACTCAAGTGGGAAGTCCTTTCAATTACTTACAAATTCTATGTGTAAGCTATAATTTCTTTTTTTCAAAATAATTTACTATATTTGTCATATTTATTATTTTCTTTGGTTCATCGTCAATTATACCGTGAGAGGTAATGATACTTCGCGCCATAGATAAGTTCCAAGTTTACAATGTACAACAAAATAGTTGTCCTTTTCACACATGGGTCACGAGAGTATAGGCAATCGCATTAGTTGACGTTATGCACTAGGGGTGAGCATAGTTCCAGATTCTATCCTGGAATCTGAGAACCTGACCAATGGAAATCTGTAGGTTCCGAGTTTCAAGGTATGCCGAGCAGGTTTCAAGTTCCAAAAATTGAGGAACCTGTTTCGACGAATAGTTCTAAATTCTAGGTAAGTAGAACTTGAAACCTGAAACCTAAATAAGTTTTTTGTGTTTTTTCTTGGTTTATATGATCCTGTTGTGTTTCATGGCATTAGATGATGAGTGTATAATTTAGAACCACTAGTCCGAACTTTTATTTTATGACTTGTTAATGTTTCAAATTTTTCATTTATCTAAATATAAGCTGTGGTTAGTTGATCATAGTAGTAAGTGGTGGTCATTAAAGATGATGATTTACTATAATTGTTCAATTAATCATACAGGTAGAACCTGAGTAGACTCTAGAACCGACCCTCGAATCTGAATAGGGTAGGTTCCAAGTTTCAAAAAATGATGAACCTATTATCATGGGTGGAACATATACGGAACATAGAACTGTTCATTCCTAGTATCGATTCACACAATGACATTTTAGTAATATTTATTTGAACCGTAATGTCAAGAAAACTAGTCTTTTGTTTTTTTTTTTAATGAATGACAAGTTTGTTTAGTATTGTGACGTTCATTTTCGTTTTGATGAAATAAAAAAAAAAAAAAACGAACCTGTTAGACCCTGGAACCTGTGACAAGGCAGGTTCTAGGTTCTAGCTTCTAATCGGTAGGTTCTAGGTTAAAAAAAATGAGGAACTTATACTCGAGGGTAGGTCTAGGTTCCATATGGAACCTATAAGGAACCCAGAACCACTCACCCCTATTATACACACAAATAATTGCAAATGTAGCAATCGTAGTCAACAATATATGTATGCATTGTGCAATTGTTGCGTCACATATGACATTGATAATTGAGAAAAAAAATTAAAATCGTCAATGTAAAAAATTGATTTCCTTTTGGAGAGATTTTGTGGGAACACAAGCTGCTATAAAAATTTAAACTATTGACCGAAGGTACAATTAAATATTTAATTATTCTAACACATTAAAGTATGGAAATATATAATTAAAAAGGCAAATAAGGTGCCTGGAAAATGTCATGAAATTGCTATTAATTTTGTTTGCTTTTCAAAATCTTGAGGGTTTATTTGTAATTGAGAATGGCAAATTCTTTATTGCCACAATGGGGTTCATTTTTACAACGTGCGAGGCTTAATTTGGATTCTACCCAGACTGTCCAAATACGACCTTCTTCTCTAGTTAGACATGGCCACGGGCTGGTTTCGGACCGAAATCGGCCAGGGTCAAACCCGGGACTGGCCCGTTGATCGGGCCTACGGTTTGGAACCGGAACCGCCCATGGCCTACGGGCCCGGTTCTGGTTCCAACAATTTTGGAACCGGCCCAAAACCGCCGGTTCGAGGTCGATTCCAAAAAAAAACTGTAAATAAGTGGAGAAACTCTTTTTTTCCCCAAATTTGATTACAATGTACGTTTTGATTACATTTTATATTGAATAATTCATTATTTCATAATTTGATGATTCATTATTTTTTTATTTCATAATTTATTTTTTTAATTTTTATAGGTCGGTTCCGAACCGGGCCGGAATCGGAACCGTCCCAAAACCGTCGGTTCATACATAGCCACGAACCGGAACCGGCTGGTTCCGAACCGTGATCATGTCTATCTCTAGTGCATGTGAGTCAAGGAAAAAGGTCCCATGTTTGAAGAGTAACAACTCAAACAAGACTTTGAAAAAAAATTCTTCCAAGCATAGAAATTCATTAGGAAAGGAGACAAAATTGATTCACCATGAACAGATAATTGGACTTTTGATGCAAGTGATTCTAAAGCCAGACTTTGCTAATTTCTTCCAAGCATAGAGTTCATAATAAAAGGAGACACGTCAATTCACTCCAAACACATGTTGGACTTTTTTTGCAAGTGATGCATGGCCAGTAATTCTAGCATATACCTGCGATGTGGAATTTCTTTTCACACAAGCGATGCTATTAACCCTAGACTTGTGGGATTTAACCGTCCATCATCTCACGAATCTTTATTTTCGAAAAATTGGACATCCTTACTAATGATTACTTTCTCAATGACTGGATTATACAACTTAGAATCCTTAGTCATGTCACTATAGCCGATGATGATGCACTCCTAGCTATTGTCATCCAACTTTTTCCTTCATTTGTTTGGTACATGGGGATATGCCACACACCCAATTACATTTAGGAACGAAACATTTGGCTTGATGCCACTCCAAGCCTCTTTTGGGATTCTTCTAAGAATACTCCTTGTTGGATATCCATTCATCACAAATACTGCACACGCAACGACTTCCGCCTAAAAATTTTTGGATAAATTTGTAGCATTTCACATACTTCTTGCCATTTCAAAAATTGTCATTTTCTTTCTTTCTACTATACCATTTTGCCTAGTATAGCCAGCAGTCAACTAACATATCACTCTATAAACTTTACAGTATTTGTCAAATTCATTTGAGATAAATTCTCCTCCTCTATCTAATCTCAATGCCTTTAAATTAAAGCCACTATGCTTATCAACATAGACCTTAAATTATTTAAACTTGCCAAAAGCTTCGGATTTTTCTCTCAGGAGATATACCCATGTTTTTTTTTTCTTTTAGTAAAATCATCCGCAAAAACTAACATTGCCTTTTTTGTCCAAATGATTTTACCTCAACATGGTAACAAATGTATGTATGTACCAACTCCAAAGGTTGTTTCATTCTTCTAGCTTTTGCAATTGGAAAGGATTCTTAATGCTGTTTTCCGATAAGACATCCTTCCCATGGACAATGACTGTCAATCAGGCTCATGCCAATCACCATCTTTTTTTGGACCAATAATTTCAGTCCACAAAAATTTAGATGACCGAATCGAAATGCCACAACCAATTGTTATCTTTTATCATCGATTGAAAACTCAAAAGATTCTTCGTCATTCACACCGTTGTAATAAACTTATTATTTACCCCTTGGATAGTGTAACTTCATTTTCAATGTGGACCTTAAGACCTTTTTAGGAAAGTTGGCCAACACTCAACAAAATCCAAAAAAGTCATGGCACAAAGTAAACATTTGCAAAGTAAAATTAGAACCACCTTTTGACTTGATATTAATGTTATCTTTGCCCATTATGAGAACTTTAAATTTATCGCTGAAATTAACTTTACTGCGAGTCATCTCGCCCTATTGCGAGAACATCAATGGCATAGCCAGATATATGATTACTACACCTAGTATCAAGTTCCCAAATGTTGGTGTCCACGGTGCTTGAGTAATGCTTCTTGCATGCTAGCACCATGTTTTTTTTCGCATCAATGACATGCGCCTATTCTACCTGCTCGTATACCACCTTTGCTTGGCATTCAGATTTGTAATGTTTGAATTTGTTACACTTAAAATACTTAACCTTTGATTCATCACGTGTTTTATATTTTCGGGTGGAATTCTAATTTCCACCTCCGCATCCTCAACCATTTCCACAGCCTTGGCCACCTTGATAGCCTCCTTGGCTTGATTGAGTGACTCGACTCTGTAATGCTTACTCGGGATTTGAAGTAATAGACTTTTGATTCATTCTTTGCTCATGCGAGCACAACGAACCCATCAACCGCTCCAACGTCAAGGTTGACATAGCTTGCCCATCTTCAATCGCCGCGACAATATAGTCAAATCTTTCGGTTAAAGACCTCAAGATTTTTTACTCTGACTTGCACATCTTGGAGTCCTTCACCAGTAATTGTCAATCGATTAACAATGGTATGCACACGACCAAAGTAAGCCCAGATTGATTTAGAATCATTCGTGCATAAAGACTTGAAATCTCCTCGAAGTGTTTGAAGCCACACACGTTTGACACGATCATCGCCTTTGTAAGATTGTTGCAAAATATCCTACACTGCTTTTGTGGTCTTTGGGCTTGATATTTTTTTCAAATATCATTTCATCTTTGGCTTGAAAGATCACAAACAATGCTTTCTGATCTTTCTTTCAGGACTCTGTCAACAAATCTTTCTCCTTCTTTCTTAAAGCATCGAATGCTTCCATATAGGCCACTTTAGTGTAGCCGCTCTTTACTAAATTCCACAAATCTTGCAATTTGAAAAGAACCTTCAGCTGGACTGATTGGTTATTGAAATTCCTCCTATTCAACTTTGGAAATTGTAATTGAACGGAATTGGTGGATCTCATTTCTTATTGTTAAAACCAAAAGAACTAATAATAAGCTTTGGAAATTTGGAATAACAGCACAAATAAAATGGAGGGATAACTTCTTACGAAGCATGCTTTCTCTTTGTGGCTTCGTACTTACAACTCTCAAGCTCGAGGCTTTATAATAGAAGCCGAACACTCACAAATGTCAACGATAGCATTTAACGAAGAAAACTAAACAGCCCTATACACGGTTGGTTGTCATAAGCACAGATTACACACCCAATAAACACGGTAACAAGAGTCTTCAGCAACTTTCGTTCTTGAATTCCGCAGAGAACATGCGGCCCACAGTGGCTTTCTTGATTTCCTTGTGTCCTCTACCATTTATTGATCTGAGGCGTTATCATCGGAAAGAAGTTTTACTGTTATTTCGACACGCCATGCCGGCCTCTTCTGTGCTGAGCAGCCGAGGCTCTAGTGCAGGACGACGCCACTACCACAGCAATAGTCTGATGTTGTTCAATCTCTTGAATCCTTCGTCCTCCAGATCGCCATCCGGACTTCTCTCTCCTTAAGGCGAGCCTCCGTCTCTCCGAACAGGCAACATCTCATCATTGCTTTCATTACTGCGAATTGCGATTTGATTTTTTTCTATACCTTTTGCATTTCGTTGCCTTTTGTGATACTCATTGCTGTTGCTGCAACTTAATCTCCAGAATAGGCAATCTCTGAGATGCGGTAGTTTTCACAAAAAGTCTTTAGAATTGAGCTTGTTTCAAGTGAGCCTGTCAATTACAGTGTAGCTTCATCTCAATTCACCCTCCAGCTCATTGGCCGCTAATATCTTCGCCGGCAGGCGAGCATGTGCATCCCATGTGTCACTTTCGGTACCAATGCCAGGGGCATTTTCTTCCCACATGTTCTGGACTTAATCTCCATTTTCTCCAAATTTCACAAATTGAAAGAGAGAGATTAGACTTTTGATCATATGAATTAATTCTCAAATGAATTAATCCTCACTTGTGAAATCCTTACTGCTCGTATGAGATTGATCATTCCAAACAAATAAGCCAGTCAATTACAGTGTAGCTTAATTTTTAAACTATTAAGCACTCCGTCTCATGAGTAGTTCACATACAGTCGAGATTTGTACTAAAGACTAAATTAGGAAAAAAAAAAAAAGGATGGAAGGCAAAATCAGTAGTCTAAAAATTGTTATACATACGATCGATCCCAATACCACGTTGAATTTTGTGTTGCCACGGCCAATAACCTTATATTTTAATGAATGAAAACTAATACATCGAGAAAATTATCTAAAAAGTTTTAAACCTATTTTATGACGTCCAATTCAATCCTAAACTTTTTAATTTTTCCAATTTAGTCCTAAACCTTTAACGATTTGCCAGTGTAATCCCTCCGTCCAATTTTGATCATAAATTGCTAATGTAAACATTGGCCGCCCTTCATGGCACAACCGCCACGTCAGTGATTTCCAACCAAAATTAGCCGGAATGACTATACTGGCAAATCGTCAAAAGGTTTAGGACTGGATTAGCAAAATTGAAAAATTTAGGACTAATTTGGCCGTCGTACAATAGGTTTATGACTTTTTAGACAATCATCCCTAAATCCATTGGCCTCTCATAATTGTGTGCACAAATTGATATATTTTCTGAGTTCCCAGAAAAGGCAAATTAGCCATGAGATGTATCTCATTTTGTCAGCTTCAAAACGGTAAATTCAGAAGTAAAATATTTCAACTTGTCAAGTACATGTGTATGAATCTTTAGGTCAAGGTAGGAAGTCCGGTCAATTGCTTACCTATTCTATTGCATGAGCTATAATGTCTTTTATCATGTATTCACGAAGACGCTATATCATTGCGTTCATTGGTCGGCAATGTTTGGTATTTGATTGGTCCATTGTCAATTATGTCGGGAGAGGCGAAGATCCTTCGCGCCATCCTTAAGTTCCAAATTTCCAATGCAACAGTTTATTCTTTTCTTACACGACTCATGAGCGTCTACGTGTATATAATATATTGTGCAATTGTTACATCACATGACATTGATAAGTGAGGAAAAAAAGATCAAACTTGTGAGCATAAAAATCAAGTTTCTTGTTGGAAATTTTGTGGGACCAATGCCGAATATCGTAAAAGTTCAAATCGCAAGCTGAATGCATCATTTGATATCTGATCATTCCGACACTCCCTGCCATCGGTAAACTTGATTTTGGCAAAGACCGAAGCATGGAAACACATAATTAGGGAGGCAAATGAGGGGCTCAGGAACATTCAAGTTGGAGACTTCTTGCTCTAATTCTGCATAGAATTATGCAGAATCACTGTCAAATATTTGAAAATGATGAGTGTGCAAATGAAGGCATAATTTAATATTATTTACTTAGAAATTTTTTTTTATTGGAGGATGTAAATATTTTGTAAGTTTATATCATGTAACCGAGAGTTGCAAGTCGTCACACAAAGTATTTTTTCTTTGTTGACGCAATCGGTCCATTTTGTCAACGGGCGCACCCCCAACTTGGCTTTTTGTGATTTGGATGACGAGCGGACTGTCCAAATACGACCTTCTTCTGGGCGTGCGTCGGCGAAAGGTCTTACGTTTGAAGCGTGCAACTGCAACTGGACGTTGGGCAATTTCTTCCAAGCATAGAACTCATTAAAAAATGAGACAAATGAAATTCACCGTAAGTAGACATTCGACTTTTGATGCAAGTTGGCGGTTGTGCCTATGTCCCTAGGACCCCGACCCCGAACCAGGATCCCCCGTGGCGGTGCCTGGGCCCTCGTACCCCAAGGCTGGAGGGCCCGGGCCTTAGCGCCCAAACCCGAGCTCAGGTTCCATAAGAGAAATAAACTAAAATGTGTACACTCCATAGAAGTATTTATGTTATGAAATTTAATTCGATAAGAACATCGTTAAAATTTGATGATATAACACGTGTAGCCTTTATATGACACGAATAGTGCATCTATATTTAGGAAAATAAAGGAGGGTTTTCATTTTCAAATGGCAGAAAATAATTTCCATTTGATTTTCGGATTTTGGCCAACTACAAGAATATTTTTTAATTTGTATTTTCCAGAAATGCCAATTTTTTTGCAAAACAAACAGTGCATTAATTATTCTAGCACTTCCTTTTAGGAGTAAGCTGGATTATGGTCAATGACTGAAACATCGAAATATACAATTTGAGAGGCAAATGAGGGACCGAGGAAAGTTTAAGTCCAAGACTTCTTATTCAGATAACACGTAAAATTTCATGAAGTCACTATCAACTTTTCCAAAATCTCAAGAGTTAAGATGAATGCGTAATTCAATACAACTTGCTGCGCCACCTTTTTCTTTAAATGGAGGATGTAAACACTTTGTAAGAATGTGTATCTGGGAATCGAAACTCTTCACGTAAAGTAAATTTCCGTTGTTGCCACAGTGGGGTTCATTTTTTCAACGTGCGAAAGCCCAATTTGGCGTTTGAATTGGATGAACGATCAGTGTCCAAATACGACCTTCTTGATCCAATTTTCTTCACCATTTAACACATATTTTTTGGACTTGAACCATTTCAGAATTTCAACCATTCATTTTCTCACCTACTCTCCCAGATCAACAGCGGGTGAGGCTGCTTTGTGTACGTTTTCTGCATGACGAACGCACGATCGTCTGTTAGATGACTAGATCGAGGGAGAGTTTCGAGAACCGTCAAAACTTTTTTTTCCTTCTCTTGTCATTATGTGTAAAAACAATCGATTTGGAAAATGAATGACATTGTACAAATTGCATTGAGAAGTTTTAGGCGGTGCAACAATACCACTACGCTTGTTGTTCCGCAGAAAATCCCTAAAAGATATTTCATGAGGTTGGATATTTGATAACATTGTGGTTACCTTTGGTCCATTATAAGTAAGGGGAGACAAAACTAATGCCTGGGTTTGTGAAAAAATAAACTGGGAAAGTACCAAAAAAGGTTGTAAATCTATTACATTGATGTCAATTCAGTCCTTAATTTTTCAATTGAACTAATATAATCCTAAACATTTTGCATTTGCGCTAATTGAGTCCATCCGGCAAAATTTGGCTGAAAATGGCTGACGTAGATGCCAGCTGCCCTACGTAACACGACCGGCGCTGACGTAAACATTTTTAATAATCTTTTGAATTTTTAATAATATTTTATAGTTTTTTTTTTTTTTCTTTTCTTCTCTTTATTTTTGTTTTTGAGGGGTTGAGGGTCGACAAGGGTCACCGTCCAACCCTCGTCGAGTCTGGGCAAGGGCATCGACACCCTTGCCTGGCCCAAATCTGGCAAGGGCGTCGCGGCCCTTGCCCAGACTCGACGAGGGTCGGACGGTGACCCTTGTCGGCGTCGCGGCCCTTGCCTGATCTAGGCAAGGGGCTCTCGAGCTCTCGCTCTGGCAAGCGAGGGCTGCCACTCCCTTGTCGGCCATAGCAAGGGCATTGAACGAGGGTTGGCTCAGCCCGCCCAAAAAGAAAAGTAAATTGAATAAAAGAAAAAGGAAAAAAAACCATAAAAAAATTCAAAATATCATTAAAAAATGTTCACATTAGCGTCACTCGCACCACATAGGCCTGCTATCATCCACGTCAGCAATTTCCGGCTAAAATTGGTCGAATGGACTGAATTGGTACCAATGTGAAAATGTTCAAGACTAAATTAATCCAATTGAAAGATTTAGAATCAATACAATAGGTTATGACTTTTTTGAGTACTTTTCCCAAAAATAAACGATAAAGTAATTCTATTTTTTGCCTAACTTTCATAAAATAAAAAAAAAATCTATTATGTCCGTCATGTCATTTATTTTTTTGGACGTGAGTCTACAATGTCACTTAGCATGTGTATAGTCAGATAGGAAAATAAAAAAAAATGCAAAAGAAAAGAAACTCTTATTAGGCAATATTAATTTTATAAAAAAAAACAACTTTTCCTTTTCTACAGTGACGTATTTCTTTGAAAACCCTCTCTAATCGAGAAGGATGGCTTTCTTGTTTTTGTTAAAAGCGCAGAAACTGATCTTAAGATGCACTCTTGAAAATGCGGCGAGAGGTGACGAGCCGTATAGGCTTTGACAGTGGCCGATGACGGTGCGGGGGGAGAATTGGAATTTGATCGGGCGCATTGAAAATAAGATGAAGTTGACACATGTCCGTGTCGAATTGCATGAACTTTCGATATTCTTCCTTTGTCTTTTCTCCAATCGAAAATCGCCTCCTCACGCCGCGGCGGGATGCACTTCCGTGGTCAAATCAACCTGATGTAAGGAAATTGATAACGTTGCCTCTTCTCTTTCCTTCTCACGTGATTTTTGGACCATTAAATTTGCTTCTTGATCAAGGGAAGATCAAAGTCAAATGAAGCAAATTGGCCAAATGATGACAGCAGTAACTGCTCAAAGGCTTCCACCAATTTGCTGACTTTCTAATTGGGAGCCGCCTACAATCATGGGACCGTGCATTTCCTTTCACGTGGATGGCACTCTTAGGAAATTTATCCAAAAGTCATAAACTCATGGTAGGCGGTCAATTCAGGCATAAATTTTTTAATTTAGCTAGTTTAGTTCTAAACATATCAGCAATTTTCCAATATAATCCTTACGGCTAATTTTTGCTAGAAATCATTGACATAGCCGTCACATGTCCTATGTGGAAAAGGCCGGGACCAACGTGGATATTTTTTGCATTTCTTTAAAAAAAATTTCTGAATTTTTTATTTATTTTTATCCTTTTCTTTGCTTTTGAGAACCCGAGAAAAGAATTATATTGCAAAAATGGTCCTTCCAAAAAGAAATGGGTTGAATAAAAAATCGAATTTATGATTTGGCCAAAAAAAAAGTTTAAGATTAAATTGACCTAAAAATTTTTAACAAGTGTAGACAGGAACGAGTCCAAGGAATTTGGATCAGTGATAATATCATGATTGCACAAGAATTGTTCGGTGGATTTCCACCACGAGGTTATAGTCCGAAAAATCGCCATCAAAGTCGATTTTCAAAAGGCCTACGACACTGTTGACTAGACTTTTATTGAAAAGAAACTTAAGGCATACAAATTTCCGGACTTTTTCATCAAGTTGATAATGACCTGTGTAACTATAGCCAAATTCTCTATTTCCATTAATAAAACTACGGTTTCTTTCCTAGTAACAAGGATATTCATTAAAAATTAAAATCAAAACAAACTCTCCGGATAAAGATTTATTCTCTTGATCTTTTCTCTAGTTGGTGCGGACTAACCTAAGCGCAGCAAAAGTAACATCTTCCTCTCGGGACTAAATTCCTAATCGGCCCTCTTGGACCCAACGGTTCCTATCATTTGCGGGAGACTTCAATTTTAAAGGACTAGTAAAAATTCTTCCCAAAGATTTATGACTTGTTGAAATAATAAAGCTATGATGCTAAAACAAATTCCTTTTCTCTTAAAAATGTTTAAATGGATCCATTCTAAAAATTGAAGTACTCTTTGTTCTGGACTACAATAAACGTAGGACTTTTGGGACAACTTTCCCAAAAAGGTCCTCTATTTCTTATCTTTAGTAATGTTGACATATACGATCGCGGATCCCCGGGATACCCTTCCCATTGACAATTTTCGCTCTAGACACTTTCCAAAGGGTGAGCCATCTCCATTCAATTTTTAACAAGTGTAGACAGGAACGAGTCCAAGGAATTTTAAATTTGGGGGCCCACAGTACCTTTTGTGAGATAATATCAATAATACTAGTTTAACCTTTATGGACGGGAAAATGACACAAACAATCCTGAACTTTGGCCTAATGTGTAATTTGGTTAATGAACTTTTGATTTATTCATTATAGCCCCTAAACTTTATGTTAATGTTCAATGTGGTCCCTAAACTTTTAATTTATTCAATGTCATCTCTTAACTTTTAGTACATATTCAATTCAGTCCCTAAATTATATGAAAATATTCAATGCAATCATTTCTATTGATTCAAGTTTAGATATTACATTGAACATATTCATATAGTTCAAGGACTTAATTGAACATGTATATAAAGTTCAGGAATGACATTGAACAAAATAAAAGTTTAAGGACCACATTGAACATTAGCCTAAAGTTCAAGGATTACATTGAACAAGTTAAAAGTTCATGAACTAAATTGCACATTGAGCCAAAGTTCAGGGACTGTTTGTATCATTATCCCTTTGTGGGTTGAGAGAGAGAGAGAGAGAGAGAGAGAGAGAGAGTTAGCACGGGTGAAATAATGTCATTGCTTAAGGTACAATTGCGATCTTCATCTTCAAGGTTTGTAGTCTCATGCATTAGTTGATAGTCCATGTCCAAAAAAACCTTTTCTTAAATTATATTCATTTTTCAAATTATTTAGCAAAAGTAAACGTCTGGCTACTCCAAAATATATTAATATTTTTACAAAATTATTTATTACAAAGAATGTTAGACATGACTAAGTGGTAATGACATCTGTTTGTTGCGTTAGGCAGTTCTTTCAATTGGCCAAAATAAAAATCAACTCGCTAAAACTATACTTATTTTCTAATATATACGACAATACCATTACTTATTTATTAATAGTAAGCAAAATTTTAATTAGTTAAAAATGGATCACAAAATTATATAGAGTTCGTTTATTTACCTCCACAAGTTCCTTCAATAGCATGGAATCTAAGAGAAACCATTGAAAATGATTTTTCATTTTTCCTAAAGCAGTTGATTATTATGCTAGCTATTATTTTTAAAATAACCAATTTTACCTATAGTCATTCTAATATCTTTTTTTCATATAAAAACACATTTTAGAAGCAGAAAAAAAAAATCGAATGTTTATGTATCATGATCAATGAATTTCAAATCTAATAAAATGTAACTATAGATTTCGGAATCTCTGATGGCTTTTTTCAAAGTGATTTGGGATCCTCCTGAGACATAAGTTCAGAATTTGGATTATCTAAATCCCTAAGTGGATTGATTGAGGAAGTGTCTAGATGAACTTATCGAAACAATCTGTGAAGGGCTCTCATGTATCTCTGTGAAGCCAGTAAACCTATTGTAAGGTGGTCAATTCAATAGAAAACCTTTCAATTGTGTCAATTCAGTCATAAACTTATTGTACGGCGGTCAATTTAGTTTTAAATATTTCCATTGTGCCAATTTAGTCTTAAACATTTTGATAATTTGCTAATTTAATTGTAAATATTTTAATGGTTTGCCAATCTAGTCCTTTCAGGTAAGTTTGATTGAAAATTGTCAAAGGACTACATTGGTAAATTATTAAAAGGTTTAAGAATAAATTAACAAATCATACAAAAAATATTTATGACTAAATTAACACAATTAAAATATTTAGGATTGAATTGGTTGCCGTACAATTGGCTTAGGATTTTTTGGATAATTTCCCTTTTTTCTTCCCTTCTTTTATACACCCGATTATATACACATGATCATGGGACTAGCAGCCTGCCAAGCCCGCCTTAGCTCACCAAACCCAAAATACAATTCAAGTGGACTTAAACAAGCATCCTTCTTTGGCATAGGCCCACCCACTTAGGCTCCATTTATTTTGCAAAAAACTGAATAATTTAGTTAATATTTTCCTAAAAATGATCGCTTATATCGCTTGAAATAATTTATCAATAAAAGTTATCATTATTGACAGCAACTTACATCTAAACATTTTCAAGAGTGATAATAATACTTTTTGTTCATTCTTTTTTGCAAATGATACAAGAAATATTTTATAGGGAAATATTTTCAAATTATTCATTTTTCGTGAAACAAAGGCAGCCTCAAAAAAGCCTTAGACTTGGTCAAGTCCACCCATGCACAACGAGGCTTGAATCCCAATTTGGGCAGGTTTGAACAAGCATATTCCTTCTTGGGCCTAGTAAACCATTCAGGACCATTGAAGCCCATCCAGGCCCAATCATTAATGAAAATTAAAATCAATAATCTTTTAACCACAATCTTGTTGGGGCGAGAACTTTTATGCCCACCACTCGACTCGACCCGACCCGACCCGACCCAAGCCCACATCAATCATGTCTTCTTTTACCTTAGTACCATGGGACTAGCAATTCGGTTTGAGGGCAGATAGGTACCACTGGTCCACCACGGCTCATATTTTCTAATGCAACTCAAAGATGGTGATTTATAGTAATCACAGGCCTCTAAGATGACATTAATCCGGCCCGCTAAACACAAATTCCATATGATTCCGATCGTCATCTTCAAGGTTTTTAGTCTCATGAATTAATTGATGGTCCACGTTCGTAAATTTTTTTTTGTGGTTATTTATATTATTTAATTTAAGCGGTACTTATGCAAAAGTAACGTTTGGCTACCCAAAAATATAGGGTTAATACCATGAAAAACCCTAAACCGGTATACCCGTGATAAATTTACCCTCCGTTAGTTTCCGTTAAATTTTACCGTTAAATTGTCGAGTTGGATGACACATGATAGTTAACGGATGTACTAGTTTGGGGTTTTACCCCTCCGTTTGTCACACATTTACCAATTTATGATTTTTCGTGATATTAATCCAATTTAACAAATGGTAAATTTGTTACAAGTATACCGGTTCGGAATTTTTTGTAGTCAAAACATTAGTTCGGGGGATTTTGTTATAGATGTACCAGTTTGGGGTTTTTGTTGATAAAAAAATTAGTTCGGATAAATTTGTTACAAATGTACCAATTTAAAGTTTTTTGTGGTGTTAGACATGGCTAAATGCTGACAATATTTGTTTATTGCGTTAGGCAGTCCTTTCAATTAGCCAAATTAAAATTCAACTCATTAAGACCACCAAAAGCAATACATACTTTTTCTCTACAAGAAATTAAAAGCAATCAGTTCATTTCTCGATGACATTTCCAAGAAAAACTACATTTACTTTCTAATATATACGACCATGCCATGTTTATATATTAATAGTAAATAAAATATTATTTAGTTAAAAATGGATACAAAATTAACTAGAAAAGAGATGCATTCATTTTCCTCCAAGTTCTCCTCCAATAGCATGAAATTAAAGAGAAATTGTCGCAAAGAACTTTTTTTTCCCAGAGTAATCGATTCTGCCAGCTTTTATTTCTTAAATAACCGATTTTACCGATAGTCATTCAAATATAATTTTCACAAGTGGATAGATCGAGATAAATTAAACTATTTTCGGATTTTTGTTGCATCGTCATAATTCAAATTTAATTAAATTGAACTCTATGTTTTTGAATCTGTTATGGCGATGCAACAAAGATCCTGATTCTTGTGCCCCCTATATTATATGTGAAGATTCGGGAAACTTTAGTCATTTGGTCGAAAATTTAGCATGAAAATAGGGAAAAGGGAAGTTAAAGAAGGAGAAAGACGGTCGACGAAGAGAGCACAAGCGGCCAATTCAACGAGCTCGACCGTCACCGAACAAGGGGCCAATCAGCCAATATGCCATGGTAAAGTGATGGCAAAGGAGAGAAATGCTATCGGTACTTTTGTTCTGCAAAAAATGAACGATTCAAAATACATTTTACCGAAAATAATCACTTCTATCAACAAGCAAAACAAATAAACGAAAAATATTTTTTCGCCGTCCAAGAAAATATTTAGATATTAATTATTGTCATTAATAAAAAAAAAAAGCATTTCATTAGCTAACTATTTCAAATGATACAAATAATTATTTTTAGAAAAATATTTTCTAAATCATTCATCTTTCCGTAAAAAAAAACAGAGCCTTAAAAATAGTTAAAATAACAACAAAGTAATCTACCAACATCAAGGCAAGGGATGAATTTATGATAGCAGGCGTTTTTCTACAAAGTAATTATCTGAAGTGTCTACCAAAAGTTTTCATCCTCCAATATTGACAATCTAACATAAAATTGGCACACTCACTCGTATCAAAGTAACCTATACCGGTATTAAGAAGGACCAAACCCAAATGTTCCCATTTACCTAAGCTGACAATTACTGGATCGCGGCATTTTGTTTACAAAATTATTACCTAAAAGTGTCTGCCAACGTACATGAAAGAGACCCACAATCGTATCGAGCTAACCGGTTGCAGCTCGTGAGAGATTGTAGTGATCTTAGCATCAGTGACTGAGACACAACAACAAGCGAGGGATTTCCAGCGCTCCTGACTCGTGACGTTTCTTAAGCTCAAACTACATCGTTTAGAAAGTCGCCGCCACGGGAGCCGCTCACCTCACCAGCGGGATAAGCAAGTACTCGGCATAAAATAGCTACACAACCACAAAAACATCAGAGATTGGAGCAGTTAGGAAGTAGTAGATATTGAGACAATCCTAGTGCAGCAAGAGCAATATCGGAGAAAATATGTAAAGCTTGTTGAGGATGAGAGAACACCTAGAAAAGATATCGTGACAATAACAATACAGATAGGTATGGGAAAAATGAAATCGCTATGACGAAGGAGGTACAAGCTTGTCCCTTACAAAAGAATGGCTCGACAAATAACCTATGAATGTAACAACTACAAGAAAAGACCTCACGATAGTCAATATGGGACCTCACCACCCATCAATGCATGATGTTCTTCGGCTCATCCTTACTCTAAGATGGTGAAGATGTTATTGATTTAGAACCAACATTGGGCTATTTACCCAGAGGAATCGAAAAAATTGCAGAAAATCGAACAGTTACACAATTTTTGCCTTATGTAACATGCTGGGATTATTTAGCTACTATGTTCTCAGAAGCAATAACTGTAAATGGACCAGAACAGTTGGGAAACATTCAAGTACCATCGAATGAGGTTCGGTGATTACCTTCCAAATGAACATGTAGAATGATGTTATTGAAGCTTTGCTCCTCAGATCAATAGACTTGGCGCGACTCCATAACAGAGAACCCAACAGAGCATGACCAAGGACCTGATCCGAAATTCACAGCGGTCAAATTAGCTTCATATCCATTGTAAAGTACGCGAATCTCAACATTAAAGTCCCTCTAGCGTTGCTAGTTTCAAGATCCAAAAGTTCATTAGATCAGGAGTGGCGGGACTTCTGAAAGATGTCAATACTGTTTGGCCGCTAACATAATGATAGCATGGGAAACGAACTTAGGAGGCCATTTAAGAGAAGGTAGCTGAAAGTTGAAACTGTCCTGGTATTTTTACACATCCATATTTCATCTACAATTTGAACAGACTGAACTTATTACCGTAAGGACTTTACTCCATAGACACGAAGAGACTGATCCAACAAGAATGGCCACGCCATAAGCCATTTCAAGCAGTGATATGCATATCCAGAATACCTGCCAAGATTGAAATACAAAGTTAAAGAAAGAACTTAAAAGAGAGCTGCTGCATGGTCGCACTTTGCATAAAAAACTACCAACCCGCTCTTGACCCAAACGAACGGTGAATGATCGGATACCAAATATCTTGTCTCCGTCAATATCAGGTATGTCCTACACAAACACAAACACAAACTGGAGGGTGAACAAAAAGGTAAATCTTCAAGTGTCAAGCTGACTGGTCGGGACCAAATTGTTTGGTAAGGATATTTCTGTCACCTTAAATAATGCGATAACCACAGAGAAGAAGCTCATAAATGCAGTTGCAAAAATTAGTGGCCTCGAGAAGACTGGTGGTCTTTTGTACACATGGGTCTAAAGATAAAACATGTCATTAGTATCAATACCCAAAAAGTGTGACAGGTCATAAGAATCAAAACTGACATTTGTAGCATAAGTAAACAGCAACAACTGCAGACAACATGAATTCATGATACACTTCCAAACATCCATGAAATTACTGCTACTAACATCAACAAAAGAATAAAAGGCAGCCGTCCCTCAGAAGAATGATTTCAATTGTTAATGTATCACATGCAAAAACAGGTATAGTAAACAAGAGCAAGGTAAAAATTCTTCACAAAGTTATTTAATCTTCGTCAATTTCTGAAGTTTCGAAAGGATAAAACAGAAACTGGAAAGGCCCTTCTCAATTCTGTGCCACTAGGTGATCAGTGCAAACCAAAATTTGGCACAACAATTTATCTGGTGCCCTCAATTTAAGTTTCTTCATCCACTGTCCAATTGAATTAGTTATTTAAGTGCCCAAAGAAAAAAGAACACAGAAATGATAACTTCCACATATGAGAAACCAGAATCCAGAGAAACCTGCATGTGCAGAAAAAACGCCAGCTGAACAATCACCGCCCGGACAGCTAGAATACACATTGCTGCAACAACAGCAGATCTCTTCCATCTCAACATGGGTAACTGGAACATTACAATTTACAATTTAGTAAGCAAATCAAATATGGACTCAATCATGCAGCTACATAGTAACTAATGACAACTTTTTTATCAACTAATACAGACAAAAGTGACAAAAATTTGATAAACAGGATATGAAGGAAATTGCATCTTGGACACCATATTAATAATAAATTCAATAACCATTTTTTGCTAGCATTAAACAAAAAGTAAATGCAGGATAACAGCAAACTTTTTTCTGACATAAGATGTCATTGTAAACAGGTTGTCTCGTAGCTAAGGGATGTTTATTTAACTAATCTGGTAATCCTTTTACCATCAAATTGGAGATGTTTAATAAATATATAATAAGAGTGTTGTGAGTACTGGTGCTATTTCAATAAACTTTACCAAGACTATCCATTTATAAGCTAATCCTTGAAAAATTTGGGATATAAGTCCGTCTTAGAAGGATCCAGATATGTCTACAATGAAACTCTTTTCGCTTTGTTTAGTGCTTAAAAAAAGAAAGTTCATTTACGTAAATTCACACTTCCAGTAGATTCATGACCTATTTCTACAATCAAAAGTATGATGATTGCTTATGCTTATATTGTTAATGCAGGAATTATTTACATTCTGATAAATCATGCAAAAGTGAATGATGAGTAATGATGTGATGCCTATCTGCTACAACAGAAGTATGAACTGTATCCTGTGAGAATTACCCAATTAAAGGATCGCGAGCATGAAAGCTTTTGAGATGAAATCAATGATGGAATTACCCAACAAAGTTTAGAAGATGTCAAGAGCATAAAAAGGACTTTGAGGTTGTAATATCTTACTAAAGCAAACTGTTTTGTTTTGGTCAAGGTTCCGGATTAGAATGTATAGCAAGTAGCGACTATGGTAAAGAATGATGCATCCAACTTGGGTGAGGATGATGTCAGATCTTGTAAGGATGATAGGTTTCACAATGAACGTTCACATACCAAGAGGATCTCTAAGGGAACATGTCTCTCCAAAATTGTAATTATCACAAGTTTAATTCTTCCTGGTAAGTCGGTGTTCATGCACTAGCTTCTTCAAAATGAAGCATCTTAGTGAAGATAATAAAGCTTGTTAGAAGTAAGAAAAATGCAGAAAGAACTTTGAAGCAACACAAAAGTATGGCAATATCTTTTGTAAAGTATGACATATAGAATCAATGAACTCTAATATAAGAGCATGCTGATGGTTCTAACCATCAAGAGGAATGTGACAACCACATAAGTCTCAATTCCACAAAACCATTCCCTCGTAAAAACATGTTTAAAAACTTACAGACCAGTTCAAGTAAACATTCTCTTGAAGAAGGGGATGAAGAAAGAACACACTTCCTCCAGGGCTAGGCAAGAGTTAAAGTGACATGAGTACTTACATTGATAGAATAAGCCGTTCCAAGCAAAAAACTGATAAATAGAGCCCAAAACAACGGCCATGAACCAACAATCCATCCAAGCCAGAAACTCTGACAACAAAAGAATGATAATTGCAGAATTAGTCAATTGAAATATCAAGAGAAATCTTCATAAGTCTAGAATCAAAGGAAAGTTGATAATTAGGTGATTGAACAGAACAAAGGAGCGCCTTTACCAAAAAAAAAACAGAACAAAGGAGCATATTCTCTAGCTTTGACAAATCAGACATGCACCACAGATTTTCAAGAATGAACTCCTCAAACAAATAAACATCAAGAAGCAGAGACAATGCACTGCAAGAAGATATGATAAAAAACTTCGTAGCAAGATTGCCATCGCAAATTTTTCAGGACCATACCTTAGAAGCAGCACTAATCTTTTCATGCTTTCCAATTAGTGTACTTGAGAAGCAAATAGCTTGCTACATTTTGGTATCACTCGCAGATAAAACTAGTAGTTTTGTATAATACTCTCGAAAGGAAACCTCTTCTAAATTAGTTTTATTACTTAATAACATTTCCAGCAGGGATAAAATGTGAAAAATTAAAAGGAATAACCCGACAATAATGTGCACAGGACAACTAGTTGAATTTTCTCCGAAAAATCAATGGCTGGTATTTATCATCATACGAGCAGAAATTTCTGCTCATGCACACAACTTTACGAGAAGCAGAGGTATGTATTTTTTGGATAAAGAAGACTAAGGGTTAAGTTCTGATACCATAATGGAAAAAGATGTAACAATCATGACACCAGTTCCAACTGTGTACTCTCCTGATGCAAGCGGAAGATACGGCTTGTTGACCTGCAAGAGACAAGCATGGCATTACCAATCAAGCGAGCTACAAAAACATTAGCATATATCTCCATGAAGTTCAGTAGAGGAATTGCATCAAGAGAGTTATCACAGGTGCTCAGTCTATGTGCACTTGATTATAACAGAATGTGTCCAATAAAAAGGACAAATAATGTACTTTTTGACTTCTTCTCATTGAAGTCATGTGATCATGGCCGGATGGGTGAGCATCTCAGTGCTTCAATTGGAATAGTACTAGTGGTGGACCCATCATGTATTTTCGACTTATCCACATCAAAGTAATGTGCTCATTGCTTGATAGAAGTAAGGGTCAGCATCCAGTAAGTAATACAGACTAAAAAGCCAGCAGGACACAAAACTAGCTTAATCTATGATTTTCTGAGGAAATCTCAGTGCAATTAATTCAAACTGTCCAATGGTCAAAATAAATAAACAAATAAAACCCACCACTAATACTATTTCAATTGAAGAACTTGACTGAATTCCAGAGAAACACAAGATGATAATAAGCTGCCTACGGTAACACACCTTGTCTATGTCAATGTCAGAAATCTGGTTTAAACCCACGATGTAAATATTCATGAAGAGGGCAGCAATAATGGCCTGAAAATTTGCAGACATCAAAGTTGTAAGTTGACTAATTCTCAGGATGACAATGAACTATGCAGAGTTATCATGATGTTTAATCTTCACCTCCAGCAACCCCGTGAAAAATAAGGGAGAAATATCCGATAATTTCTGAACCGCAAGCAGAGAAACTGATATTATGCTCAATGCCTGCTCAAAACAAGTGATGTTAGTCAATCACAGAAAATTCACAGCTTTATCCAATTGGAGTAAACTGGCCATAGTTGACCATTTAACTAAACGAGCACCTAACTGTGCCAATGACTGTGTGAGGACGAGAGAACCGATAAAAAGCGTCAACAGAATGTTTTACAGAATCCCAGCTATGACCAGAATTAAATGATCCAGGTCCAGACTCAAGTGGTTGTCCAGAGGCTGCATTCACAATCCACTCCCTATTCCTTTTCTGGGAAAGGGCAAGTTTTTCCTTAATATTCGTGACATGACATCTAATATAGTCTCCTCCAAGGATGTCCCTTTCTCTGCTCCCTGAAACTTGTGCTACACGAGAAATTGCAGTTCCAAAAAGTAACATTAGGGACAGAGGGTCTAAAACTGAAAAATGAAATTCCATGAAGTTCTGAAAAGTTGAAGCAGGAACCATTTGCATGAACTAACGCCAAGCGCAATTTATGACACAACACGCTCAGAAAGATGAAAATTTTTAAAATGGTTAAATTGCCAAAAGGCGTGTAAACATGCTTGCTTGAGATCCTAACCCGAGCACTAACTTTATTTCAAAAGTACCAAGAATATGTCGATCAGATTCTTCTTTTTTCTTCCCCTTTTTCAGGCACTAGATATATCAACCAATTATTTTAACTAATCAAGTAGCTACTAGCAGACACTGGGGCCAAAACACCCAACGCGGATGTTCACCAAGACTAAGTTACAAGCTACATACTAATACATCAAGCAGATTAAATCAAAACTCTTTTGTATCTTTTTACCTAGAACATCAACCACTTTGAAGTAGACTAGGTAATAAACAAAGAAACCGAGACTTCTTACACATGTGGGGAACAATTATAAAGAAGGAAGAAAAACAACAAATTAGATACTGAGATCAGTTAGTCATACTAGGAAAGCAGAACTTCGTGGAGTAGTCGCCTCTCCAATTTTTCCTGCCTACATTAATCAACAAAACAAATCAGACAAAGTACTCTGAAGCAGCTCATAATCAGCAGAAGAAATTAAAAGAAGAGTCCCACTTAGTACTCTCGAAAATGGTTGCCACAGAAAAAAACACACCGATTTCAGACGAATTCCAAGATCGTCGTCTAACACAGAGAAGCGACCATAACCCACAAAAAAAAGCTGTGAACTTCTTCCAGTCAAACTAACCGAACATTCGAGAAAGCCAAAGCACAATCAGCAGACACAATCAAAATCGCGACACGCCGGCGAAATCGGACCGAAAACACATACCCGCGGACAGCACAGGCGGCGCAGGAAACGAACGGAGAACCAAAGACTCCATTTTTTTTTTCCACCCCTGCTCTCTTCAAGAAAGCGTGCGACCCTCGCGCGGCGGCAAATGCAGAGCAAGAAACGGACCCAGGGGGGCGGGGGCTCCTCCTCCTTCACTATCACCGCAAGCCCAGCAAAGGGTACCGTCTATATGGAGCTCGAAATCCCGGGCTTCTTTCCTTTCTGCGTTTCTTCTTCTTCTGGGTTTACCGCATTTGCTTCTCTTGCTGGGGGGGGGTGTGGAGGTAGGTACTGAATCTACTGACGAATGGGGAAAAGTGGAGTGCGTGGGTACACTTGCTTCTTGAGAAAACAACTGTTGCAGAGGCCGTGCACGCTTTTGGCTCTTGGGTCACTGAGCTCGTTTTGTCTGCGCATGTGGGTCCAGATAGGAACCGTTCAACAAACCGGGGCGTCGCCTCGTACTGTTGCTCCTTTGGCCAGACTTGTACCTCATTCCTCTTGCACGAAAAACCGAAAATATCTTATTTTCAGTTGGTTTCTCCGTCGTGACGGGAGCGCCGTAACATTTGTACGTACGCTCACTTAGAGATCGTAATTATTATTTATTTTTTTCGCTCATTTAATGTCGCAAATTCGAAAAATCAATCAGTTGAGTGCCATCCGACATTACGCCGATCGTCCTACTTGACTTTGCGGGTATTAACGCGGATAATTTTCTAATTTTTCTAATTATTTTTTCAAAGAAATAATTTTTTTTTTTTTTGTTTTTCCTTTTTCTTTTGCCTTTTTTACTGGCCACCCTCGCCGACTGCGAAGGCCTCACCCACATCAAGTGAAGGCCACCTCGCCCTTGGCCGCGCCTTCGCGACCACACTGGCCGAGAATGTACCTTTTATTGGTGAATGTTTATATCACAATGAGTATAATTTTGATTTTTTTTGTAATATTTGTCCAAAAAAACCACATTACGAATTGGCCAAAAAAATCACTTATATATATAATTGTAGATTTAGGGTCATATAATCAAAGATGGATTATAGATTTACGGTTGACATATTGTGGTTAAGTTTTTTGAATTAGGTGTTTTTTTTTTCGCTTTTAACTATAGATTTTAATCTTATAAAAATTTGTAATCATAGGTTATAATTGTTTACTTCATTTGGTGCTTTATGTTTGACTTTTTCTACATTGATATTCAATTAGTTCTTTAAAATAAAAAAATATATAAAATCATTAGTGGCCTAGTGGCAAAAAAATAATGTAATAGTAATCAATCATGAACAGGAACGAACCTAACAATTCCTCCCGTGGAGGCAACATGATTATAAAATCTTCGTGCCTTAGAAGGATGTTTGTCATTGTTAGGGAAAATGAGGGTATTTTTCTATATTAGAGATAATTAAAATATTATTGATTTTGTGTATCTCTTAAGATTACGCAATATCTCATTTGATTATGCATATCTTAATTAATATATTGTTTTTGATAGTTTCTCATAAAGCTTATAAATATACCGATGTACTTTTCAAAATGATATATTGAAATGTATTGAAAATTTCCCTTTTTTTCTTCCGAATTATTATATTTTAACTATCATAATGACTGTTTTGAGGTTGAAGACAACGCCTTTACCTTCGAATGTAGTGCAATCTCATAACAATATCTTCTCAGCATTATTTTAAAAAATGTGAAATTTCCTTTTCCTTTCCAATTTTGATAAAAAGATCACAGACACAAGTGAAAATAAAAATTATGTCTTTTTATCAACTTAGAGATTTTGGGGTTAATTCCACAAAAAACTCCAAACTTAAGGGTGTGCAACCGAACCAGGTTTACCCGGAAACCGAACCAATCCACCCAAAAAACAGGTTCGAGAACCGGTTCTAACAAGAACCAGTCCGGGTACCGGTTCCATTTTTTGGGAACCGGTTAGAACCGGTCTGGTTTCCTATTCCAAGTAAAAACCAACCCAAATCTATTTTAGAACCCGTTTTAGAACCGGTTTTGAGATAATGTACAAAAAAATAAAAAGCCTATATCACGTTACCCTACTTCACTGGTTTTAAAACCGATTTTCGGTTTAATATTGGAATATGTTTCACAACTATGAGTGAAATAGCACGGCCCTTAAAGTCATCTAAATATTATGTGATTCAGATGAGATATATAGACATTTTTCTAGTAAGAGTATATGCCTTACCGCTAAGTCTCTTGATTTTTCTTTCAAGATATTTCATTCGGAAACAAAAGTGAGGAATTATCTCATCATGGCGCAAAATAAAGAGCTAAACATGTTGAATAAATTCCCTGGAAATGTGACTCTTAAAGATTTGTGCGATTGGACTATGTCTTGCCACATAGTGCTTTTGGATTGTTAATTTTGATGGATTGTAATTTTAATTGCTCATTTTGGGGATTGTTACTTTTGGCGGATAGTGATTTTTGTTATTCATCTTTTATTTTAAATTGTTTCATTGCTACCTATATTATTTTGCTAGAAAAAAATGAAACTAGAAAAAGGAACAAAAAAAAAAAAGGTTCTCGGGTAGACCTTGAAACCGGATCGAAAAAATAGGGTTGGTTCCAAAACAGGGTCTTGGAAAAACAGGATTGGTTTCAGGTTCCAAAAATTGGGAACCGGTTTTAACAAGGTTGGTTTCAGGTTCTAGGTCTGGACTCAACCCACCCTAGAATCGATCACCCCTATCCAAACTGGTAAATTTATGACAAATTTATCTAAAACTAATTTTTTGATCAAAAAATCTCGGTACATCTATGAAAAACTTACCAAAAACTAATTTTTGACCATCAAAACTTGTATATTTGTGATAAATTCATCCTCCGTTAGTTTCTGCTAAATTGGATTAATACCACAAAAAATCATAAACTGTTATATTTGTAACAAATGGAAAGTAAAACCCAAACTAGTATCTCGTTAATTGTTAAATTTATCGAGTGTACCGATTTGGGATTTTTGGTAGTCAAAAAATTACTTTGGGATAAATTTGTCACATGTGTATCAATTTGAAGTTTTTCTTAGTATTAACCCAAGATTTTAACTAAAAAGCAGCATGTATTACTACGATTTTACACAATATAGATGTCTCTAACATGTATTATTTATAGGGTTAATATTACCAAAAATCTCAAATTAGTACGCCTGTGACAAATTTATCCAAAAACTCATTTTTTACCACCAAAAACCCCAAATTGGTACGCTTTGATAAATTTGCCCTCCGTTAATTTTCATTAATTTTACCATCAAATTATTGAGTTTGATAACACATGGCAATTGACGGGTACTAGTTTGGAGTTTCACCCTCTTTTTATCACAAGTGTATTAGTTTGTGGTTATTCGTGGCATTAATCCAATTTAACGGAAACAAACACAGAATAAATTTGTCACAAATATACCAAGTTTGAGGTTTTTTATAATCAAAAAATTAGTTTATGGTAAATTAGTCACAAGCGTACCAATTTAGAATTTTTGTTAGTAAAAAAAATAATTTAAAATAAATTTATAACGAGATATCAATTTAGGATTTTTCGTGATATTAATCTTCATTTATACGGTAAAGGATTCAATTTATTTAACTGCGACACGTTCTTTAATCAAAAGCTATCATATCATCCATCATTTCGAAGCAGTTTGTCCTTGATTTTCATGTATATAATGTACAAAGATTTCAAGCGCGTGCCTTTCACTCGTGTGTAAATCACAGAGTTAGTCATGGCCATGGGCCGGTTTCGGTCCGGAACCGACCCGGTCAAACCCGGGCCCGACCCGTTGATTGGGCTCGTGGGTCAAAATCGGAACCGGCTAGTGGCCTACGGGCCCGGTTCCGGTTCCAGAAATTTTGGAACCGGCCTGGAACAGCCGGTTCCAGGCTCGGTTCCAAAAAAAAAAAAAAAAAAAGCGGGGCTTGTGCGCCTGGGCTCTATTAACAATGTGCAAAAGCCTCAAAAGTATAAAAAAAAAACTTTGCGTGGGCAGCGTCTACAGGCGCAAGGCTACCTTAACAACCATTGGGCAAAAACCTTGGCAAAAGCCCAAAAAAAAAACAAAAAAAAATTGCAGCAGGGCCTGCACGTCTGCCGACCCTGCTGCAGCCCGTTGCCCCAAAAGTAAAAAAATTAAAAAAATTAAAAATTAAAAAGATAACCGTTGCAATGCAACGGTTATCTAGCTTCTTTTTTTTTCATCTTAAATTTTCTTCTCATTTTTTTCTTATAAATTCTCTAAAATTCTCTCATATTCTCTCAATACTCTCAAGTCTCAATTATCTCAAATTCTCTCAAATTCTCTTCTCTCAAATTTTCTTAATACTTTAAATTCTCTTAAATTCTCTCAATTTTTTCAATCCGCGCAATTCTCTCTTAATTCTCCCAATCAATCTGCTCAATTCTCTCAATCCACTCAAAAAATGGCAAGTGGAAGTTGAGTGCCAACTAGCAAAGGTAAGAATATCACGACGGAATCCCATCATTCTTTTGATCCTCGTGATTATGCAGATTTTCAAGATGATGAAATCAACATTTTTCCCGATGTGGAGCGCGTCCCGACGTAAGAAAGTTTTCATCCTCCTGCCGAAATATCTACAACAAAGGAGGCAGAGCGGAAACTTATATTTGACATTTGGGATCATTTCACGAAAATGGAAAGGTTTGATATTGGTGAAAAAAGGTACGATATAATTTGTAAACATTGTGGGAAAATATATAAATATACAGGTGGACAAGAATATGGAACATTCAAACGACATCTTAGGAGCAAACATCCAACCCAAGCGGGAATCGATATCAGGCAATAACAAATTTCCGGCGTCGTCAATCCTAACACTGCCCCTTTATTTCGTTTTAATGAAAATACTTATAAGGAAGAATTAGGTAAATTTGTTTCCGTTGAGCATTTATCATTTAGCTTTGGAGAAAGATTTGGTTTTAATCAATTTGTACAAAAAGCATATGCTCCACAAGTAAAACGTGTTCTTAGAAATTCACTTAAACGAATAATTAAAGATCTTTATAGAAATGGAAAAAAGGATTTACAAAACTTTTTTATGCAATTTAATGGACGCGTGCATATAGGTAATGATATTTGGAGTGATCATTGGCAAATGCATTCTTACATGGGCATAACATGTCATTAGATAGATGACGATTTGAGTATTCAAAATAGAGTTATTGCATTTAGAGTTTTCGATGATAAGCATACGGCAAATAATATTTATAGAATGATTAGGCAAATTTTAGAAGAATATTATTTACTTAACAAAATTTTTTCAATTGATTTTGATAATGCCGCGGCAAATACCGCTTCAATTGCTGATTTAGAAAATATTTGTAAACCCACTTTTGGCGGAAAATTTTTTCACGTTAGATGTGCTTGTCATGTTTTAAATTTATGTGTACAAGATGGTTTGAAAACTCTTGATATTTTTCTTGAACCAATAAAAACGGCGATTCAATTTTTATGGAAACATCCCCAAAAAATGAGAGAATGGGGTAAATTTTGTAGAGAAAATGCCAGAAAGCCAAAAAAATTTCCAAGAGTGTTCCAACTCATTGGAATTCTACTTTTCACTTAATTAGTGAATCTAAAGATTTATTATGTGCATTCATTTCTAATAATATACTTCAGATTAATTTATACCCACAAGAGTGGGGTATTTGCAAAAAAATTTTAGGCATTTTAAAGGTTTTTAATGATGCAACTTATACTTTGTCCGGTGTTTATAATGCAAAAAATTACGCATTTATTTTTATTAGAGTGTATTAATATTATCGGAATTTTTGACGAATATGAAAATGATATTGAATTACAACATACTATAGAAACAATGAAAATGAAGTGGCTACATTATTATGGCGAAATTCCCATTATTTATTTAGTTGCCTGTGTTTTTTATACGCGTTGCAAATTAGATGGTTTAAGTGATTGTTTGCATACGTATTATCAATGTTTACATTATGATGAGATAAATATTACAACCATAGTATGTGAGGTTAAAAATGTAGTAATAGAATTATATAATGAATTTTATACTAAATATAATTTAGGTGATATTGGATCTTTTCCATCTACCGAGACACAAAATGAGAGTACGGGTAAAATTAGTAGAGGGTACTAACTTTTATTAAATAAACACAAAAAACAAAAGGGAGCAATAGGAAATATTTCTAAATTAGAGATTTATCTAACCGTTTCCTTTGAGTTTACTGATTCCAATCCAAAGGTAGTACAGGTTTTTTAATTTTGAATTGGTGGAAGAAGCACGCAAGCCAATACCCAATCCTTTCTCTTATTGCAAAACAAATTTTTGCAACCCCTTGTTCCACAGTTGCCGTCGAACAAGCATTCAGTGCGGGAGGTAATATTTTGGACGAACATTGTTCAAGATTAGCTTCGGAATCAATGGAGATGCAAGCTTGTGTCAATGATTGGACTAAGGCTCAATACCGATAACAAGAGATAGGTCGGAATAATGAATCCGAATTCTTTAACGACGGAGATACCACTGGTACCGATACCGCTACCGGAACGGGTAGCGACGATTGACGATAAAAGAACTGTTGGAGTTGGCAAATATTTTCGGGACACTTGTTTTTCATATCGGCACTCCCACGTGAGCTTAGGGAAACCGAAATATAATCTGACGACATGTGATCCTTGCGCACGAAATGCAATGGGTCGGATAGGCTTAGGTTTTTGGGTCATTTTAGGGCATATATATTGTACTCCTTTTTTTATTTTATAAATCATTGTAACAAATTGTAAGGTGCTTAATGATAATTTATTAAGTTCAAGCCCCCTCATTCTCTCTTTTTGTCCTCAAATTTAATTACAATTTACATTTTAATTACAATTTATATTGAATAATTCATTATTTCATAATTTCATTATTTTTTATTTAATAATTTTTTTTTAAAATTTTAAATTATGAACCGGAACCGGAATCGAGATCGGGATCGGAATGAATCGGCTCAAACCGGAACCGGACCTAAACCGACCCTGAACCGGGCCAGTTCCGGCCCGGAACCGGACTAGCCGGAACCAAAACCGCCATGGGCGGTTCCAGTTCTGATTCATACCTGGCCAGGATCCAGAACCGCCGGTTCCGGTTCGGAACCGGCGGTTCGTGAACCGTGGCCCAGTCTACACAGAGTCAATCCCAGCCCATCCCCGCTCCATTCACCTTGTGAATCGCCCCCGCCAGTCATCCTAGATTGGCCCCCCTCGCTCCCTCTGTTTGCTCGCGCAGAAGCAGAAGGGCGCTCAAATTGAAACCTTGCACATCTCCTGCTCTCATCCTCCGTGGCTTTGGTCCTCGAATTCTTGCTCTCGTCTCCTAGATTACCCAGTCCATAGCACTCTGCTTCGCGCGCGCGCCCCTCTGTGTGTGTGTGTGGTGTGCGTGTGCCCCCAAAGATGGAAGGAACTCTCTTTCCAAACCGGCCGGCGTACCCAGTCCCGACCAGCAGGCCAGCGGCCCCGAATTCGCCGTTGAAGTTCAACTCCGCAACGCTCCAGCTCCCGCCTCAGTCCCCGTCCCCGCCGCCCCCCTCGTTCCCGTTCGACACCCTCATCCAGCACCTCCTCCACCTCTCCTCGCGGCCCCCCGTCGCGCCCAAACCCGTCACCCCTCCCCGGCCGAGCTCTGCCCTCGCGTCTTCCCTTCATGTCGCCCTCGATGCTGATGATGCGCAAGAACGGCTGCTCCGAGACGCTCCTCCGAGGAGACCCACCTCGGTTTTGCCCCTGCATTCGGGTGGCTCCGGAGGAAAGGACCAATCGGATGATGGGTCGGGCGGCGAATTCTTGTCCGGGAAGTGTAAGTCGTTGTTCGGTTTGATTGTGGATCAGCCCCTGCATAGTTTGAACGGTTTGTTTGATTCTGCCAATTCGGACTTGCTCGGTGTTGATCTGATAAGTTTGTTGAGAGCGCTAGATTTGTCGGGCAATTGGGCGAGAGCGGTTTCTCTGTTTGAATGGGTTGTTCGCAACTTGAGTGATGAAAATGTGCAGCTTGATAATCAGATTGTTGAACTTATGGCTAGGATTCTGGGGAGAGAGTCCCAGCATTCTGTCGCATCCAAGCTGTTTGATTTAATTCCCATCGAGGAGTACTCGCTTGATGTTAGAGCCTACACGACTATCCTTCACGCGTATTCTAGGACCGGCAAGTATGAACGAGCCATCGCGTTGTTTGAGAATATGAAGGGCTTGGGACTTTCTCCTACTTTGGTGACTTACAATGTGATGCTTGATGTGTATGGGAAGATGGGCCGCTCGTGGTCGAAAATTATGGACCTCTTGGATGAGATGAGAGGCAAGGGACTTGAATTTGATGAGTTCACATGCAGCACTGTGATATCAGCTTGTGGCAGAGAGGGTTTGTTGGAGCAAGCCAAAAGCTTCTTCACTGGACTGAAGTTGCGGGGCTATGTACCAGGAACGGTTACTTATAATGCGTTGCTGCAAGTTTTTGGAAAAGCTGGAATTTACTCTGAGGCCTTGAGCATTTTGAAAGAAATGGAGGAGAGCGGTTGCCTGCCGGATTCTGTCACTTACAATGAGCTCGTGGCAGCATACGTGAGGGCAGGTTTCTGCGAGGAAGGTGCCGCTGTTATAGATGGTATGATTGGTAAAGGTGTAATGCCAAATGCTATTACCTATACTACGGTCATAAATGCCTATGGGAAAGCGGGAAAGGAGGATAAGGCTTTGAATTTGTTTAACAAGATGAAAGAAATGGGTTGTGTTCCTAATGTCTGTACATATAATGCCATCCTTGCGATGTTGGGCAAAAAGTCTCGATCGGAGGAGATGATAAAGATACTATGCGACATGAAGACAAATGGGTGTTCTCCTAACCGTATAACATGGAATACTATGCTTGCCATGTGTGGCAACAAGGGTATGCATAGGTATGTGAACCGCATCTTCCGTGAAATGAAAAGTTGTGGATTTGAACCTGATAGAGACACATTTAACACTTTAATCAGTGCGTATGGCCGGTGTGGATCGGAAATTGATGCAACAAAGATGTATGAGGAGATGATTAAAGCAGGGTTTACCCCGTGTGTTACCACTTACAACTCTTTACTGAATGCTCTAGCTCGAAGAGGGGATTGGCGTGCAGCAGAGTCGGTCATTTTAGACATGAGGAAAAAGGGCTTCAGGCTGAATGAAACCTCTTACTCGTTGATACTCCACTGTTATGCAAAAGTGGAAAAGTGAAGGGCATAGAGGAAATAGAAAAAGAAATATATGCAGGCCGTATTTTTCCCAGCTGGGTGCTCTTGAGAACCCTTGTCCTCGCAAATTGCAAATGTAGAGCACTAGCTGGCATGGAGAGAGCTTTTGAGAAGTTGCAAAATGGTGGATACAAGCCTGACTTGGTTGTGTTCAACTCAATGCTTTCAATGTATGCCAAAAACAACATGCATGAACATGCGAATGAGATGCTGCACTTGATACGGGAAAGTGGGTTGGAACCGGATCTTGTGACCTACAATAGCTTGATGGATATGTATGCTCGAGGTGGAGAATGCTGGAGAGCAGAAGAAATCCTGAAACGACTACAAAAATCTGGTGGGAGACCTGACCTCGTTTCTTATAACACTGTCATCAAGGGATTTTGCCGAACAGGGTTAATGCAGGACGCCATCAGGATTCTCTCTGAAATGACCACAAGAGGTATTAGGCCATGTATTTTTACGTACAACACCTTCGTAGCCGGCTATATGGGGAGGAGAATGTTTGCGGAAGTTGATGATGTGATTAGCTATATGATTCAGCATAATTGCCGGCCTAATGAGCTGACCTTCAAAATTGTTGTGGATGGCTTTTGCAAAATGGGGAAACATAAAGAAGCCATGGAGTACTTATCAAAGATAAAGGAGCTAGACCGTTCATTTGATACTGAATTTGCGAGACGACTTGCCTCTCGGATTAGGGCGAGCTAGGAAACATAAATGTTCTGTGCGCTCCTATTGATACCTTCTGTTAATAGACTCATGATCTTGGGAGCATTCAGAGATTGTAACCCTAGTTTGTATCTGATCTAGCTCAGGTATCTGGTGTAATCGTCCTTCTTCGGTAGCTAGATAGCCCTGCTTGTAAATGCCGTATCAGGTTCACAACCAAGGGCGATCTCAAGAGTTCCAATAAATTCTGCAGCTTTGTATTCATATTCGGTTCAATAGACGTCAAGAAAAAAATTGCTTTTTCGATGGTCGCTTCTGTTCTGTATCAGATAGTTGCCACCTGATTCTGTCAAAAACCGTTCTGTGGAACATTTGGATCAAAACCAGAATACGATGCCAATAAAAAAATCGCGATTTTTATCGGATTACTTGCCTTCCTGCACCTGCATTTTGCAGCTGAGGAGGGTGAACTGGCGAAGACGATTCCATCTTTTTAACTTAATGGACTCCGGACAAACTACTGCACATGTTGCAGCTTGCACAGCAAAAAGCCCCTCCTATCTTGGGTTTGGCCGAAACCCTTTACATAAACTTTCAAACACTAAAGATAATTGAAAACCAGATGAACGTAACAGACTGTGGACAAAGATTATCCAACACATGACATTTACCAACTCTTTAGGATGCCCAAGAGCAAATTCGTCCTAATTGAATCAATCTGAAAGTTACTCCAGAAACCAACTTCATTTGTATACAGACCTCATTTACATAAAAAGGCATCATATATGTTTAATTCACTTCATACATACGATTTAACAACCAAAAAAAAAGAAAAACCGAGGGTTTTGAGTCTTTCCTTAATTTTGAGCCAAAGGGTACTACGATACACAAGGTGAATCACCCACTTCTTCATGTGGCTGAAAATGGGTTTAGCGGCGACAGTGTGCATCGCCACAAACCAGAACCAAACAAAGCCAAAAGGGATCTCCCAGAACTGCGAAAAACTCTCAGGTGCGAATTCCGCGAGAACTCAAACCCCACCTGAACTCGACGGCATCAAGGTGAATCGTCGGTGGAATCAAAAGTTGGGGTCTGGACTGATGATGAACTTGTTCAAGGGGGTCGGCGGACGGATTTGAGGTAGTCTTCGAGGGCTTGTAGCTGTTCCTTCGAAGGGGGAGTCTGGTTGTTCCTGATGGATCTGTGGACATCGTAGGTGGTCGCAGCCAAGAAGAGAAGCCTGCTTCAACCACACACACACACATGCTCATGCATAGAAACAACACCATTCACGAGCAGATGATCAATGAAAAAGAAGGAATGCGTGCATACCCTGAACCGAAGAGCACAATTTGCCGCGGGAATACTTGCTTTCCGAAAATCTTCATGGCGTTTCTTGACCCTTAACCCTCTCTCTCTCTCTCTTCAAATAAGGAGAGAACTTATTCATGCTATTGAAGTTTGCTTTACATTAATGTACGATGTATCTTTCCCATTTCAAGCCATGGCAACTTGTGTCATCTGGCATGCCACGAGTGGACTTAGGTCCAAGCGTAAATGGGTTGGGCCATGTTGATGTGTCATGTCGATGTCGTTCTTTTTCACCATTTTAAAGGAAAGAATATGAGAGTTGATATGGAGTTTACGAATAAAAAGTGCGCAAATAAAAAAATGTTAGAGAACATAATATTTTCATTTGGTACGATGGAAGGGACTTTAATAGTGATTCCAATCTCTTTTTTTTTTTTTTTTTAAATTGCACAAATAAATTTGAATGAAGATTCTATTAGGTTTTACATAAAACTATAATACACTCGCGTTATTTAAAATGATTGTTTTATTAAAGAAGAATATGATCATTATTGTAACATAAAAATAATTTGCCAAAAATTATTTAAAACTATATTAATAAAATAAGTACATTTAAAATCGAAAAGTTTCAAAAGTTACTATCATGTACTAGAAAAGTTATTATTGAGACAAAAAAAAAATTCGGGGCCAAAATTGTCATTCAAGGTAAAATTTGTGCTTTTTTTCGGAATTAGCCCTATATTATTGTAATAAAGTATTGTAATTCCTACATAAAAAATTACTACTATCATGATTATAGAGATCGTTAACTTGATATAGATGATTATCTTAATCTAATATCATTTCCTAATTAACGTAACATTCTTTGAATAACTTTCTATACCTTTTATTTTTTCTTTCTGTTAAAAAAACTAAGTAATATCCTAGAAGATAAATTATTACATCATATGACTCATTCTAATTTATCATCTCTTAATATAAAACCAAAGGAAAACAAAAGTATATGTTATAAGGTGATACATACCAAAAAAAACTAAAACAAATAAGTTGACTCGTGCTGATGAGACTGATACTTTCAATAACTAGTTATGAATATGAATAAGTTTAAAGTAGCATCGTTCATAATTATCATGGAAATTCTAATCAGTTATATCTTATCACACAGCATATAAATAAATTGGCGAAATGTTTTCCTCACATGGGGCACAGTGCCCCGTAGCATGCTCCGTGTCCCTTGAGGACGTGCCCTGCTCTGCATGGGGCATGTGGCGATGGGGAGGCAAAGCTCAGCATCACCGGGCAAGGACGCACAATGCAATCCCCGAGCCCATCCCACTCGTGCCTATCCCTACTTGGCTATTAATAGGGAAGGATTCTACCTAGGGTCGACTATTGGGTCGGCTAGGCTGGGCACGAGCTGGTCATGCCAAGCCTGGCATCTTTATGTGTCGTGCTAGGCACAACCTAGGCACGGGGTTGTTCCCCACTAGGTACAAGCATTTGCCGTGCGATTTCAGGGCAATCGTAGCCCTAGCCATTTCTTAATTTTTCTTGATATTAACTTCTAGAAAAAAAAAGTCCAGTATTGTAAGATCTCAAATAAATGAAAAATATGTCGAATTACCATGAGCAAAACGTATTTCATCATTATAGATAATTCGTCCATAGAATCATTAAAAACTTCAAGAGATACCTAAACCTTTCAGCAGCCCTCAAGTCATGATGTCTTAAATTGCACTGGTGTAAGGAATGGTAATAAAAAACGGGAGGATTGCCATCTCACGCGTGTCCTATCTAACGGTAGAATTTCACCTTTTGCATATGACTTAAGAAAATGAATAGGTTTCTTTAACTCATCTCCTTTGGACGGTGAATGCCTATTGAGAGTGTCTTGAATTCTGTTTTGGGTTTTCGATCCAAATTGAATTTTGATATCCGAATTAAAATTTGTGCCCGTGGCCCAACACTAATCCTTGGCGAGCATGCAGGGATGCAGCCCCTGCGGTATGGAGCAATATATATATATATATATATATATATATATATATATATATTTTTTTTATCAAGTTATTAGGTTTGAGGAGAGACAGAAAGAGTTTCAAGGTTTTTTGAGCCACCTTTTGTAATTTTTGAATTTCTATAGTAGATTTTGTTTCTCATTTTCCCATGATTTTTTCCCATAAGAGTTTTCAAAGTAAATCCGTGTGTTCTTTTACACTTCTCTATTTTAATTTGGTTATAGTTTTCTCATTGGTCATAACAAAATTATCTTCTCTAAAGGGTGAATACCTAGTGTGTGTAATCCAATTGTGTACACCAATCACGTTGTCTCGCCGCACACTTAGGGGTGCATGAAAGTGTTCACCATTGCAAATAGGTATAAGTTGTGGGATCGGATTCCTAACAATGGAGTCATTAGCACTAGCATCATCTTAGGTAATGGAGAAAACTTTATCCTGTGATACCAAACTGTTGCACAGCTCTTGTGATGTCTGCAACAATATTTTCACTAATACACGGATATTCTAGCCTTCCAAAAGTCAGAGCCATCTTTTCCAACACCTAATTCGAACCAATCCAATGGCCGCTGAAGCAACACTATGTTAACCCGTCTGCGCCGGTTCATAAATCATAAGTCAAGGAAATTCAAAAGTTACTTGTTAAAAGTACATGCACCAAGGTAGGTCTTTTCTCCTTGTACAATATCCTCATGTGACTTGCAAAAGTTGTCTGTGGAGTAACCTTTAAATGGAGGTACCAACACGGTTGTCACGCACTACGCGGACCTTGAATATTCCACAAAGCTATAGGGTTGCTTGGGAGCAAAATAGTGGCGGGCAAGTTCCCTTTAGCAATCCAATCTACTGTAGCATTTGCCTTTCTATTGCAGTGGGTTAGAGTTAAATTAGGAAATTGGCCCAAAAGCTCACGAGCCTTCAAGAAAAGCACTCTGACTTCCTATAAGCTTTGCTTTGTCCTCTTCATCGTCTGAACTAAAGCGAAACTGTCTGACTTCATCTCACTGAACTCGTCTTTTTTGCCATTTTATCGTGTTTTTACTTGGTACCTTTTCTTGTGGCCCGTCCTACTCGATGACTTGCACGTGAAATTGTTGCTACTCACCCTGCCAAAAGGCCTCCATTTTGCCATTGCCAAGTTTGCATTCGAATGTCCATCCCACAGTTGACATCCTTCTTAGCTAATCCAGGCAATTCCGGCTCGGGTTCATCAGGTCGGGTTTCATCAGGTGCGTGCTCGCTCCCCAATTATATGGTGGTAGCGTATTCTCGTTGTCCTCGACATGGTGCTCCCGATCCGCCTTCTCCTAATCGGTTTGCTTGTGCCCATTAGGTTGGCGGCTCACTGTATTTAGGATTTTAGAAAAAGGATGCATTTGAGATTGAGAGCGCAATTAATTCAATTAATCTGGTTCGAAGAAATTTCAGGTTCGGCTGAGAGGGAGGAAGGGGGAACTGGAGAGAGGGAAAACGGTCACTGTTCCGATGACCGTCCGTGGCCTTCAAAGGCCTCGGACACTAGCGGAAGTGGCCTTTGAAGTCCCTGGGCCCAGGGTGGCCCTCTAGGCCCAATATGGTTTGGGCCCAAACCATGAAAATTTGAAGAATTTTCATAAATTCTCAAATGAAAAGGCTTTAGGTCGTCAACATCATTCAAAAACCGAATTTCATGAACCGCAAGAAGATCAAAGAAGAAAAAAGGAGCAAAATTTGTGGATTAACGTACCTTAAAAATAAGTTGAACCTACCTTCACCGTGAGGCCGCGTGTTGTGAGCCAATTATGATATATTAATTATTGTATACCATGTAATTTCTTTGATGTGAGATTTTCTCACCTAGTACTTTCATATGTGTACCTCAATACCGACAACTTTAATGGTAGAAATTGTCATTTTACTATAATGATGAAAAACTAGAGTTTATAATTTTTTTATACGTTACCATCAATTGCGTAAATTTTTTTCTTTATCCTTCATAATTTCTCTGTTAATTGCCGCAGCTTCTTGATATAGTTGATCTTTGGCACACGGGGGCCATGCCAATTTCTGGCACAAACAAAACTAGGAAGAAAGACTTGTAGAAAACTCAAACGAAAATGGATTGTTATTAATTTCACGGTCGGTGCAAATTTTTCTTTTTACAAAATCCTTCACATATTAATCAATTTGTGGCTATAGTTTATTCGAATTCTCTAAGCTAGAAAATAAAACAGGGGTCATTATCACGTCCACTGGTCGGCGTAAAAAAATATCTTACAAATTTCATCTTTGGATTGGTGATATGCAAATGAATTTGATTACATAACTATTTCGAAGTAAACATATCATCAATTCGATGGTGAAGGAGTAAAATGCTTAATCTAATAAAAACCCAAAAATAACAAATAATGAAGAAATAACTAAGCCATGGGTCCCACCAAATATTTATTGAATCGTGGCAGATTGCTATTCGGCAGCCATAGTCTACATTTAGAATCACGAGTGATGACATCAAAATCGACCTTTATAGCGAAAACTAAAAGTTTCAAGGGAAAAAGTGAAAAAAAAAAAACCTTATGCTATGTTCACTGCAACATATATACATTGAAATATTTTTTGTGACATAAAAAACGTCAAACTATACCTATTGCGACACATTTATCCAAAACCTTTTCTTGTTACATCAAAATCCTGAAACTTGTACCTATATAACATATTTACCTTCCGTCAACGTTTTGTTAGATGATTTTTTCAGCCAAAATAATATTATTTTTATTTTACTTACATTACGTGAGCATGGCAACACTACGAGGCAAATTTTTTAACAGTTTCCGCTGACAGAGTTTTGACGGAGAATAAATGTTTCACATAAGTATAAGTTTAGGATTTTTGGTATTACGGAAAAAAAAATTCTATGGTAAATATGTCATAATAAGCATAGTTTATGATTTTACTTCAACTTGACATGAATCTAGAAGTTGGTTGGAAGTTAATCAAATATCTTTAGGAAGTTCTTTGTGGTACCCAATCATGGCAAATTTCATTACTTAAAATTTATCTTTTTTTGGCTCTTTTTCTAAAAAAAAAAGAAGATAAAAAGACTTTTCAAAAACCCATCCAGGGGTAGATCAGTTGGTTAGGGCGTACTTGGGATTGTGTGGTTAGGCTCACTAATCCTAGGTTCGATTCCCCAGCTGAGCACTTGTGATTTAAGTGGGGCGCCATGGCGGTGGGTTGCTGTGCTAATTTCCCTCGAAGAATAGTCGAGGTGTGCGCAAACTGGCCCCGGACACCTCGGTTACCAAAAAAAAAAAAGACTTTTCAAAGAAAAACCTGATCCAAACTGAGATATCTTATTTCTCGATGAAGAGAAAACTTAACTTTGAACCTATTTGACAACTCTAACAAGTGCTGAAGAATAATTCATTCAACATTTAATAAAATTAAGCATATTTGATAATTAAAACTAGTTTTGATATAAAAGATTCAATCAAGCCTAAAAAAATACTTAATTCACTAAGTAAGGATGAAATTATTCTAATTTGTATAATAGACAAGGGATTCCGATAGGAGATAAAATCTTGTCTATTACATTGTTAAAAGCCTAAAACCTACCACTAATATTTACAATTTCATATTTGGCAAAACTCATTAAACTTTTACAACATACAAATGTTGACATATAAATTTATCTATAATTTTTTTTTATAATTTTCTGTGATATGATTCTTTAAGAAAGAGGTGCACTTTTTTATTGTTCCTATCAAGATCAAAATGTTGGATCAAATCTCTCTCTCTCTATGAGAAAATGGGTGTTAAGAGTTGACTTTATGGTGAAGAGAAGGGAAAATTACCAAAAAAGTCATAAACTTTTTGCAATTGTATCAATTCAATCTTAAACTTTTTTTTGGCCAATTCAGTCCTAAACCTTTTGTAATTGTGCCAATTTATTCCATCCAGCCACTTTTGGCCCGTCGGGCTGACGTGGACGCCGACCGGCTGACGTGACAATTTTTAATAAATTTTTTTATTAATTTTTGAATTTTTTTTATTTTTTCTCTTTCTTTTTATTTTTTGCCTAACTTCTTCCCGTCGCCGGTTCGGCGATCGGCGATCGATGAGAGGCTGAGGCCGACGAGGGCTAGTCTCGCCGTCGCCGTTGTTGGCGAGGTCAACCTTGCCCAGTGTCGGCGAGGTTGACCTCCCGAGATCTAGGCGAGACCTCGCTCGACGACAACAAGGCCACCCAGATCTGGTGAGACCTCGCCGTCACTTGGCGAGGCCGACCTCGCCATAACCGGGCGAGGCCTCGCCATCACTAGCCAAGGTTGAGCCTCGCCATGGCCGAATGAGGTTGACCTCGACTAGCGACGGCGAGGCCTTGCCCAGATCTGGGTGGCCTCGCCGTCGCCGGGCGAGGTCGACCTCTCCAGGCGACGGCGAGGTCTCCCTAGATCTGGGCAGCCTCGATGTCGCCAAGCGAGACCTCACCTAGATTTAGCAAGGTCGACCTCGCCGTCATAGAGCGAGATCAAGACGGCGAGGCTGGCTCTCATTAGTGCTGGCGAGGGCTGGCCTCGCCGGCCTCAGCCTCGCGCTGGTCGTCGTTCGCTGGACCGGCGACCGGGGAAGAAGATAAGCGAAAAAAAAGAGAAAAAATAAAAAAAATTTGAAAATTAATAAAAAAATTATTAAAAATTACCACGTCGGCCTACCAATGTCCACGTTAGCGTCGGCCAACTAAAAGTGGCCGGATGGACTGAATTGGCACAATTACAAAAGGTTTAGGATTGAATTGGTAAAAAAAAAAAGGTTTAGGATTGAATTGACACAATTGCAAAAAGTTTAGAACTTTTTTTGTAATTTTCCCTGAAGAGAAAAAGCCAGCATTTGGATCTTATTTTGCCCCAACTATAGTGTAAAACATTAGGTGCTAGAGTAGTGCGACATCATTATGCTTGAGCACCATAGAGAATACAACACGTGTCACGTGGGTCTTGTGTTGAGTCGATGACCTGAACCAGCAGCCTTATAGGGAGTAATCCCACGCCATGGAATTTGGCTGGGATGCTTCTGCTAGAGCTTGTTGGATAGCTTCTCTAGTTAGTCCATAATCTTGGGAGAAATCTCACGAGACTTCTTCTTGGTAAGCACAGACCAAATGGATTTTAGGATAGTGTAATTCTTTTCACGTAGAACTCTCTGGATTTCTCTGTACTTACTAGGAAGATTTGTCTACACGCAAATGTCTATATACCTTGACTTGAGATTATGCACATTTTAGTTCTAACACTTGGTATGATCGGGATAAGCATAGATGCTTCCATCAGAAACATTCATGGTCTGTAGAAAATAATAATACTATGAACTTCAAGTTCTGGGTCATGATTTGTTTCTTTAATGAATTTCTTTTCTCGATATATCAAATGGTGAAACCATTTAAGAAATTCACCTTAGTGTTTAAATTGTTTACTCTAAGGATGACTAAGGACCCTTTCAATGGTATGTGTCATTCTTGTAGTAGAAATTCACCTAAGTGTCTGAATCTTCCTGCTGTATGTACCTGTATATGATGGGCGTCTAGTTCTGGTAGCATATCTGCCAAATGTATTCCTATAGACATACATATATAATGGAGGAGCTTCTTTGGGCCTTGAAAGGAGATATGCAAGAACATTTTTTTTTTCTCCTTTGATGTGTTCGGTATCAATGGAGTACTTCGAGAACCATTGTGCCTAATATAGCAACTGCGGATGTGGTGCTATTTGTTAGGATGCATGTATGAGTGAGTTGTGTTAGAGAAATCGGGAAAAGTGTCAAAAAAGTCCTAAACCTTTTGCATTAGTGCCAATTTAATCCTAAACCTTTTTTTGGTGCCAATTCAATCATAAACTTTTTGCATTGGTGCCAATTGAGTCTTAAACCTTTTTTTTTGTGCCAATTCAGTCTTAAATCTTTTGTATTTGTGCCAATTCAGTCCTAAACCTTTTGCATTGGTGCCAATTGAGTCTTAAACCTTTTTTTGGTGCCAATTCAGTTATAAACCTTTTATATTGGTGCCAATTCAGTCCTAAATCTTTTGTATTTATGATATTTCAATCCTTCTAGATAATTTAGTTCAAAAAGTTTTAGGATTGAATTGGCGCAAATGCAAAAGGTTTAAAACTGAATTGGCATAAATGCAAAAGGTTTAGGACTCATTTGGCATCCAAAAAAAAAGTTTCGGGCTCAATTGGCACAAATGCAAAAAGTTTAGGACTGAATTGGCACCAATGCAAAAGGTTTAAGACTAAATTGGTATAAAAAAAAGGTTGAGGACTAAATTAGCATAAATGTAAAAGTTTTAGAACTGAATTGGCACAAAAAAAAGGTTTAGGACTAAATTGGCATAAATGCAAAAAGTTTAGTACTTTTTTGATACTTTTGCCGAGAAATCTCATATTGGAGAATTAGAGTGGTGTAAAGTAGTTAATATATCCTAGTTAGTCCATAATTCATTAGCTTAAATTTTCGAGTAAAGGTCAGTCCAACATAATATGTTGACAAGCTCGGACGTAGACTTTTTCTTAGCGATCTCCCCAGGTAAAGGTATTGGACTTCTACTGCGTGCTCTCGATACTGTTTTGTGCTTGATCATCATCATCTGGAGGAAGGAAAACATATCCATTTCTACAAGGAAATGATGACTGATAAGATGATCTTAAATTTCTTTATTTAATTGTTAATAACCAAAATCTCCTTAAACATATAAATGATAATGGATTTTTGCTTGGGAGAACCTTCCAGTTTTGTGCATATAGATTCTGCGCTTACCATTTATTTATTTCCTCAAAAAGAACTGCTGCCAATATTTGTCACTATCATCAATTTGAAGGATTCAATTGCCACAAGAAGGATTTGTAATGATGGCATATTTTGAAGCTATTCCTGTGGGGTTTTTGATGGCTTCAATATGCTTTTTTCCCTATGGAGGTGAATCTTTCTTCAACATTTTTTGCAATGGTTGCATGGACTTTGAAATATTTGTGACAAAATCCCCAAGGTAATTCATTGTGCTGAGGAATTGCTCAACTTGCTTATGAGGATGACTTTCGTCAAGAAAGAGTAGTTCCTTTGCAACATGTTCACTTAGATAGTATACACCATTTTTCAAATGCATACCTAGAATTTTGATCTCATATTTTGAAATGACCATTTTTTTTTCTTTGTGATAACATGATACCATACTACTTAACCAAATCAACAATCTGGCTGGATATCTTGCAATGAGATTCCTCATCGAATTGTAGAGAAGAATCTCATCAATGAATATCTAGGAGTTAGCAACAATAGGTTGGAATATCTTGTACATAGCCTTTTGGAACAATAATGGTGTAGTCTTGAGACTAAATGGGAGATCTGTCCATTGAAAATTCTAGTTTGGGATGCAAAATTCCGTCTTGTATTAGTCTTCATGATGAGTACCAAGTTGCCAAAATCATGCCTTTAAGTCAAACTTGGAATATATCTTGGCATTGGAAAGGCCGAACACGAAGTCTTTTAGTTTGGCAAAGGGAACTTTTCATCTTAGAGAAACTTGTTTAAAGGTTCATAGTAAATGACCAACTTTTTCTTGCCTCTAGTTTGCTCAGCTCGATTATTGACGTAAAATCTTCACATTCCCATTGAGAATCTGTTGATTTAGTTAGCCTGTAACAGCCCGAATTTCGATGTAATTCCGGGATCAATAAAACTGATATTATTTCGCATTTCATTTTAGTAAGTCTCGCCCAAAGCTGATCACTCTCGAGATACTAACCATGGGGTAAGGCTAACTAGAAAACGGTACGTGGACCGGAGACACTATCGTGAAATAGACATCGATCAAGAGAGACACTGAGGGAATATTTTGAACCGACGTGGACCGATCATAGGAAAGGGTAATAGATTGGGTTTGGTTAAGGCCTACGATGTACAATAGGGATGTAGGTGATTCTGCATGACCGAAAGTGCACGTGGCCAACTAGTCCTGAACTTGAACCGAATGATCGTGACCTCTGGAACTAGTGATAATTTCTCATTCTCTCAATGATCGAGACCATTACGATACGAATAGTCCTAGGTCGATACGCGTAACCTCTAAACAGCCGCCCGTTAGTGAGAGACTCTGAAATTGAAAGTTTAGCGAGTTTTGTTCACGGAATTGGGCCCGAATTTTGATGTCGATTTTCAAAAGGCTTAAAAGACTATTTTTGAAAATCTGACGTCATATTTCGCTGGTCACACACATTTGGAGTTAGTACGAGTAAAAATTGAAATTTCGGTCCGGAGGTGAAAAATTACGATTTTGCCCATAGGGACGCCAGCATTGCTTTTCGAGGCCAAATGAGGTTATTTTTCGAGGCCAACGCCATTTTTGAGTGGCCACGCATACCAGGAGTCGTTATGGACAAAAATTGAAATTTCGACAAAAATTGAAAAAATAATATTATTTTATTCTCAGAACTTTGCAGTCGATTTTCGAGGGCTTAAAAAGTGAATTTCGCGAATCCGACGCCATATTATGTTGGCCACGCACATAAGGAACACGTATGTCTGAAAATTGAAATTTCGCCCCGAGACCGGAAAAATGATGGTTTTGCCCCTGGGCTAATTTTTTGTCCAAATTTTTTTGGGATATTTTTAGAATAGTTACCAGAGGTTATCAGCTGCATTATAGGCCATATTGACCATTTTACCCTTCACTTTTGGATAGGGATGGATTAGAACCGTTAGATTAGGGGCGTTTTGGTTAAATCGCGCGGATCGGCAACACGTGTCGCCCCTAAGCTGCCCTTTTTGACCAGCTTGGACTGCTTTCTCTATCCTCTATCCCCCCCTTTCGGCAGAACCACCAGACCAGCAGCTTCTCCCCCATTTTCTCTCTTGGTTTAGCTTGGCCAGAGCTCACCGCCGGCCACCGGAGCGTTGCCGCCGGCCGCCGTGCCTATCCGTCGACCACTACGGCCCCCAGCCTTAGTCTAGCCCCTATCCAACCCTTTCTCTTTCTTTCTCTCCCTTTTTCTCTCCCGAAATAGGACCGCTGCCGCGACGGAGCCCCATCGCCGTCGCGCCGAAGCTCGAATGGGCGAGCTACTGCCACTGTGACATCATCGACGTTCGTACGTTGCCGTACATCACTGTCCGTACGGTGTCCCATACGGTCGGGTACTGTAGCATAGTACAGTTCATACGGTCCGTACATCGTTGCCGGGAATTCGTCGCCACTTTCACTGTTCACCAGTGATCGACCGTCGTTCCCCGTCGTCGTGACCTTGGAATAAGTGAGTAAAATTCCTAAATCCGGATTAGGACTGATAGTGCGTTTTTCTGGATTGGTTTAGGTATTATCGGTATACTTTGGACTGGCTTAGGTAGTATCAGTGTATATTTCAGACTGGGTTGAGAACCGATTGGTAGAAATTATTATCGAAAAAATTTAGTGGATTAATGAGAATTATTTGGGGAGATTAATTGGATTAAATGACCAATTTAGAAGCCCATTGGAAAATTACCGGGTATGTTCGGGTTGACTGGTCATACTTAATTTGTGCTCAATTGTGATTGATTTCATACTGTCATATCGCATGTTGTATGGCTGAATTATGTGGAGTGCGATTGGCCTATGATTGATTTGAAATTGATTGTTGATTTGTGAATCGCATGTTAGGCCACACGGTATTAATTGGGCCAATTGAGCACGTGTTGTGATATTGAGTGTTTAAATTATGTTGGTGCTCGTGGTGCATTGCATTGTATAACATAGACAAGCATTGTGTATGCCAAGAGTGAGGCATATGATGAAATTGTGCAAGAATGCGTGTTTGCCATAAGCATGTGATCACCTAAAATACACTAAAGCGTTTTACGCTGGGTTCAGATAATAATAAGTTGTGTGATCACCTAAGGACCTTCGGGTCGATACCGTCCTCATGCACTTTGAAGCAGGATGATGCCCGGTACATCCGGAAGACGACCATCCTCATGCACTTTAAAGCAGGCTCTGGTTCGTAAGGAGATCAGTGTTGCGCTTCATGCACTTTGAAGCAGGCTAGAGACACTGGGCCAGATCGGTTGCTGCCCCTCATGCACTTTGAAGCAAGCTAGAAGCACCGAGCCGTGAATGTTGTTGACTTGAGTCGTAATAAATAATAAATTGGGCAATTGCCAGTGTGCGAGTGTGGGCCAGTGGCCCGGGAAATGCGCGTGACATGTCAACGACATTTGCATGCATAAACATGCATAGACTGGCATGCGAATGGGTGAAACTCGGTGCATGAGCATGTAGTTGGCGTACGTGTGATAATGTGTGTCACGTATGTGCCGTGATTATTATATATTGAACTGTCTAACCTGCAGGGTTAAAGATTTGATTGATTGTTGCTGTATTATGGTTTTAAATATTTGTTTCCAGTCAGGAGATTGCATGTTAGCCTAGCCTAGGTTTAGGGGTTATACTCGCTGAGATTCGTCTCATGGTTGTAATAACCCACATTTTCAGACCCCCAGCCCTAGAATGCCAAGGACACCACCTCTTTTTGGGATACCGCATCACATTCAGTGGTCACCGAGCGTACACCCTTGTGGAGACAGAGCAGCTTATGTGAGATACTACTTAGTTATATTTGTGAACATGGGAGAATTATACTACCATACCCAAGCGTACGTGGTGTGGTTGCTGATCGTATTTCGCGTTGTACCTTTTTGGTTATGTGTGAAGAATATATTGTAACAAAGGTTTCCCTATAATAATACAAAGTGTATATATTTTCAGAATTGTTTGATTGTTGTTTGGCTATCCTTGATTCATAATCTTTCTGTCAGGGTGATTTATTTATTGCTTCCACTTGTGCTTAATCTCTGTGTGGGCGTTGGGTCGGCGATATTTCCTGGAACATTGCACCAAAATCGACTAAATGTGGGATGCTAACGCTTCGTGAGGTACGGGTTGTGACATAGCCCTCGTTGGACTAGCTCTTCACATTCGTTTTGGGCAAGTTGCACTGTTCAAGATTCATGCCAGAGTGGTTGACCTTTGTAGGGTTAATATCCTGATTCTTCTTAAAAGGCAAATGGATGAAGAAATCTTCATTTTCCCACAATGGATTGGAGCAATTCTAAAGAAACTTAGAGTGAGAATTAGCATAGGAACTCATGAGTGCTTGGATAATTGGATCGAGAACATTTGGTTGGATGAGATAAATCTCTCAATGTCAATGGTGATCCAATAACTTTGGTAGTAATGAAGCATTGGGGAAAGAATTGACTTTTAATGGGCTTGCTCTTTACTTCGGTGGCAAATGCCTTGCCGGTGGCTGAGGTAAAATACCTTGTGCATGGCTCCCAAATTTCTTGTGGAAAAATTTTAAGATCAGTGATGGATCCACTGGCTCTTGTATCCATGAAGCAATAGCTGAAATGGCTTATCATATTTTGAAAGAAATATGTTAATAAGGAATATACGGTTGCAAATACTTTAAACATTTGGGAGTTTTGGGTCTTGGGAAAAGAAGTACAAACCATCATCTAGCTGGTTCACTTGACCGGTCAATATTGCTGGTTTCCGGAAATGCTTGAATGGCAAAGATGGTTTTGTCAAGAGGTTCATCTTCCAAAGAGGAGATTGATTCAACATCACTTTCTTGGAAGGAAACTCGTCTTCTTTTCAATGGTTTGCAGCATGTGCATGCCTTTCTTTTTAGCTCGAGGATAGTTTGTGGCAAAGTGTCATTTTCGTTCACAGACTATCTATCATTTTTCTTTTTTCTTGGGAATATCCTTTTGCGAAGAAATCTCCATTATCCTTTCCTTTGTTTGGGAGAGTTGAGCTGAATTATCCTAATATATCGCTTCTTCTTGCTGGGGCATGTACAAGAGGAGTCCTTATGCGAGCACTTAATTTGCAGGCCGGGCTTTTGGTAGGTTTTGTCAAAGTTTCTGTTATCATGCAAGTAATCCTTGATTGCTTTCCTTCAAAGGCATATTTCTTCTATGGAAATATGGACTGCTTGCTGAATTTTACTAAATGTAGCATCTATAACTCGTTTGTTCTTGTTATGCAAGATCTTTCGACTGTTGTAGCTATCTGCTTTGGAATGGATGATGAAACGCCCGACTTGAGACTTTGGTTTGGTACTATGGCATGAAATAGCTTCAACATTTCTTTAAAAGGCTTGTCGAGATATTTTCTTTTGGGGTTTTTTTTTTTGATAACCCAGGGAACCCCCGTACGGCCGACAGCTGGGGAGTAAACCCTGGGGGCGACACGTGCTAGCCACCACACACATGTCACCGGTTAAGTCACCTTGCGGCGCTCGGGATTCGAACACTCAACCTTTTGCGAGAGAAAGAGTGCGCGTTCCAGCAGCGCCACTTAGGCGGGTGGTAATTCTTTTAGGGTTAATATCACAAAAAATCCCAAACTGATATGCCTGTGACAAATTTACTCTAAACTAATTTTTTGACAATTAAAAACTCAAAACTAGTTTATCTGTGACAAATTTATCCCCCGTTCATTTCTATTAAATTTTACCTTCAAATTACCTAGTTAGATGACACGTGGCTGTTGACGGATGCACCAGTTTAAGGTTTTATCCTTATGTTTGTCACAAATTTACCAATTTATGATTTTTTTTTGGTATTAATCCAATTTAACGGAGGGTAAATTTATCACAAGTGTATTAATTTGAGATTTTTGGTTGGGAAAAAAATTAGTTTGGGATAAATTTATCATAGGTGTATCAGTTTGTGATTTTTCGTGGTATTAGCACTTTCTTTTATAAGAACAACATTTTCTCTTCACGAACTCAAATCTTCTAGATTGCGTATGAAAAATTGATGGAGAATTCGGATTACTTGATTGAAGTCTTATATGACCAAGAACGCAATCTGGTCCTGTTCCAAAAGAGATGTCCACCAATCTCGAAGGCTCTTAGTGATTCTGCTAACTAATTCTGAAAGAATACCATAGTGGTCAAGTTCTGGTGCTAAGGCCTTAGTGGTCAGCCAAGCATAGAACTCTTGCAGTCTTTCTGACCATTTATGATATGGAAGTTTATCAAAGGCAAAGGCCACTCTTGATGGTGTGAAATTATGGGTTTGACTCTGATTTCTTCCGGCCGTTGGTGGATCATAGTTTGATCATCCTATATCTTAATCATCGGAATGGCCTTGCATCATAAAATTTGTAGGAAGTGGTTCTTTACGAGAGATGGGAGTGGTGGATTTTGAGGAGATGTCAAAATTGTCTCTTAATGATCGACAGGTCAGATGACTCAGCTTTTCAGCTTTGCTAGGAATTTGCTGGGTCCAAAACAGCAATGACTGGTAAAGTCCGGCACTGATAATCTCTCAAGCATGATTCAATGAGAATTGAAATCATTTGTGAGCTCCGTGTTGCTGGTTTTTTCCCTTCAGCAGTCTCTTCTTTTCTTCATATCTCGGATCTTGTTTCGCAAGGTTACAATATCTGGGCACCGAGGCTTTGGCTTTCTTCTTCCAATGCAGATAAGATAGACAATGTTTTCGGAGGGAAGCTGCTGGCCCATGGTTGTTTCCATCAAGGGAAGGTCGCTGCTTCAAAAGAGGAGGGTAGAACAGATTGTTTAACGTGCAGTAACCTAACTGGTCTCTTTAGCATTTTGATTTCAGGAGATGGATCATCAAGATAGTGTCTGGGTTTGGCCCCGGCTTCTTTCTTGAGTCTATCTCGTAGGGTTTAGAGCAACTCATTGGTAGCCACTGCTGTTTAATCGACTTTAGCATGCTACTTTGAGTCTTGAGCCCATTGTTTTGGGCAAGGGCAATCTCTATTTGCCAGTTGAGAATAGCTTCTGCTGGGGTAATTCTTTTAGTCCTTCCATGCCCATCTACGCCAGTTGGGTAAAACACCTTTGGCAAGTGCTGTTGTCCTGTTGATACGGTAAGTTCTGTCCGGTCCTTTTGGGCCAGGTTCCTCAAAAGCAACACTCAAGTATAACCCATTTATGGAGAAATACTACTCAGGTCCAAGTCTAACCGGGAGAACCTTAGCCATAATCTTTCTCGAGGCATGGGAGCTACCTCTAACCCCCTAAGGGCTTTACGTCTGGGAATGCCGGGGTCTGCAAGAGGCTCAGATGGAACCTTTTACTGTCCTGCTCAGGACCAAGTATAACCTACTTATGCAGAACTACTCCTAGGTAACCACGTGTCTAAACTAATTATAAATGTGTAATTGTACTTGTGAATCTTTAGCGCTTAGCATTTTTTGTTTGCATTTGTACGAAGAAATATGAAATGTGTCCATTTATCATGATCGTAGATCAGTTTATGGGCCAAATCGGTTAAAAAAATAAAGCACAAGGTCCAAAATTGAACAAAGAGAATAGCACAGGGACCATTTTTTTGTAATTTCTCCTTAACTATAGATTTGTTTATTGGGAAAATGACACGAATAGTTCTTAAACTTTGACCCAATGTACAATGTGATCCCTGAATGTTAAATTTGTTTAATGTGATCTCCGAACTTTAATCCAATGTGCAATGTGATCTCTGAACTTTTAATTTGTTCAATATTATCCCTAAACTTTTAGTACATATTCAATTTAGTCATTGAACTATATGAAAATATTCAATGTAGTCCTTCTATTAATTCAAATTTAGAGATTATATTGAACATTTTCATATAGTTTATGGATTACATTGAACATGTATCAAAAGTACAGAGACCATATTGAACAAATCAAAAATTCAGGAATCACATTGAATATTAAGCTAAAGTGCAAGGACCACATTGAACAAATTAAAAATTTAGGGACCAAATTACTCAATAGGTCAAAGTTCAGGTACTATATGTGTCATTATCTCTTGTTTATTCACACAAACTCTTAAATTAAGTGGCCATTTTATTGAATGCTGAGGTAATGTTGCTCCATTATTGATCAAGCTGGATACTCAGCATGTTGAGGAAATTCCTATATAGCAATCAAGTCTCGGAGAAGGATAAATTGAAAACTATATATATTATAAAATTCTTTTGACCACTTTTTTCATGATATTAGAACATCGAAGGTTTTTCATTCAAATGAAGACTTTATCACAATAGACTTTCATTTTTTACTTTTTACTTAATCTAAATCTTACCACAAGCACACTTTAACTTTTTCTCATTTCGAAACTCTTGAAATTTTTACAACATACAAATGTTGACATATAAAGTTATTTATATTTTGCCGAAATATGATTCTGTAAGAAAGATATGCACTTTTTTATTTTTCCTAGCAAGATCAAGATGTTGGATCAAATATCTCTCTCTCTTAAAAAATGGGCGTTGAGAAAAAGTCAGCATTTGCATCCTATTTTCCCCAACTACAAGGGGGACAACGTTAGGTGCTCGACTAGCGCAATATCATTATGCTTGAGGACCATTGAGAATGCGACACGTGTTAAGTGGGTTTCACCTCGAGTTGAAAACCTCGAACCAGCTTTTTAGTGTATCTCTACATGAAAAAGATTTTAATCTTTTCCAAATCCTTTCCTCGCAACGTCATCTCTGCACGAAAGAGATTGGGAAATGACTTTAGAATATTTTTTTGTTGGAAAGTTGAAATTATGCTCCTTTTTTTTGGCAGATGTGACATGTGAAAGATGCTTTTAGAGTTAAATGTCAAGGGGACATTGTCAATTGCTTCGGCTAGCAGCTAGTTTCGACGGCCAAGTAATCGAAGCAAAGTCAACACAACTCAGCTATCACTCCCGGCCAATATACACTCTTCACCCATTTCACGCAACGGTATAATACTAAAACCTCTTTCGTGCAGCTTAGGAGCTCTAGGAAAAAAGCTTACATGTCGGCCCTAGTACTCTCTAGGTTCAATATTTCTAGTCCCACTTCACACTCGTCGCATTCTCGATGATTCTCAAACATTGGTGTCACGGCACTACTGAAGAACCTAATATTTTCTTGAACTAGAGCTTGAAAAACCTCTAAACAGGGACTTGACAAAGTCCAAATTCAAATTGCAAATCGTTTGTTGGGACAATTCGATGGGTCAATTCTTTATTTGAATTTTGATCCAGTTAGATTCATATAAAATGTTGGAGAATTACAAAAATGGCCCTGTACTATTGTCCATATTCAATTTTGTTCCTTTTGTTTCATAATGAGAATGATCCCCAATCACGGCTCCGGGACGATCCTTCCATTTCTGTTCTAATGTCGACGGAAAATACTGACTAAGCATTGAAGTTGAACACATGGCATCGACGTGGAACCAAAAATAAAAAATTGAGGAGAAATTACAAAAATAATCCCTGTGCTATTGCCCATGTTTGATTTTGGTCCTCATTTTGTGACGAGTTTGGTTCAATAATTAATTTTTTATCCTCAACGTAATTTTTTCTTCCATCAAATGCAGATGGAATTTGCTGACTAAGTGTTGGAGATCAGTATGTGGTGTCTGTAAGGAATAAATAATGAGAAAATTGATGGAGTAAGCCTAGAACGGTACAAACTTGTGTGGTACTTATAGGCCAAGTTCCTCAAAAGCAATACTCAAGCATTAACTATCTATGGAGAGCTACTACTGGGTAACTGATTTACTAAACTAACTATAAATGTCTGACTCTCCATGTTAATCTTTAACACTTGCTGTTTTGCTTGTAATTGGACAAATACATGCAAAATTTGTCTGGAAATCATGATCGCGGGTTCGTTTAAGGGGCCAAATCTGTTAAAAAATAAAGTCAAAGGACCAAAATTGAACAGGGCCTTTTGATTTGTTTATTGCAAGTTAGTTTATATCCTTTGCTTTTTTAGAATTTTCCATCCGTATTTGGATGAAAATACACAATGTGTCCAGAAATCGACGGGAGATTAGTTTAGTGACCAAACTTGTCCCGAGATCAAGTAAGGGGACCAAAATTGAATATGTGCAATATATACAAGGACCATTGTTGTAGTTTCCCCTAAAATGATTTATATTTTTTACAGAAAATAACCGTGCTCTTTGGTATTGTGTTGTAGATATGTTGTATTAAAGTTGCGTAGTGATATGTTGTAACTTATGTGCTTAGAAATATATTTAAATTTGGAACGTATTAGATAAAATAACATGGGCTCTTTGATGCGTTGCTAAAACTGCCGAGCGTTGTAGTTGTGAGATATTTGACAAATACCTTGCAAAACTTACAGCGAAGACCAATTAAAAGGCGAGCTCAGGGGGACCATTGCCCGAACACTTCCTGAAATTATGCTCAAGCCACAAATATGGAAAATGTTATAGGCAATATCCATAAGCCACGGCACACTCAAATTTTTTTTCTTAAAATTCAACAGGTTGAGTACATTAAGGAATGTTCAGTCAAAGACACCATAGTTGGTGTCAAAGGAGTACTTCAAGAACCAATCTGCCTAATGTAGCAAATGCGGATGTGGTGCTGTTTTCTGCTTGAACATCATCATCTGGAAGAAGGAAGACATATCCATTCTTGCAAGGACATGATTACATAGATAATGAACTCAAATTTCTATATTCAATAGTTAACAACCATAATCTCGTTAAACATACAATGATAATGGATTTTTGCTTGGGAGAATCTTTCACTTTTGTGCCCAAAGATTTTCCACTTACCATTCATTTTCTCAAAAAAGAAATGCTGCCAATATTTCTCACTAGCATAAGTTTGAACGATTCGTTTGCCACCGGAAGAATTTGTAATGGTGGCAAGTTTTGAAGCCATTCCTTTGGGGTTTTGATGGCTTCAATATGCTCTTTTCCCTATGGAGGTGAACCTTTCTTCAGCATTTTTTTTTGCAATGGATGCATGAACTTTGAAATCTTTGCAACAAAATCCTCGAGGTAATTCACTATGCCGAGAAACTGTTGAACTTGCTAATGTGGAAGATTTTCATAAAAAAATCTGAGCAGTTCCTTTGCAATATGTTCACCTAGATAGTATGCACCATATTTCAAATGCATACCAAGAAATTTGATCTCATTTTGAGAAATGACCGTTTTTTCTGTGGTAACATAATGCCATACTACTTAACCAAATCAACCAACTGTCAGAGTATCTTGTACTGAGATTTCTCATAGGAACTCTAGAGAAGAATCTCATCAATGTATATCTAGGAGAAGCAACAATAGATTGGAATATCTTGCATATAGCCTTTTGGAACAACGGTGGTGCAGTCTTAAGACTAAATGGGAGAATTGTTCATTGAAAATTCTGGTTCGGTATGCAAAATCCCCGTCTTATATCAGTCTTCAGGATGAATACCAAGTTGTCAAAATCATGCTTTAAGTCAAAGTTGGAATATATCTTGGCATTTGAAAGGCCGAAGAACAAATTCCTTTTGTTTGGCAAAGGGAACTTTTCATCTCGAAGAAACTGGTTTACAGGTTGGTAGTTAATGACCAACTATTTCTTGCAACTAGTTTGCTCAGCTCACTTATTGACATAAAATGCTTCACATGTCCATGGAGTATCTATTGGTTCAATTAGCCCTTGCTGGACCAACTCTTTACAGCCGTTTTGGACAATTTGCATAGTTCAAGATTCATGCCAGAGTGGTCAACCAGTGTGGGGTTAATATCATCATTCTTGAAAGGAAAATGGATGAAGAATTCTTCATTTTTCCACAATGGATTGGAGGATTTGTAAAGAAACCTAGAGTGAGAATTAGCATAGGACCTCATGAGAGATTGGATAATTGGGTTGAGAACATTAGATTGGATGAGATTAAATCTCTTAATGTCAACGAACTTTTTGAACTGTCCTTTAAATCTAAGACCAATGGAAAAAATTGTGAGGTGGGGTAGTTTATTGAGAATATCCCACCCAATAATGACATCTCTATCAGGGGACAGTGATCCAATAATTTTGGTATTAATGGAGTATTGGGGAAAGAATTGAACTTTAATGGGCTTGCTCTTTACTTTGGTGGCAAATGCCATTCCGGAGACCGAGGTAAAATACCTTGTGTATGGCTCCCAAATTTGTTGTGGAATAATTTTGGGATCAATGATGGATGCACTAGCACTTGTATCCACGAGAGCACTAACTGAAATGGCTTATCATATTTTGAAAGAAATATGTGGTTAAGGAGCACACGGCTGCAAATACTTTAAACATCTAGGAGTTTTGGATCTTGGGAAAGGAAGAAGTACAAACCATCATCTGACTGGCTCACTTGACCGGTCAGTATTGCTGGTTTCCGGAAACGCTTGAATGGCAAAGTTGGTTTTGTCAAGAGGTTCATCTTCCAAAGAGAAGATTGAATCAACATCACCTTCTTGGAAGGAAACTCTAGTCTTCTTTTCAATGGTTTGCGGCATATATGCATGCCTTTCTTTTTAGCTCGAGGATAGTTTGTGGGAAAGTGTCATTATCATCCACAGACTAAACATCTACCCTTTTTCTTTTTGCTTAGGAATCTTCTTTTGCGAAGAAATCTCCATTATCCTTTCCTTCGTTTGGGTGAGTTGCGCAAAATTTTCCTAACATATCGCTTCTTCTTGCTGGGGCATGTACCAGAAGAGTACTTATGCGAGCACTTCATTTTTTTTAAGTCAGAATGCGAGCACTTAATTTGCAGGCCGGGCTTTTGAAAGGTTTTGTCAAATTTTCTGTTATCCTACAAGTAATCCTTGATTGCTTTCCTTCAAAGGAATATTTCTTCTATGGAAATATGGACACCAAATGTAGCATCTACAACTCGTTTGTTCTTGTCGTGGAAAGATCTTTGGACTGTTGTAGCTAATCTGCTTTGGAATGGATGGTGGGAAGCCCGACTTGAGACTTTGCTTTGCTCCTATGGCATGAAATAGCTTCAACATATCTCTAAAAGGCTAGTCGAGATCCTTTCTTTTATAAGAACAACATTTTCTCTCGATGAATTCAATTCTTTTGAGTTCTCTCAAATCTTCTGGACTGCCCATGAAAAATTGAAGGAGAATTCGGACCACTTGATTGAAGTCTTATATGACCAAGAACGCAGTCTGGTCCTGTTCCGAAAGAGATGTCCACCAATCTCGAAGGCTCTTAGTGAGTCTGCTAACTAATTTTGAAAGAATATCATAGTGGTCAAGTTCTGGTGGTAGGGCATTGGTGGTCAGCCAAGCATAGAACTCTTGCAATCTTTCTGACCATTTATGATATGGAAGGCCATCAAGTGCAAAGGCTGCTCTTGATGGTGTGAAATTATGGGTTTGACTCTGATTTCTTCTGGCCGTTGGTGGATCATAGTTTGTTCATCCTATATCTTAATCATCGGAATGGCCTTGCATCATAAAATTTGTAGGAAGTGGTTCTTTACGAGAGATGGGAGTAGTGGATTTTGAGGAGATGTCAAAATTGTCTCCTAATGACTGTTCAGATAACTCAGCTTTTGAGCCTTGCTCGGTATTTGCCGGGTCCAAAACAGCAATGACTGGTAAAGTCCGGCGATGATAATCTCTCAAGTATGATTCAATGAGATTTGAAATCATTTGTGAGCTCCGTGTTGCTGGTTTTTTCCCTTCAGCAATCTCCTCTTTTCTTCATATCTCGGATTTTGTTTCGCATGGTTACAATATCTGGGCACCGAGGCTTTAGGCTTTCTTCTCCTAATGCAGAGAAGATAGGCAATGTTTTCGGAGGGAAGCTGCTGGCCCTCGGTCGTTTCCATGAAGGGTAAAACGATGCTTCAAAAGAGGAGGGTAGAACAGATTGATTAACCTGAAGAAACCTAACTCGTCTCTTTAACATTTCGGTTGTAGGAGATGGATCATCAAGATAGTGTCTGGGTTTTCGCCTTGGCTACTCTATCTTGCAGGGTTCAGAGCCACTCATTGGTAGCCACTGCTGTTTTGTCAACCTTTGGGTCAACGTGATCAAGCCGAAGTTGAAGATCAGATAATTTTGTATCCACTGATTGTATAGGGGATAACTTGAAATTAATCGACTTTAGCATGTTACCATGAGTCTTGACCACATTGCTGGGTTTATTCTTTTAGTCCTTCCATGCCCATCCGCGCCAGTTGGGTAAGACACCTTTGGCAAGTTGATGCGATAAATTCTGTCTGGTCCTTATGGGCCAATTCTCAAGTATAACCTGTTTATAAAGAACTACTACTCAGGTCCAAGTCTTACCAGGTGAACCCCAGTCACAATCTTTATCGAGACATGAGAGCTGCCCTACCCCTTAGGGGTTTTACGTCAGGGGATGCCGGAGTCTACATGAGTTCCAGACGGAGCCTTTTACCGTCCTGCTCGGGACCAAGTATAAACTATTTATGGAGAACTACTACTAGGTTACCATGTTTCTAAACTAATTATAAATGCTGATTTTACTTGTGAATCTTTAGCAGTTAGCTTTTTCCGTTTGCATTTGTACGAAGAAATATGAAATTTGTCCAAAAATTATGATCACATATTAGTTTATGGGCCAAATCGGTTAAAAAATTAAAGTCCAAGGTCCAAATTTGAACAGAGAGAATACTATAGGGACCTTATTTTGTAATTTCTCCTTAACTATAGATTTGTTTATTCACACACACTGTTAAATCGAGTAGCCATTTTTGTTTCGCTTTTTGGTTTTTATGAAGTCGATGAAAATTTTATTGAATGGTGAGGTAATCTCGCTCCATTATTGATCAAGCTGGATGCTCAGCATGTTGAGGAAATTCTTATACAGCAATCAAGGCAAACAGATCGAGCAATCTTGGAGAAGGATGCATTGAAAATTATATATATTTATATATACATAAAATTCTTTTGATCAATATTAGAAGTTTGAAGGTTTCTAATTCAAATGAAATCTCTATCCTCATAGATTTTTACATATTACATTTTACTTAATTTAGACCTTGCCATGAACACACTTTGCTTTTCTTTTTTAATCTCGAAACTCTTAAAACTTTTACAGCATACAAATGTTGATATATAAATTTATATATAATTTTCCGAAATTTGATTCTGTAAGAAAGATATGCACTTTTTTATTATTCCTACCGAGATCAAAATGTTAGATCAAATATCTCTCTTTCTTAAAAAATGGGTGTTGAGAAAAAGCTAGCATTTGCATTGTATATTGCCCCAACTACAAGGAAAAAACATTTGGTGCTTGACTAGTGTGATATCATTATGCTTGAGCACCGTTGAGAATGTGACAAGCCTCAAGTGGCTCTCGTCTCAAGTTGAAAATCTCAAACCAGCTTTTTCATGTTCTACACTTAAGATATTTGTAAATTATATTTTAAATTTTTTCCAAAGCCTTTCATCGCAACATCATCTCTGCACGAAAGAGATTTGGAAATGATTTTAGAATATTTTTTTGATAGAAAGTTGAAATTATGCTCCTTTTTTTGGCATATGGGATATGTGAAAGATGCTTTTAGAGTTATATATGTATCAAGGGGACATTGTCAATTGCTTCGGCTAGCGGCTAGTTTCGACAGCCAAGTAATTGAAGCAAAGTCAACACAACTCGGCTATCACTCCCGGTCAATAAACACTCTTCCCGCATTTCACGCAACGGTATAATACTAAAACCTCTTTCGTGCAGCTTAGGAGCTCTAGAAAAAAAGCTTACATGTCGGCCCTAGTACTCTCTAGGTTCAATATTTTTAGTCCCACTTCGCACTCGTCGCATTCTCGATGTTTCTCAAACACCGGTGTCACGGCACTATTGAAGAACCTAATATTTTCTTGAACTAGAGCTTGAAAAACCTCTAAACAGGGACTTGACAAAGTCCAAATTCAAATTGCAAATCGTTCGATGGGACAATTCGATGGGTCAATTCGTTATTTGAATTTTGATCTGGTTAGATTCGTATAAAATGTTGGAGAATTACAAAAATAGCCTTGTACTATTGTCCATATTCAATTTTGTTCCTTTTGTTTCATAATGTGAATGATCCCCAATCACGGCTCGGGGACGATCCTTCCATTTCTGTTCTAATGTCGACGGAAAATACTGACTAAGCATTGAAGTTGAACACATGGCATCGACGTGGAACCAAAAATAAAATAAAATTGAGGAGAAATTACAAAAATAATCCCTGTGCTATTGCCCATGTTTGATTTTGGTCCTCATTTTGTGACGAGTTTGGTTCAATTTTATCCTCAGGGTAAATTTTGTTTTTCCGTCACATGCAAATAGAATTTGCTGACCAAGTGTTGGAGATCAGTATGTGATGTCTATAGGGAATAAACAATGAGAAAATTGATGATTTAAGCCTAGAATGGTACAAACTTGTATGGTCCTTATAGGCCAAGTTCCTCAAAATCATGATCGTGGGTTAGTTTAGTGGCCAAATCTGTTAAAAAAACTAAGTAAAAGGACCAAAATTGAACATGGCCTATTGATTTGTTTATTGCAAGTTAGTTTATATCCTTTGCTTATTTAGAATTTTCCATCCATATTTGGATGAAAATACACAATGTGTACAGAAATTGACGGGAGATTAGCTTAGTGATCAAACTTGTCCGGAGATCGAGTAAGGGGACCAAAATTGAATATGTGCAATATATACAAGGACCACTGTTGTAGTTTCCCCTAAAATGATCCATATATTTTACAGAAAAGAACCGTGCTCTTTGGTATTGTGTTGTAGATATGTTGTGTTAAAATTGCGTAGTGATAGGTTGTAACTTATGTGTTTAGTAATATATTTAAATTTGGAGCATATTAGATTAAACAACATGGGCTCTTTGATGCGTTGCTAAAACAGCGGAGCATTGTCGTTATGAGATATTTGACAAATACCTTGCAAAACTTACAGCGAAAACGAATTAAAAGGCGAGCTAGTTGGGCCATTGCCCCCACACTTTCTGAAATGATGCTCAAGCCACAAATACGCAAAATGTTATAAGCAATATCCATGAGCTACGGCACACTCAAATCTTTTTTAAATTTCTCGAAATTCAAAAGTTTGAGTACATTGAGGAATGTTCAGTAAAAGACTTCATATAAGAGTTGAATCTTGCAACAATAGTGCTTTTAATTCGGAAATGTGAGGTGAAGACCGATAGTATTTCCAACTTGCAATATAACTTCCATTGGTGTAATTGAAAAAAAGAACACCATAAGTATCATAAATTTTTTGCAGTGCTTAATTTGGTGCCCTAACTTTTCAGTCGATCACTTAAGTGCTATAACTTCTAAAAAATGTTCATCACAAGTATTATAAATTTTAATGTCACGTCGTATTTTTCAACATTCAACAGATTGATTGAAAACTTATAACACCAAAGTAAATGTTTTTATGCCAAGGGATTTAAATGATCAATTGGAAAAGTTATGGCATGAAAGTGAGCTCTGTACGAAAGTTATGACATTTGCGATGTCTTTTTTCGGTGTAATTTGAAAATTATATTTGCAAATAAATCAATTTTTATTTTGGCAAAATTAAGTTTTAAAAGTTCACATTCTATATAGTCTCTTAAAAGAGTCTTGAGAAAAGATAATAATGGGGAAAATTATCCAAAAAGTCATAAACCTATTGCACTTTTGCCAATTTAGTCATAAACCTTTCAAGTTTACAAATTGAGTCATAAACATTTTCACTTCTTGTCAATTGAGTCCATCCGGCCAATTTTGGTCGCCCGGAGCTGACATGGACGCCAGCCGGCACTGGCCAATGCTATCGTGGCAATTTTTAATATTTTTTTGAAATTTGTTTCCTTTTTTTTTTTCTAGCCTTTGGCAAAGCTCACTCTCACTAGCTACTAGCGAAGGTGAGCCTTGCCGGCCCCTGGCTGAGCAAGGTCGAACCTTGCCCAGCCAAGGCAAGGCCAACCATGCCGTTGCCTGGGTCACAACGGCGAGGTTGGCCTCACCATCACCTGGGTCGCGACGGCAAGGTCGACCTTGCCTTTTTTAGGCAAGGTTCGACCTCGCCTAGTTAGGGGCCAGTGAGGTTTGCCCTCACCAAAGGTTGGCGAGGGCAAGCTTCGCCAGAGGCCGGCAAGGTCAACCTTATTGACCCTCACCTCTGGCTAGTTTCCGAACTGGCCTAAGGGAAGAAGACCAAAAAATAAAATAAAAGGAAAAAATTAAAAAATTTGAATTTTTTTAAAAATTAAAAATTGCCACGTCAGTGGTGGTCGGACGACCGGTGCCCACGTCAGCTCCGAGTGGCCAAAATTAGCCGAATGGATCAATTGTCAAGAAGTGAAGATGTTTAAGACTTAATTAGCAAACTTGAAAGATTTAGGACTGAATTAGCAAAAGTGCAATAGGTTTATGATTTTTTGAATAATTTTCCTAATAATAATATCTTTATTTATATTATTACATAAAGCAACGAGGGGCTTATACACAAGTTTATATATATAAAAAATTTAAATATTGAAATATTCTTATTTTTCCGTATATATATGTGTGTGTACAATTTTTTATATTGAGTCAATAATATCTTTCCATTAATTGATAATCCAAATATATCCTGATGAGATGGTTTGAACCTTTTAACTATTAGCTTTCGCACGTACGCAACACGTGTGTACTTTTGGTAGTAATCCTAAAATGTCAAGAGCCATTATCCTACTTAAATAAAAGATCCATTGTTAGACTTGCAAAATATCTCCTCAAAGCTAAGTTGCTATAGGAAACTATAACAAAGAACGTTGTCCTTTTCAATAATGTAGATAAATTCTGTAAAATAAAGAATTTAAACGGCAGACGTCAAGCATAATAAGTATCATATTAATTCATTGGTTTACGCTCTTTTCGAATCAATCACTTTTGATATGGTATGACTATTTTCACATCCCAATTGGCTCCAAACACAATTTTTCTCACTGGAGTGACCAAATATCCTTGTAACGTCATACAACCTAAATTTTCTCTCTCCTCACTGTCTGCCAGAGCTGTGCGTTTTTGTGCAAAATCATTGCACTCCTTTCTCATCATATTTTTTTTTCACGGGTAGACATCAATACACATCTGTGGAACAAATTTGGTTGTCGATACACGATGATGAACATCTAGTAACCATTGATATAGATGTTAGCAATGGGCAAACAACGGACTATCGATATAGTTCCTTGAAAAAATAAAAGACAGAAGAGTATAGTCATCAACTGAGACGAAGCAATCAGGGCGATGGAGTCTGCGGCAAACTTGGAGAACATCGAAGCACAACCATGAAGTTCAAAATTAATAAAGCAATTGAGATCCAAGACAATGAGTTTACATCCATGGAGGTAATAATTACCGCCTAAAAATAAGTTCATGGGAAAGTTAACAATCATCAAAACAAGATCGTGGGGCAGTTAACATGCAGTATATCAAAAGCAATTGCTTGGAGACACAATTGTAGCATCATGAGGGCGTGCAAACCGAAATTTCAGGAGATGAAGACAATCGACAGAACCACTCAAGGAAATGCAATCACTGGAAACAGTCGGAAGGCAATCAGTTACCATTATGTCATTATAAATACCATCAATCACCAACATTATAAATACCATCAATCACCAACAAAACACTCCCCACACAAATCAAATAAATTTTCTACCTTTAAGTACATTACTTTCCCGCACTGCACTTAATTTTCATAGTAGCAGCTTTCTAATTCACGTTGTCGATTAAATTCCGGTGTGTAATCTCTATCCTGAGTGTTGTATCATCAATTAAATTCCAGCATAGTGTCTCGTGTTTTTATATGGTATTGTCGATTAAATTCCGGCATAATTTGTTTACATTTGGTTACTCTCTCGAGTTTGTATTTTCCAAAATGTGTCATCGATTGAATTTCAGCAAAATTTGCATACGTACAGTTCCATTCCGTATAAGGTTGTCAATTCCCTCATTCGCAAGGATATTTCTAGTCCAAAGTTAGCACGGGACCTAAGTCTCCTTTAATTAAAAGCCGTAGAACTACTTTTGGTAAAATATATTTTGTTGCGAGAGAAATTCCAGCGAAACACCTTCTAATGTCCACAACAAGGGACGGATCTAAAAATATGTGCTTTTACATGCCAAACGTGACAAGAAAATCAACAGTTTCATTAGTATGAAAACATCGGTAGTAAATCAACATTAAATTAGATGATATATCAAATAATTCAATTGCATTGCTAGAAAAATCCAACTCAAAAGGTTAGATAGATAAATGGAGGGAGATTTAAATATAAGACCTATTGAATCCTATAAATAAGCGAGATGTGATTGGTTCCTCGCCTAGATTTGAGAACCCAACCAGTGACTCCCGGTTCTAAAATTTTAGAATTGGAAACCAGACCGAATGGTTCTAGAACCAGACCGGCCGACCTTACAAAGCATTTTAGACATTGGAACACCATTCACCATTCTCTCACATCAATTGCTAGCAAAAAAACAAAAAAAAACTAAGAAGCTCAATTTCCCAATACGCAAGATTACACAGTGCTGCCAAGAAAATGCACAAGTGCTTACCATCGAAGGGATTGTCCAAGAAGACCGTAGCAAAGGCTTGAAGCACTCGTCGAAGAAGACCATAACATACACTCTAAGGCGAATCTCGACTCGGCCAACTCGAATCTGAGCCCACTAGAGGTGAAGCACATCTCAAATAACCAGCTAAACATGCTCAACAATTCAGAGGGCGTCACGGACTGAGGTCTGGTGGTCACGGTCTCAATTTCTTCATACTCGTCAGGCCTCGTCGATTCTGTCTGAGCTTTGAAGCAGCCCCATCTCTTTGTTGTTGTGTTGTAAATATGTTGTAGTAAAGTTGCATAGTGATATGTTGTAACTTATGCGTTTAGTAATATATTTAAATTAGGAGCATATTAGATAAAATAACATGGGCTCTTTGATGTGTCACTAAAACAGCGGAGCGTTGTAGGTGTGAGATATTTGACAAATACCTTCAAACACTTACAGCGAAGTCGAATTAAAAGGCGAGCCAGAGGGGCCATTGCCCCCAACTTTCTAAAAATGTGCTTAAGCCACGAATGTGGAAATTTTTATGAGTAACATCCATAAGCCATGACACGCTCAAATTTTTTTAATTTCTTGAAATTCAAGAGTTTGAATCCATTGAGGAATGTTGATTAAAAGGCTTCATGTAAGAGTTGAATCTTGCAACAATAAGGCTTTTAATTAGGAAATGAGAGGTGAAGACTGATACTGTTTCTAACTTGCAATATAACTTCCTTTGGTGTAATTGAGGAGAAGAAAACAACTAGGGTCGCAAGTTTTGTACGGCGCTTCATTTGGTACCATAACTTTTCAACCGATTTCTTGAGTGCCGTAATAATTAATAATAATTGTTTCAATACAAGCATTATAAATTTTAATGCTACGCCGGATTTTTTGGCATTCAGATGATCAATTGAAAAGTTATAACATTAAACTAAAAGATTTTCTTTTTTAAAGTTATGGGAGTCCGATGATCGATTGAAAAAGTAATAGTACTAAAGTGATCAGCGACATATGAAAATAATGGCATTTGTGTATCCTTTTCCTGTGTAATTGGGAAAGATTATATTTGCAAAGAATCTATCGTTATTCTGGCAACATTAAATTTTGAAAGTTCACATTCTACGTAGTCTCTTAAAAGGGTTTTGAGAAAAGAATTATAATGTCTTTATATATACTATTACGTATAGCAAAGAGGGGCTTATAGACAACTTTATAAAAAAAAAGTTCAAATTTTGATATAGTTTTATTTTTCCAGATATATGTGTACAATTTCTTTATATTGAGGCAATAATATCTTTCCATTAATTGATTTTACCCAAAAAAAAAATATCTTTCCATTAACTGATAATCCAAATATTTCCTGATGAGATGGTTGAAATCTTTTAACTGTTAGTTTTCGCACGTACGCAACACGTGTGTACTTTTGGTAGTAATCCTAAAATGTCAAGAGCCATTATCCTACTTAAATAAAAGATCCATTCTTAGACTTGCAAAATATCTTTTCAAAGCTAAGTTGCTATTGGAAACTATATCAAAGAACGTTGTCCTTTTCAATAGTCTACATAAATTCTGCAAAATAAAGAATTTAAAAATGCAGAAGGTAAGCATGATATTAATATATTAACTCAGATGGGTTTACGTTCTTTTCGAATCAACAACTTTTGATATGGTATCACTATTTTCACATCCTCATTGGCTCCATACACAAATTTTCTCATTGAAGTGACCAAATATTGTCGTAACATCATATGATAAATTTTCTCTCCCCTAACTGTTTGCAAGAGTCGTGTTTTTTTGTGCAAAATCATTACATCCCTTTCTCATCATATATTTTTTTCGTGGTTTAGCGATAATGATGTTTAAGTCCGCTTTGGTGCATCTCAATTAGTAGGATGCACTTCCCCACATCGGCCTGACGTATAGAGGATTTTGCTCATGGAGTGCTCCCTTAAAGACTTGAATCCAAGACAATGAGGAGAGGAACGTAACCAATTCCCTTGCCATCTGAAGCCAACACCTTGTTTATTCTCATTATGTCTTTTAAATTATGCGATCTTATCGTGGGATGGCAAGGGAAAAAAGGAAAAATTTCCTGTCTTTACGAACTCAATCTTCTGTTTACATTAAAAATAATTGAGTCAGACAAGCAAGTGCTTAGCACATGAGCATGAACAATCATGTGGGCGACAAGTGAAAATTATTACGCACGTGACACTTTTTGACGATTGTAGAGATTGACATTCATGGGTCAACATCGATACGCATCTGTGGAACGTATTTGGTTGTTGATATATGATGATGAACATCTAGTAACCGTTGATATAGATGTATTGAGGATTTTGCTCATGGAGTGCTTCCATTAAGGACCTGAATCCAAGACCATGAAGATAGGAACTAATTGTAAGAATAATTGTGGCCCACATGATATTATTAATGGTGTAATAATTGTTTAAATGCTAAAATCGTATTGGCTATGAAAAGTTACAACTTCTATGTAGATAGAGTATGAAAGTTGCAACTTTTATGAAGATAGGATATGAGAAAAGCTTATAAGTAGGAAATGTGAGGTGAAGACTGGTACTATTTCCAACTTGCAATATAACTTCCTTTGGTGTGATTGAGGAGAAGTACACTGCAAGTATCATAATTTTTGTGCGGCGCTTAATTTGGTGCCGCAAATTTTCAATTGATTACTTGTGTGCTAGAACTTTAACAAACGTTCAATACAAGCATTACAAATTTTAATGACAAATCGGATTTTTTGGCATTTAGATGATCAATTGAAAAGTTATGGTACAAAACTTAAAGTTTTTCTTTTTTTGAAGTTATGGGACTTGGATGATCGATCGAAAAAAATTGGCACTAAAATGAGGACCATACGAAATCATGACTTTGGTGTGCATTTTTTCTGTGTAATTGCAACAGATTATATTTGCAAATAAATCTATTGTTATTTTGGCAACATTAAGTTTTGAAAGTTCACATTCTACATAATCTCTTAAAAGAGTTATGACATTTTGAATTCTCCCCTAGCCCTCTTATGACATTTGCGCTGTTGGTTTTGTCAACTCATATACGTAATTTGTAACCCAACGCAATATTGAACTCAGTCAATATTCGTATTAGGTGTTTTGATCATCAGTGTCTAGTACATAATTATGTGGTAAAGGAATTAGTAAGCGAGTTTTAATAGGAAAATACTCGATAGATTGAGAAATCTTACTAAAATTTTATTACGAAGTGACATAACTAGTTTCGATTGGGTATTGAAATAAATGAAACATGCATTGAATCATTGGCTTTTTGAAATACCCAATATAAAATTGCCACATTAATTAATAAATTTTTTTATTAAGATTTCTTTATATATACATATATATGTATATATAGCATTGCTCATTTTAAATAATGGATTTCATGACCGCAATACCCTTCAGATATTTTTTAAGCTTGGATTAATGCGCTTTGATATTACAAAAAGATATTGATTTCATATCTGAATTGTTATTTACTAATTTTGAATATTTTATGATTTGACAAAAATATCTTCAAGACATTTGTTAACGAAATTACACATATTACAAATAGTATTTCTCCATTATAATAAGGTTTTCTAGACAAAAATGTCCATAGATGGAACAAGAAAAATCAAGGCATATGGAACTTCGAACATACTTTTATTTGAAGTTTGAATCACACATTAGTAATAATACACAAACCATTTAACCAGTTTATGACATCTAACAAAGCAAACGAACATATATGAAACCTTGAATCAAGCAAACCATAAGGGATTACTATCTTCATCAGTCGCCCTTCTCATGATCAAGGGCTCGGCGAAACGAACTGTAGCAACTCATCGCTGCGCTCGAACTCGATCATGTCGTGCTCGGGCAATGTGATCCAAGCTTCGATCCCATGCCCGCACCTCGTTCCCATAAAAAACACCATATTTCCAATCGGAAAACCGGTGGTGCTCACCCAAGCGGGCTTTCCCAAGCCGAAATCCACCTCGTAGTAAGGAAACCCTGCCCAGCTGCTGAAGCCGTAGAGCTCGATCTTTCCCGCAGACGACTCTGCCAACTTCCGTGCCGCCATGAGGCTCTCGTAAGCCTTGGCCAATCCCCTCTCGCCTTGAAGCACGCTCAAATATTCGCCATCAATTGCCCTTATTGATTTCCTGAGAATGCCTGCAAAGTCCTGCAATTCAACTGCCATGTTTCCGTCCATCAATGGTGTAACAGTGGTCTGCCACAGATTGCCCAAGGCATTTTCAGGCAGTGGCTGTGGCCTCATCCTGCTTCTGATGTTCACCACATGTGTCGCTGCTGATGATGGGGGGTACTTCTCGTTCCACTCTGGCCTCTTCCTCGCCACCTCCAAGGCGGATTTCCAAATGAGGGCGGTCACTGCCTCGACGCGAGTAGGAGTGGCACTGCCAAACCTGGCCCTGAGGCGTGCCAAGCTCTCACTGTCGAAACGAAACATCTTGGTGGAAAGCTTCTCTCTGCTGTTGAACTCGCGTGGCATTTGGAAGTTTACGTCCTGTGGTTGGAAGAGCTCAGATGCTTTCAAGACGGGAGTGATGAGGATGGCCTCGCGGTCAATGCCATTGAGGGCAATTTCCGACCATGCGGTGAGGAAAGCAGAGACTGACGCACCGTCAGCGATCTTGTGAGAGATGCAGATGCCGATCCCGATGCCGCCACAGTCAAAGAAGTTGACTTGGACCCCTACAATGACTTGTTCCTCAATGTTGGGAGCGACTCTGTGCGGAGAGAAAGGGAGGAGTTGCAGCAGCTGATTGATGTCCGGGTTTGACAGGACTTTGGACAACTCGAAGTGAGCTTTCGCCTCCAAATAGAGCGCCCCCTCATCATTGCAATCGATGGCGGCGTTGCCTTTCACCCTTCCGCCTAGAGGGTAGAAGAGAGAAAGCGCCTTCGAGAGCGAAGTTTTCAAGTTTCCTGTGACCGAGGCAGAGTTCGGCACCGCCTTGTTGTCGGGAGCCAAGTAGAACAGGATGATTGGAACACAAAGCGGGGGAGCCAGTTGGTCAAGGAGACAGAGCTTGAAGTTTCTGAGGTGAGATGGAGTTGGAGAGGAAGGCTTGATGGTCTCTGTGGAGACGACCTCAACTTTCATGGCCATGTCTCTTGGAAGTTGAGAGATTTGAAAGAATCCTTTGAAGTTTCTTTCTGGAGAAAGTGAGCTTCTTTGGTGCTATTTAATTGCAAGATCTTGTAGTGTATATATAGAGAAAAGAGAGGAGAAATTGGCAATTTTTGGGTCATGGGCTCATAGCATCATGGCTAAACAAAGAGCACGTGCTGATCTTTTGTGGGAGCTTAACATTTTGAAGGATAAATTAGATATAATGTAAACCCCAATTTGAAGAATTTATCAAGCTTCCTTCTTTGATATAAGTGCGGTAAAAATATCATATATTTATATACTTAATATCCTGCTATAAAATTATTGACAAATTTAATCGCACAATGCTTAAAACATATTGGATCCATATTCTCTTAATTGGATCCAAGTATCTATATGCAGTCTACATCCTCAATCTATTCAAAAACAGGTCGTCCATGCCGTAAATGGCATTTTTTGGATTTTTCCAAAGGATAATTTGGGCATTACGAGGGCCTAATCATTCGTGAAAAGCCTAATTTTAAGCCAATAGAGTAACGCCTTATTTGTGTAATAATTCTAGCCTTACACTAGCATTATAACGATATTAATTTTATCTAGGGGGGGTTTAGAACCCCTACCAATCGTGCCAATCGTCTTCAATTCAGACCATCCTGAGATGTCCGCGAGTCTACGAGCTTGAATCTCAATAAAATTTCCTCACAAATTAGTAACTTGAATTTGAGAGAATATAATAATTGAAAGGGTTAATATCATGAAAAATCTCAAACTGGTATACCTGTGACAAAATTATCTTGTACTAATTTTTTAACAAAAAAAAAATCTTTAATTGATATACCTGTGATAAATTTACCATAAACTAAATATTTTAACCACAAAAGATTCTAAACTAGAGGTGTATCATTAGCAGCTTGCTTGTTTGGAGACCTTTAAGTTATTACTCGAGTTTAAGCCCATTAAACAAGCACGGTCCAAAATTAAAGCAAGCGAGTAGGGCCGGACAAATAACATTCAATCGGTTGTTTTCTGGTTTATCTCTTCCTGCATTAATTTCGTGCATGCATGCTAGCTGGATAAATAACAAGAGAAGACTTCCACTGGCTACACTTGTTTAATAAAGAATAATATCCCTTCTTTAGCATTAAAAGGGAGATGCATGGATACAACCGAGAAGATGGATTCTTCAATGCACACGTAATTGAGGGGGGTTTCGTCTTGTCAAAGGTGAAGGAAGATCTCCTTCGTGATGGCTACATCGTTATGGCCGCATGTGAAGGATAAGGGAGCCCATGCCGTTACTGCGAAAGAAAAAGAGCAAGAAAGTTGTAATGACGGCCCATGTTTATTCATGATGGCCCCTCTCTATATGAAAAGAGGAGTTCTCATCAGCAGAATAAATGCGAAGTTAGAGCACGGAGAAGAAGAATAGGTGCTCTGAACACCGTGTATTTTGTACAGTTTACTTACATCTATTTTGAGTGGTTTAAGTTAGATTAAACACTTTGGGTTTCAGGTGTTAATTATGGGGCTGGGATACACTTGAGCATGAGTGATTATAACTTGTAATTTTCCATTTTGTGATGGATTATTTATTGGCTCTCCCCGTGGACGTAGTTTCTGATACTCGAACCGAACCATGTAAATCTCTCGCGCCCTCTATTGTTCCTCGTATTATTTTCTCTTATAATTTCGTGTCACTATGTAATTGCAAAGATCTAGTCCATGTAACAATAATTGGTATCAGAGATGAGACTTTGTAATTATGTCTGGAAAGAAATTTGAAGTTGAGAAATTTAATAGGAGGAATTGTTAGCGTTAACAATACAATCTAGAGGGGGGCTGAATAGGTTGAATGGGAACTATAAGAAACTTTTGCGGAATAGAACAAGTAAACTTCAAATGATAGTGGAAATAAATTATAGATATCAGGTGCACGTGTTGTTGATGAATAGAAAGTGATAATGATGAACTTGTAATGCTGATACTGAAGAGATGAAAGATAGCACATAGAGATTTATACTGTTTGGCTTTATTCCCAAATCTACATCCACTCTCCACAACTAATAGTCACAACAAGGCTGTAATCCACTGGTAATTTTCAAGACAAGTTGAAATCAACACATACTGCTCCTATCAATTAATAGATCACACTATCAAAAAGCAAGTACTGCTATCATCTTATACAGTTGTTCTTATCATGATTACAAACAGTAGGAACACTACACAGAGAGTAATCATCAATACACAACAACTATAAACAAAAACAGAACAAAGAAGAACCCTCAAAGCACTAAATTAGTTTTGTTTGTCTCCACCCAATGCCACTACTTTTCTTGGATTGAATATATAGACATCCAACCTCACATGATGGTTCCCAACATAAATTCTGCAAGTAGCCATTGGTTCTATCGCTGCTTGCAACAAAGCTTGCTCAAATTCGTCAAGAATGGCTCTCTGTCATCGGAAATGTCTCTCTAACAACGGCGGTTTCCCAAATTAGTGTCAGTGTACTTTTGTCTGGGTCTGTCTCCTACTCATTAATGCAAGAACTACTCTCGATCAACTTTGTAGCTCTTTTTCGAATTCTAAACCTTAAAGATAACCGGTAGACACCAAATTGAGATTGGAAAGAGGGTGTCACATGTCCTCTACCTCTCTGTTATGGCAGCTGCTCCTACTAATAATTTGCTGCTCCCGATAATGATCAACTTATCTATCTTCTGGTCTTGCCAAGCATATTGGATATTATGACTCTATCAAGTCATTCACCTTCATGGTCCTTCCAAGTTTTACCGAACATTCTCATTCTAGGCTTGTTCACCATCACCAGGTCCATCTAATCTATTCATCAAATCTTAGTACCTCTAAGTCATCACGAGCATCCCCATTCTTCTCAGTTTGTTCACCCTCGATTAAGGTTTTTTAAGATATTCACCTTATCTTAAGGTCCTTCTAGCTTGTAAACATCTTGACACCAATACATTGTTCACCCTTGATATTGATAGCAATCCATCGATATTAGGAAAGCACTCTTGATAGTGGCAAGCACTCCTCATAGTAAAATCACTAGGTGCTAATAATGACATCATTTGTATATTGGCTTGTGCATATTTCACCTGGTACTTCTCAATCAATACACACATTAGTAGTATTTGATTATTTCTTTAGAACAACATAGGAGATTTTTTCAACATGATCTTTGGATTGTGAAGTGTTAAGATGTATGCGCTATTAACAACTCAAGATTTAGCCAATGCATTGGAGGGTATGGAAAAGTAGCCCAAAATAATGAAAGATGTTGAAAAGGAAGAGTTAATGGGGAAGACAAGGAGTACGACCCTGTTGAACCTATCGGATGAAGTGTTAATAGAGGTGGCCAAGAAGAAGGATGCCATGATACTATGGGAAAAACTCTAGACCCTCTATGTAACGAAGGGTTTGAAAAATCAGTTATACATGCTGAAGAGAATATTTCAGTTTCATTATACTAAAGGTACATCCAACGAAGCTCACCTAGATGAGTTCAACAAATTCATGATGAATTTGAAGAACGTCGATGAGATACTAGATGATAAAAAATAAGGCATGATGCTATTGGTGTCTCTACCAACTTCATAGAAGCACTTTATTGACTCGCTATTGCAAGCACGTACTACACAGAAGAGGTAAAATTAGTCTGGTTCTGTAAGAAGTGGCCGAGGAAGTTGCGAGATGATGGTCTGACGTTGGGGGTCTAGCAGCAAAGCTAAAAACATATCAAAATTGTGACATAGAAATTCCAAGGGTCGCGTTTAACTATTTTGAGTGCCACGAAGAGAGACACATGAGGAGAGACTGTCAAAAGTTGAGATATGAAAATGATGGACATAATGTTTCAAGCAATGTGGCAAATGTTGCCTAGGAGAGTACTACTGATGCCAAGTTTGTTTTATGTGTGACTACTAGTTCGACTGGAGACGAACGAGTCCTAGATTAGAGGTGTTCCTATTATATGACGCCTCATCAAAATTGGTTCACTACCGACAGAGCTATAGATGGTGGTAGTTTTTTGATGGCAAATAATACAGTCTGCAAGATTATGGGATAGAGATAGTTTGAATTTAGATGCACGATGGCATAAAGTGCACATTGACAAAAGTGACAGCTCAAGATGAACCTTATTTGTCTAGGTACACTCAATGACATCAGGTGCAAATACAATGCTGAAGATGGAGTTGTTGAAGATGGAGCTCCATTCATGAACCTTATTTCTCTCGAGGTGCCAGGTGAATTGGGAAAGATCGTGAATGGAGCTGCTATAAGTTCATTAGTTGAGTTAGACACAAAATCGACTTAGTTATGGTACATGTGATTATAGCACATGAGTGAGACAAGTCTGACGATGCTGAGTGAGAGATAGTTGGTGAAGGGTCAAAAGATAAGGACGTTAGATTTGTGTGAGCACTATATTTTTAGGAAGCGATGCCAAATTAAATTTAGTATAGCTATTCATTCAACCAAGAAACTAGTTGAATAAATTTACTCAAATGTATGGGGCCCATCTCCAATTCCTTTGAAAGGCGGTGTCCAATATATGCTAACATTCATTAACGACTATTAAACTTGTAAAATGAGTGAGTCGAGTCGAGTTTGGGTTGGGTCATAAATGTTTCAACCCAAATTGACCCGTTAACCTGTTTATGACCCATGTATTTACGGTGCAAATTTCTCGGCCTATATCCAACTCAACCCATATTACTAAAACTCTTCCATATTTAACCAAATTTAGAAAAACTAGTTTCTTATGATCTTTTATAAAATTTATATTGGTAAAACACTTCAATGCAATACAAATCTAGTGAATAATTATTATAATTTTTTTAAAATAAATTTAAAAAAATCAAAAATCAAAAAATTGAAAAATATTGAAAATGATTTGTTTATGATTCACTTAAACTAGTTAGGCTACCCATTTATGATCCATTTGAAACCCATTTAAGTCTCATTAATGTTGTTAGGTAACCCATTTATGACCTACACCATTAAAGATGAATTAAACCCATTTTGCCACCTCTAAAGATTATTCAAGCAAGGTATAAGTATACTTCTTGAAATACAAATCTGAGGTGTTCCATCGGTTCAAGAATTTTAAGACACTGATTGAGAAGAAGTCTAGTAAACTAATAAGTGTTTGAGAATTGATAACGGCATGGAGTTCTTTGGTAACGATTTTACCGACTTCTGCTAGAAAGAAAGGATTGCGAGATACTGCATAATTTTCAGGATACTACAATAGAATGGCGTTGTAGAATGTAAGAACAGAACTCTACTTGAGCGAGCTTGGTGCATGCTCTCGCACTTAGGATTGGCAAGGAATTTTGGGCCCGAAGTAGTGACATGGCATGGTACCTACTTAATTGATGTCCATCATTTGTTATCGAGTGGAAACTCCTAAGGAAGTATGGTCAGTGAAACTTGTTGATTACTCCGAATTACGAATATTCGGATTTCCAGTGTATATTTATGTGAGTGATGGTAAGCTTAAGATGAGGGGGAAGAATTGCTTATTTAAGCTTGAGATGAGGGGGAAGAAATGAAAGGTTACCGCCTAGGGTTCACTAATCCTAGAACACCTAGATTCTACGAGACTACTATGGTTTGAAAGAGGGCTCTTGAGACACAACCAGCAAGCAAGGGCATCGTGGCGTTGATAGTGTGTTGGAGCTTTAGGTGAAGCCTTTAGAGACCTTAGAAGTAATAGATGATGAGACTACAAATGAGGTTGCATTTCCTGATGACAGTAATGCAAAACAACTAGCAAAGCCGCAACATAGTATTTCCAAGGGAAGACAAAGAAGGCAAATAAAACCATGGGTACGTTATGGTTATTTAGATATTGCCTATGTGTTGACTCTAGGTGATGAGGTAGAGATAGACTGTCGGGTGCAAAACAATCGAGGTAGCATGGTACAAGACAATACTTATTGCAAAGGGGTATACTCAGCGAGACGGTATTGACTATAATGAGACATTCTCTCCTATAGTAAGACATATTTCTATTCATCTAGCACTTGTCTTAGTTGCTGCTCAAAATCTCGGGTTGGAGTAGTTGAGATACAAACAGCGTTTCTTTACGATGAGTTGGAGGAGCGAATTTACATAAGGATTTGTTATTCCGGATAAGGAAGACTATGTTTGCTTATTATAGAAATCTTTGTACGGATTGAAACAATCTCCTAGGCAGTCGTATAAGTGTTTTGATACTTTTATGGCTAGTCATGATTATTCAAAAAGTCAGTTGGATTGCTGTGTTTACTTTAAGAGATTTGAACATTGGTAGTTGATTTATCTGTTATTGTATGTTGATGACATGTTAATAGCAACTAAACCAATGTTTGATATTGATGTGCTGAAATGGCAGTTGAGTGTTGAGTTTGAAATAATAGATTTAGGTGTTGCTAAGAAGATATTGGGTATGGAGATTTTGTGTGCTAAAGTTGTAAGAGTGTGTTGTGACTTACCCCTCGTCCCGATCGGATTTAGGCCAAAAGGTATTTGTTGATGGATCTGAACAATGATTGATTTGTTTGAAAGACAAACCAAATGGTTTATTAATCCAAAGACCAAGACACTCTCAAACCTCATACCTCGCATGACGAGAATTTTTTTAATTTACGCATTCGATTGGAGTCGCCATTAACCATAATCAATGGTCGGCTAGAAACCCTGATTGAGACGCGGGAGTGTCGTCTTAATACGTGCGAAAATCAAAGATCCTAAAATTCAGGGATTTGATTACATTAACGATCTAACTAGTACCCTTTCAGTACCTAAACTTGAATTTTCGCAAACTAACGTACCAGGCAATCTATAAAAAAGCTAAGATCCCACCTAACCGTTCTAAAAATAGAAAACAATAATCAATGTATTAAAAGTGCGCAACCAAATAATTACGAAGAAAATAAACAACCAGCGACCTAGCATCGTCTTTAAAAAGGAAATGCAATCAAAAGCCCTAAAATAAAGCCCTAATGACTTATCCGATTTTTGGAAATTTTTTAGAGGGTTTTTCAATTTTTACAAGTTTTAAACTAAGTCTAGAACAAGATTAAACACTTAGATCTAGTGAAATTAAGCTAAAAACTAATTTCTGAACATTTCCTAATTTTTTTGGGTTTTTTATGAATTTTTTTAAATTTTTTTAATTGTTAATTTTTTAATGTTTTTTAATGTTTTTTTAATGTTTTTCGGAATTTTTAATATTTTTTGGACTTTTAGACATTTTCGAATTTTTTTAAATTTGAAAATATTTTTAAATTTTTATTAATTAAATAAAGATTCCAGACTGGGTCCCTGACTTGATCCGCTCGACACTTGACCTGACTCTCTCCGACCCGCCCCGGATCCTTTTTTCCTATTTCTTTTCTGATTTTTTTCTCTTTTCTTTTTGCTTTTTTTTTTTTTTTTTTTTTTTTTTTTTAGTTCCTCTTTATTCCATTTTTGTCTTTTCTGGTCTTCCTCCCCCCTTTCGTGCCTTGCCCAGAACTTCTTCACCGAGACTTCTTCTTCACGCCTTCACCTTCAAGCTTGCCGGTGTGGTTCCCTCGCCGACAGTCTGCCATGTCAGACGAACTCTCGGCGAGGCCACGGCCAGTCCAACATCAGCCACCATGTCGCCACCAACGGCCACCACCCCATCGGACCGTCGGCTAACACAAAAATGGCACCGTCGGTGGCTATTTTCCTCATCAAATCCATTCATCTTAAACAAAACTTCTCTTGCCAAACAAACACGCATATCTCATTCAATTAGCGAAGAAAAGGACTCACGCTAGCGGCCTCTAACCATGGGCAACGCTCCGGCAAGAGGAATGATTTTCTGGTGGAGGCTCCGTCCACGGCCGAGTCCGGATGTGCGAATCGTGACAAAACCACATGAAAGACAAAGAGAACTTGAAGTCAGTGACAGTATTGGAGCAAATCGCGCATAAATCGAAGTTGTGGAGAGTTGGTCTTACATAAAAGGATTCGGCGTTCGTTTGGGCATTTTATCAAATGGGTAGTGTGTAACTCAGACCATCACTTCCAAGCCTGGATTTACCATCATTTAAGGCCTAAACCTAGTATATTAAGTGTTAAATCGACCATTTTTCATCACTAATCAATGTGGGTTTCGCATGGTATGCTCAGAATCTCTTTGGTTGGTTTAACATTCCTAAAAAAAACAGCAGGCGGAGAACAAACAGGGAATTTTCGGAAGGCGTACCTGGTTTGAGCAACTCCTTCGACGATGAACGACAGCCAGCCGGTGGAGCTTTCGATGGGAACGATAGCTACCCAAACGGAACATCGGCGAACGAGCAAAAATCTCTCTTTTTTTTTAATTCTCTCCTAGTCTCGGCTCTCCTTCAAAACCAGCTCCCCCGTTTCTCTCTCGGCTCCCCACTTTTAGACTCCCCCCGGTCCTCTCTCTTCAGCGTCCCTCCAAAATGGCCTCGGGTCAGTCAACTAAGCCAGCTCCTTTTCTTTCTTTTTTCAGCTCGAAGCTACCATCAGTCTGTCCACGTTGCTCTGCTCTGCTTCTTTGTCTCGGTCAGAACGCACGCCGGGAGCAGAGAGGAAGAGAGGAAGAGAGGGCAAATGAGCTATGGGCTGAGAAAGCCATGGGCTGGGCCAGGATTAAGCAAAAATAAGAGAAATAGGCCAAGGAAAGAAAGGAAGGGAATGGGCTCAGGTAGGACGGGCCGGGTCAAACTGGCTCGAATCTTCTTCTTCTTCTTTATTTTTTTAAACTATATTTTTAATATTACATTTTTCATAATTAGAAAAAAAAATGTTCCAATAGACCCTATTAATACAGATGCACCTAATAACTATATGCCACAATTTATGAAAATATTTTTATTTAGGGATTAAAAATTAATCCCTAATTTTCTATGCTGTTAAACTCTAAATGACTAGGCAAAATTTAGGTATCAATAGAGTGTTATAACCGTCTCAAAAGAAAAATATTTAAATGATTATGGCATGATCAACATGTAGATGACAAAATCTGTAAGTACACCTTTAGTTGCACAGTTCAAGCTTTCTAGTAAGTTATCATTGTAAACTGAGGAGAAGGAGGAACATATGTTATATGTTCCTTATTCTAATGCAGTGGGAAACATTATGTACGCCAATGTATGCACTAGACTGGACATTTCACAAGTTGTGAGCATTGTTAGCTGTTACATGAAACGTCTACATAAGTCTCGTTAGGAAGATGTAAAGTGGATCATCAGATATTTAAAGAGAACAGCGGACATTTGTGTAGTATATAGAAGGGATGGATATGGCAGTGAGGCCATGGGTTATGTGGATCCAGATCAAGTCGATGATCTGGATGAGCGTAGATCTTTAGCAAGATACATGTTTACGTTAGCAAGTAGTGTAGTGAGTTAGAAGGTGTTCTTACAAGATTATGTTTCCTTATCTTCAACTAAGGTAGAGTACATGACACTGACCTTTGTGGTGAAGGAGGTGATATGACTAAGAAGTATGCTCTTAGATTGTGACAACCAAGATACAATATATTTGGCTTATAATCCAATTTATTATGAGAAAACAAAGCATATTGTGTATCATTTTGTCCGAGATGTCATAGCAAATGTTAAGGTTGTTGTGAAAAATATAGTGACAATGGAGAATCCTGCAGACATGATGACGAAGCTTGTTCCTTTGGCAAAGTTCAAGCTTTGCTCGAACTCAGTTGGCTTATGGAGAGATTAAGTGCTTGCAAGGGTGTTGGAATAGCTGTCATGGATAATGAACACTATGTCTTGACTACAAATATCTCGAGTTTGAGCCCATTAAATAAGCACAATCCAAAATTAAAGCAACTGAGTATGGTAAGACAATTAATGTCCAACCGGTTGTTTTTTGTTTTGTCTCTTCCTGTTTTAATTTTGTGCATGTGTGCTAGCTGGATAAATAGCAAAGAAGACTTCCATTGGCTACACTTATTTAACGAAGAAGACTATCCCTTATTTGGCATTAAAAGGGAGTTGCATGGAGACAATCGAGAAGATGAATTCTGTAAGAATTAAGTGCACAAACACAATAAAATCGAGAATAAAGGCGAAAAAGAGAAATTGAGACACAAGATTTATCTCGATTGACCCTTAAACATAACTCCTGTGACTTTTTGTCGATCGAAAGTATGAACCACACCCCCAACAAATTCTTCAATGCACATGTAATTGAAGGGGGTTTGTCTTGTCAACGGTGAAGGAAGATGTCCTCATGATGGCACATCATTATGGCCACACATGAAGGATAAGGGAGCCCATGCCATCGAAGAGCTCTTGGAAAAGAAAAGAATAAGGAAGTTGCAATGGTGGCCCATGATTATTCACGATGGCCATTCGGTGTAACTTTCTTCTCATTCACGACAAGCCTCTCTACATAAGAAGAGCTAGAGTTTTCATCAGAAGAATATATGCGAAGTCAGAGCACGAAGAAGAACAGGCGCTCTGAACGCCGTGTTCATTTTGTGCAGTACATTTACATCCATTTAGAGCGTTTTAAGTTAGATGAAACGCTGTAGGTTTTAGGCGTAAATTATAGGGCTGGGAAGCACTTGAACGTTGGTTCCAACGCTTGGACTGAACCACGTAAGTCTCTCGTGTTCTTTATTGTTCATCGTATTTTTTTCGCTGATAATTTCGTGTCATGATATAGTTGCAAAGATCCGGTCCGTGTAACAACACAGACTCTGTCCATCTTTGCAGGAGTGTCGGCCATCATCTTTTCTACCCAGGTGAGTTTCATCAGGATATGCTTGAGGGAAAGGAAGTGGGTGTCGCCGTCTGAGGAATTCTATTGTGCCATTCTTATCTTAAATCTAGTTTTGAACGGATTTCGAAGTATAAGGTGCTTTTTAGGAGCTATGTTTTAGAAACCGTGAAAAAACAAACGTAATTCACAAGTCAAAAATAAAAATTTACCTGGATGAAGTCTATAATATACACAATAAAGGCGATATAATACAAAAGTGGTGCTCAACCCGTGGTAGTGTGCATATATAGCTTGGAATCCCCTCTCCACCAGTTCAAAATGTCCAACTTTTATATCCAATTCTGTGATTCTCCCCCACGTAGTCCACAGTCAATTATGTATTCGCCTCTTGAGCGAATGACCCTGAAGAGCTAGAGGAACTTTCACTTGCAGTCTTCGTTTTATGTACCAAACTCCATCCGCCTCACCAAAGTGCACTGGATGAGGACGACAACACGGGTTGTGGGGCGGAGGCTCTCGTACAAATCGGGTGGTGATCGCATCATACATAGAGTACATTAATATCTTCCCCATGACCGTGATCTTTATCCCATTTGGACCGCCTTTCTTACCCCCAAATTTTCGTATTATAGAAGAAGCACAGTTGTGAGCCCTTCCACTTGCTGTCCCGGGTCCAGTACAGCAGACAAAAGAAAGGTAGAATGTCCATGTAATATTTAAGGAATCTGTTCTTCACGGCATCCACAACAGGTTTTAAAATAAAAGCATCACCCTCTTTCTTGGGTAATCGATCCGATATCATGAACAGAATGAAAAGAGAAAGGGAAGTAGATGATTAATGACATATGAATAACGTCTTCCTGTATCATTAAAAGGTTTGAATAAATCCCTAAAGCTTCGAGCAACCATGTCTGTATTAAAACGGTTGGAGTTGCACTTTCGTAATGAAAAGTAGAAAACAAGGTGAGATATGCCATATCATGCATATCCTATCTAACATTAGATAAGTTAATTTCACCTAGCGCTCGCGACTAACGGATATGAGCAGGTTTCTCTCTACATTGCATGAAAAAGTGCTTCGACTCATGCCCTCTAAAGGGCGATTATCTAATACGTGCAATCAAATCGTCTATACTAGTTACGTTATCTGAAAAAAGAAACAGTAAGCCCACGTGTCATTCACGTGTTGACACCTAAATTTCGCCCGAATTACTTAGAGTTTTATCGCGCAAAGATTAAGGTTTAATTTTCAATCCATAAACCAAAAATATTTCCTTTAAATTACATGCAGACATTAGGCGCATTTACATTAATGTAGCCTATTAGAGCACACTTTCTTTGTTTATTTTCGAAATTAAGTAATTCAAAAAAAAAAAAGGCGGAAAAAGGACGAGGTCAGCGTTGAATAACGCTGACCCACTTTCCCTTCCCCCCCAGGCTGACGCGCCTGCAATCACTCTCTTCCCCCTCCCCAACGCCTTCAACGTTCTGGAAGCAGAAGGAGCAGCAAGCCGGTCGTGGGGGACCAGAACGCCACAGGAACACGGAAGAGGAAGCGGCCGTTCGGAAGCAAAGAAAGCGGCGAGGTAGGCGCGTCGAGGGCGGGCACAGCGTCTCCAGCCTACACCAAGTAGACCTGCGTTGTCTTAGCGGAAAATGGGTCCGATGGGTCCCGGAGGCAAGAGCGACCACCGAGGAGCGACGGCAAGCCGAGGAAGGCACACCGACCCACGAGGCCCTTTGAGCTGGAAATGGAGAGCGAGCGTCACGAGGCGAGGGGGGAGCAAAGAGAGCCCTCCCGCCTCCGGATTTTAAGAGAGGGGAAAAAAAAGAGGGGGGGACCGAGAGAGGGAACCATGTGATGGAGAGAGAAAGCGAGGGAGTCGAGAGAGGGGAGCCGGCGGAGAGAGTCCGAGAGCGAGATCGGGCGAGCGGTCCTCGTTGGACCGCGCTACCAGCCAAGGTCGACAACCCCTTCACCGTAAAGTTCCGGGCCTTGAACAATCACCGGTTTTGTTGCCGCTCGTTCGACTCGAGGCCGGTCTCCCGAGGATCCCGCTCGAGGTGTGCGAGCGCAGGGTGTAGTCCGATCCGCCACGCTCGCCTCCATACGCCACCACCACCGAGTCGGTAGGGTCGCGGGTCGCCCCCTGCTTTTTCTTTTTACTCGCTTTTGGGAGGTAATCGGCCGGAGCTCGCGGCCTCCCGGCTTCTTGATTCCGGTCGGTGGCCTCCCGGAGTTGATGTTGCTTATGTGGCGTTCTTTGTGTGTGCATCTCGGGCGTGTTTGAGTCTTGGTCATGCAAAATCCTCCGTTCATCGCGCACCCCTTTATTTGTTTGTGAGAATGCGATAGTTCATCTACGAGATTGGTTGCCCGTTCCATTACATGCTGGGTATGTGGGGTCCTCGAGTGGGTTTTGCCGCGATGTTTGCAGCCCGTTCCATTTCATTTACGTCGTGTTTGGTGTCGATCGGCCAGGGAGGCGGCGGCGATCTCGTGGGGGACCTCGCCCGATCCAGCAGGGCGTCGATCCTTCGTTAGGACTTAGGCGGTGCGAGTCAGCTGCGATCACAGCGGCGGTGACGCCTAAGCGACAGACGCTCGCCACCCCGCCGTCGGGCGGTCGGACCGGACGGTGGGCGGTGGTTGCGGGCGGAACTCGCGGAGGCGGTGTCGCGTCTGCGTGGGGGCGGCCGTGAGCCGGATTAGGCGAATCGGGTCGGGTCGTCGAACGGGTAGGGTTCCCGTTGGGCCATGGGGGTAGAATGGGCCATATTGTTTTTATTTTGTTCATTTTCTCGCCGGGCCTTGGGCCCCCCGTTTTTTATTTTAAAATTTTTGTTTTGTTTTGGGCTGGGCTTCCTAATTAAAAAGGGGTTAGTATTATACCGGGCTCAACAAATGAGCCCGGTTGGTTCGCAGACCCAGGCCGACGCGTGTGAGTCGGTCCCGATCCGGGTCGGATATGGAGATCCGACCCGGATCCCTTTTTTTTTATTTTATTTATCTGTCTTTTTGGTATTATTTTTTTTTAAAAAAAATCAATTAAAAAAATTTGATTTTTCTCTTTAAAAAAATTGGAAAAACCAGAATTTCATTTTATTTACGTTTTATTTATTTATTCTTATTTATTTATTTTATTTATTTTTATCTTTTTTAATTTAATTTCTATTTTTATTTATTTATTTATTTGTTTATTTCAAATTTCGAAAAAAAAATCAAAAATCAAATCAAAAATAAAAAAAAAAAAAAAATTTTAAAAAATTCCAAAAAAAGAATTTCAAGAAAATATGCTTTATTTTTAACAAAAAGAAAATATTGAAATTTTTTTTTTTTTTTTTTTTTTTATTTTTTTTTTTTAAAAAAATTTCAAAAATCAGAGAACTCATTCGAGTTTTGGAATTGATCTTGCTTGTCCTATTATGTGTTTAGTGTCATATTTAATTGCACGATGCCTGGTTCACACACTTCGAGTTACACATTTAAATTAGCCTCGCGTATAGTTAATTATACATGTCTAAGCTTAGATATCAATCGTCACTTCCCTTAGTCTAGTTAGAAATGGAATTTTGAGACTCCCGATTACGAGAACACGTTAGGTGTTAGAATTGAACAAGATTAGGTACCGAAAGGGCACTAGTTAATTGATTAGTGTAATCAAGTCCCCGTACCCGTTGAATCTCTGGTTTGTAGAAGTGAAGTTTTTCTCCCGCGCTTCACTTGGGTGTCTAATCGACCCACCAAAAATAGATTAGTGGCGACTCCTAAATGAAATCGATTTGCATGTTAACATTTTTAATTCAAGTCGCGAATTGGTATGGGCTTGGGAGGGCTCGAGCTAGGTTTAACTTAGCACTCCATTAGCCAAACCCCTTAGGCCTTCGGGGCCGGTTCGGGAGGTCGCGACAGCTTGGCGACTCCGCTGGGGACAATTAAAATTCTTAGTGGACTTAGGCCGTTTATCTTGTTCAATTATGTCCTTAATGTGAATGTTCTTGCAGTTGAATGAATAATTGCTAACCCCTTGTTTTGCAGGTTCGGGGTTTTGGAATGAATGTTTGTTTTACATTTTAAAGTGGCGATTACATATGAATTGTTGTGTATGTCTTTATTGCGTTAGCACTACACTATGGCACACACAACCCGCTGTCGGTCCTGGGCCGCACTAGGAATATTTAGGATGGTATTGAGTTGGATACGACTTCGACCGCGAGGCCGCGTAGTAGAGGTTGCCCAACTCAATCCCGAAAGCTTCTTTCTTGGTGTCGAGAATGTTTACCTTTGCCCGCGAGGCCGCGTCGCATCGAGGTATTACTCCCGACTGAGCCGGAGTCGCGAGGACTTGACTTAGTACGCGAGGCTGCGACTAGTCATCCCACCCTCGTAGCTCCAATTTGTCAAGCCGTTTAGAATAGAAATCGAGCCACACGCTTCATGCGCTTGTCTATGTGTTTGTCGTAATTGTTTGGCGAAGTAAGTTTCCTACCATTTATTTTTGCAATTTACTTACTTTTATTGCTTTGGCTGGTCCATGACAATTAGGTTGGTCGAGTCTTGATCTATATGCAATGGGAAGATCCGACATTCGATTCGTTCCTACTCCGAAGGCCGAGCTCAAGCATTGGTGGGATCAATTGGATCGTGAGGGCCGAGCCTATGTGGAGAACAAGCTTGGGCGCCTTTTGCCCCTTCTCGACATCGACATCCAAAGTGGGGTCATGCAAGCAATAGCCCATTTTTGGTGTCCCCAAACGTCCACGTTCATATTCCATAAGCATGAGTTGACTCCGACGTTGGAAGAATATAGCGTTGCCATAGGAAAGCCTTTGGATTTGGAGTTAATCGATCCACCCCTCGGGTTAGAGCCAGAATCGGTTTTATCTGACTTTCTTAGGATGAACAAAAATCAAATCGGAAGGGTGCTAAAAGATAACTGTCATGCGTGCCCACTTTCTTTCTTAGGCCAGTGTTTTGCAAATGCTGAGACCCTTTTAAAAGGTAAGATCTTCCTTCTAGCTTTCTTCGGGTTCATAGTTTTTCCCTTTCGCGAGAATGCTATTGACCCTTCCGTTGCATGGGTGGTCAAGCAAGTATGTGGTGGAGTTTGCTTTGTCAACACTATCTTGGCTGAAATATTTTTATCACTCACCCGTTTTAAAGAAAACGAAGAAAAGGTTTTCCGTGCTCCTGTCGAGCTTTTACAAGTCTGGTTTTTCTCTCATACTAGTGAATTTGGTATTCACATGAATATCAGTGACATTAGTGAGTTTAATCACCCTATCGAGGCATTTAAGAGGCATCAGGATCGAACTCCGAATCTTTCTTTCTCGGAATGGGTAAATTTGTTGAAAAATCCGAAAACCAAGATTTTCCTATGGCAAGCTAAGTGGTTCCGACTTCGCGAGGGACGTCTCTCTTATGGCAATAATGAACCAATCCCATTACTGGGAATCACCGCATCACTTCCTACTACCCGCTCGAGTGGCTCGCCAATATCGGGTCGTCCAGATCTACCACCTCCTCTAAAGCCGGAGTCGTTACAAGTCCGATTTACGAGAAGGGAGGAGATTACAAAAGAGAGCTTCGCCGCGCCGAACAGCCTGGCTCGCTTGCCGTGCTCGAAGTTAAATTGGCCCAAGACGAGCTCGAAGGAAAGAAAAGACTTATTATGCCACGGCCCGATACATCCGTCGGCATGAAATTCGATCGAGTTCCTCCTAAAGATGCCGGACGTGACAAAGAAGCCAACGCGCCAAGCGTAAATCAACCATCTCAAGAGGAAGACGGAGAAAGCCGAGCAAAAGCTTGAAGCGTGTTGCCAAGGAGAATAGGCAACGATAGAGGCCGAGGTTATCGTGGAGGCCGGCGGGCCGTGGAAGTCGAGGTAGCGACGGGGCCGGGCAACCATGGAGGCCAAGGCGCAGGTCACGAGGACCATGGCGGAAGTATTGGAGGGGAAAAAGGCTGTCAAGGCCCATTACTTCCCCGATTGAAACAAATGTTCCCCGGGCCTCCGAAGATGCTACATGAGGAGGAGGCGGCCATCGACAGTATAGCTAAGCTATTCGAGGAGAATGTCATATGCACTATCTTGACATGTGAAGAAGCTGAATCTTCCAGAAGTGTCGCCGACCCTGCAGAGTAGGGCGGTTCCCATTAGTGTTGTTATTTGCTTTATGTTCTCTCCCCTGCGTGGGAGCTTAGTGTTGTTGCAAACTCGCTTTGTAATGAAAACTTTGTCTAGCCCCGAATCTTGAGCCGTTGGTTCAGGGTAGTGCGTGTTGTAATGCGGCCTTATCCTTTTAATTCAATGAAATGCATGCATGTTTTATCAAGGACACGTGGAATCATACCAAACTGGTCCTATGATGGTCGCTAAGGGCTGGGGTCCCACGTGCTCCCTGTTTTTGTGGTCTGCATGAGCAAGGAAGTCCGATGACATGAGGATGAACTCTTAAAAGCCTTTTCCAAAAATTTCAAAAGCATTTTCAAATTGGCATGTATCATGTTTTATGTCCTAACTCATCTCATCATATCTCAGGCATCACATCATGCATAATCATGGTAAGGACGCATGTGATTCGGATTTGCACGAAGGGAGTCTCTCAGATATCGATACCGAGGATAATGATTCGAAGGGGATTGAGCGTGAATGGAAGCGACATGAGGAATCGAAGCCATTAACAAAGGAAATGTATAATTACCATAAACTTGGGTAATGATGAAAGTGTCAAGGAAATAAGGATCGGGGCAAGTCTCTCGAAAGCGTAAGTCGAAAGAATGGTTTGCCTTCTTAAAGAATATCAGGATGTGTTCGCTTGGACGTACGCCGACATGCCGAGATTGGATCAAGAAATCGTGAGAGCATGCTCTACTAACCGATCCTCGACATACCTCCGAGGAAGCAAAAACTCCGGGACCAACCTGCACTGTCCAAGAAAATCGAGGAAGAGGTTATGAAATTGCTAAAAGTAGGGTTCATTGAAGTGTCGCATTACTCCGATTGGATAGCGAACATCGTGCGGGTAATGAAGAAAGACGGTCGAGTCGGGTCCCGTATGGACTATCGCGACTTAAACCGAGCTAGTCCAAAGGATGACTTTCCACCCCACATATAGACGCCTTGGTTGACAATCTTCGCAGATTTGAACTGTTCTCCTTCATGGATGGGTTTTCGTATAATCAAATCCGCATGAAGAAGGAGGATAGGAGCAAGACCTCGCTCATAACCCCGTGGGACCTTTTTGCTATAAGGTGATGCCTTTCGGTCTGAAAATGCCGGAGCAACGTATCAAAGGGCCATGGTCGCGTTATTTCACGACATGATGCACAAGGGGATCGAGGTGTATGTAGATTTATATGATTGCGAGAAATCGAGACAAGGCGAAGACCATGTTGAAGTTTTGCAAAAGTTGTTCGATCGCCTCCGAAAGTTTAAATTATGCCTCAATCCCGCAAAATGCGTGTTTGGGGCAAAGTCCGGAAAGTTGTTAGGATTTATGGTCAGCAACAAAGGCATTGAGATTGACCCATCAAAAGTAAAGGCCATTTGCGACTTACAGCCCCCAGCCACTGTCAAAGAAGTCCGCAGCTTGTTGGGACGGTTAAATTATGTCGCAAGATTCATCTCGCCATTGTCGAAAACGGGCGAGGCCGTTTTTCGAGACTCTTGAAGAAGAATGCGAAAATCGAATGGGACGCCGAATGTCGGGGCCTTTGAAAAGATAAAGTATTATCGACTCATTCCCGATCCACGGTCCCTTGAGGCCCAAAGTTCCATTAATTTTGTATCTAACTATCCATGATGAATAGCCGGGAGCCATGCTGGCCCAAAAAGGCTGGACGACGGGAAGGAACGCGCAATATATTATCTCGAAGAAATTCACCGCCTCGGGTGAACTATCCGTAGGTTGAGAAGACATGCATAGCCTTGGTCCGGGTGTTGCACAAAGCTACGTCAATACACCCTCCATCACCGTGTTCGCTATTAATCGAGAATGATCCCATCAAGTATCTCTTAGAAAAGCCGGCCTTAGTGGGGAAGCTGGCCAAGTGGCAGATTTTAATCTCAGAATTTGACGTGCAAAGCCTGGGGCAAAAGTCCGTAAATGGTAGAGCCATAGCGGACATGTTAGCGGAAAATCCTGAAAAAAGCGGGAGACCCCAAATCTAAGATGGCGACATGGATAGGTAGGTTTTATTTGCGTCAAATAGCAAATGGACCATGTATTTTGATGGTGCGGTCAACTTATCTGGTTCCGGTACTGGGGCAGTTCTCGTCTCCCCATATAGTTAGCACTACCCCGTGGTTGCCAAATTGACTTTCCCTTGCACGAATAACATCGCGGGAATACGAAGCATGTATCCTTGGCCTCCAAGCTGTCCGACATGGGGATTCAAAATTTGCAAGTCTATGGTGATTCGCCCTCATTATCCTTCAAATCAAGGCAAGTGGCGAACGCGAGATTCAAAACTAGTCTCATATCATGAGTTTCGGAAGAGCTGGTGAAAGAATTCAAGAAATATCATTCGATTACCTACCTAGGTCTCGTAACCCGTTGCTGATGATGCTTTAGCCACGTTATCGCCAATGTCATGAGCAACAAAAGGCTTGGATATCGAACCATTAAGGATTGAAATCCTTAAGCGCCCGCCTATTATATGGTAATCGAAGAAGAGCCCGATGGGGAACCATGGTACCATGACATTCTGAATTATCTACGTAAAGGTGAGTTCCCTCAAGGAAGTGAAGCATCGACAGAAATATCGATGAAGTTGGCCTCAAAATTTTTCATTAGCGGGGATGCACTTTACAAAAGATCTTATGACTCGGTTATTCTTGAGATGCATCGACGCCGAAAGAGGCCAATCGTTTGATGAAAGAGATACACGAAGGGGAATGTGGCCCCACATGAACGGCCATCTTCTAGCAAAGAAGATCATGCGACTCGGGTACTATTGGTTGGCCATGGAGTCGATTATGTTCAGCATGCGCGATGTTGCCATCGATGTCAAATTTATGAAGATAGGATTAATGCTCCGCCAAACGAACTCCATCAGATGTCTTAAGCTTAGCCCGTTTTCAATGTGGGGGATAGATATAATTGGGCCGATCAACCCCAAGGCGTCAAACGGACACAGATTCATCTTAGTAGCAATCGACTATTTTACGAAGTGGATCGAAGCCACTTCATATGCTAATGTCACCGCAAAGAACGTGGCCAAGTTCATTCGCCGCGATATTATCGCCCGTTACGGAGTTTCGGAAGCAATCATCACTGACAATGGCTCTAATCTGAACAACAAAATCGTGGATGGACTGCTCGAGACATTTCGGGTCCGGCATCTGAATTCATCACCATACCGCCCTCAAATGAACGGGGCCGTTGAAGCGGCGAACAAGAACATAAAGAAGATCTTATCAAAGACTGCTGAGAATTATCGCGATTGGCATGAAAGACTTCCATATGCATTGATGGCATATCGGACATCGATCCGCACCTCGACTGGAGCAACTCCATTTTCGTTAGTATACGGAATGGAAGCGGTCCTACCCGTGGAAGTCGAAATTCCATCCCTAAGGGTTCTCTCTCAGGCAAAACTTGATGAGGCCGAATGGGTACGACAAAGGCACGAACAGCTGAACATGATTGATGGGAGCAGACTACAAGCCATATGTCATGGTCAATGCTATCAGAAACGAGTAGCGAAGTCGTTCAATCGAAAAGTTCGTCCCCGACACCTCGAAGTCAATGATTTGGTACTGAGGAAGGTGATATCAATTGTACGTGACCCTCACGGAAAATTTGCCCCGACTTACGAAGGCCCTTATGTCATCAAAAAGATCCTACCAGGTGGTGCTTTAGTGTTAATGGAAATGGATGGCAATGAGTTGTCCAAGCCTATAAACTCTGACGCGGTCAAGAAATATTTTCCATAAATGAAATCAAGGCTGGAAAGCTGTTTTTCGTGCAATCCAAATCACTTAGTATCACGATGTCATGCATACATCCCCACACACGCATATGTGTTTGTGTTTCGTATCCGATCGCTGCGAAAATGAAGGACGAAACGATGAAGAAGTTGAAGTGCAAGGACGAGAAACATCTCTTGAATGAATGCTCAAAATCATGTCCGTAATTGATCGCTTTTGCGATTCACGTACTTTCCTGTGCATGTGAATGTCGAAAACATCCATGTCTTTTGAAAGTGAACTTTGTAACGATTTTATCTATCTAAGTCACCAATTCCACTGAGGATCATTAAAATAGACAATTCAATGAACAGTGCGGAAATGCTTGAATATGCTAAATGAGATGTATCGAAATGATGGAAGGCAAGCCATGCTCCATACACTATCTCATATACTAGTTCCTAGTGAGTTGAGCAAAAAAAAAAACTTCCATGTTTGCAAAGTGAAGGGTTATCTCGCAAAAGTACGGCAACTAAAGTGATGAGGGGCATTCCGCTCATCCATCGCATAACGCTAAGGGTTATCATTTGTCTAACCCTTTGAGCTCAAACACTTTTGAGACTTCTTTTCGCACCACCCCTCAAAAACCACACCGAGTCAAGTCGGAGATGAGTCGACATATCGAGGTGAAAAAATGAGTAGAAAATGTTCTTGCTTTCACTTGTATCAATTTTTGAGCGCCTTTATTGCAAATGAACTAATGCGTGGATTCAAGTGCCCCGAGACGACAAAAAGCGTTTCTTCACTATCCTACACACTTACATCCATTGAACAACCCAATTGAGCCGGCAATTTTGCTTCTCATAAACCCGGTTGGTGATCGTCCCCACACCGGGCAAGGCAAAAGTCACCACTACGAGCATCACGTTCAAGTGCCGACTAAAGATGAGGATTTGAGAGTTCAATAGCATTGTATTGCTTGGCCAAAATAAAAAAAAAACGAAAACTAGGGGCACGAAAAAAAAGCGTGCACCTAGTAAAAGCAAGGCCAATGCCCATAGATATAAATGTTGAATCAGGGGGGATTAAGGGCAGTGTGCCCGTCAGAGTGAGGCTGACCCCCATGTAAAAAGCAAAATGTTGAGATATGGGTTGAAATCATAAAATCAGCCCTAGTCGAGCAATAATCGTCCTTCAAGTCTCCGGAGATGAATGCCCAAATGGTTAAGATCGATAGGCGCATTTCGAGGATAATCTCCAATGGCGAAGAAGAAGACCGGTGACAATGTCAAGATGATCACCAACTCTCATCCCAATACACATCATTGAGCTCATGCCCTTTTTTCGCTCCTCAACCCATGAACCCAACCTACGTTCGTCCTTTGCAAAGTCCTTTTTGATTTGGGCACTTGAATCGGTGTAGGAGCTCATATGTTTATAAGCGTCGCTCAAGAAGTGCGATACAAGACTTTTTTTTTTTTTCTATCCTATTTCACGAGGTCTCGATCCGTGAACCCGAAGATGATCACGAAATATTTATTTCATAGCTTCGACTTGGATAGCCTCATCTGTTAAACCATCGACCAAGCCTATATTGCAGTCCCGATGAAGACCTCTCAGATTGGTAAGGTCGTACTGTTTGCGAGAATACTCGGACCTTTGTCAACGTGATGATGGTAAGACAGAGTGATTCTCACAAAATAACCCTTTTAGATGAGAGTAAACAAAAGTCCTTTCTGATTGAAAGTCTCTCATTTAGCATTTTCAAGATGATTCATGTTAAGAGTAGAAATTGTCTTAAATCATAATCGTCCCCGGAAAAATTGGCGATCGTGAGACATGTTAAAATCGTTACTCATGAACTCCAATGGAACTGATCTTGAAGGATGTGTTTTAGGGAGTACCGAGTTGTTTGTTTCTCGAGATGAATGCATGTACACGTTATTACTAATCCTCAGAAGATGTATGACGTTTCCCCAAACCCCAAACTTCAAGTCGGCCTTGAAATGTTGAGATACATCCAAGCATTCATGAATTCTAAACCCCTAGGAAGGACACAATAGGCAATCTACCAAACCCTCGGACAAGGACTCCTAAGTGTCCGAGTATTTTCAAGCCTCACCGATGAAAGGTTTTTAAGCAATCCGATCGATCTACGGTGTATGTACACCTAGGTACGCATCAAAGGTTTGTGGTCCAACCTTAAACCACGCATCAAAGGTTTGTGGTCCAACCTTAAACCACGCTTTCAAAGGTTTGTGGTCCAACCTTAAACTACGCATCAAAGGTTTGTGGTCCAACCTTAAACCACGCTTCAAAGGTTTGTGGTCCAACCTTAAACCACGCTTCAAAGGTTTGTGGTCCAACCTTAAACCACGCTCAAAAGGTTTGTGGTCCAATCTTAAATCACGATCAAAGGTTTGTGGTCCAACCTTAAATCACGCTTCAAAGGTTTGTGGTCCAACCTTAAACCACGCTTCAAAGGTTTGTGGTCCAACCTTAAACCACGCTTCAAAAGGTTTGTGGTCCAACCTTAAATCACGCATCAAAAGGTTTGTGGTCCAACCTTAAATCACGCTTCAAAGGTTTGTGGTCCAACCTTAAACCACGCTCAAAGGTTTGTGGTCCAACCTTAAACCACGCTTCAAAGGTTTGTGGTCCAACCTTAAACCACGCTTCAAAAGGTTTGTGGTCCAACCTTAAACCACGCTTCAAAGGTTTGTGGTCCAACCTTAAACCACGCATCAAAGGTTTGTGGTCCAACCTTAAACCACGCTTCAAAGGTTTGTGGTCCAACCTTAAACCACGCTTTCATAGGTTTATGGTCCAATCTTAAACCACACTTTATTCATCTTATTTTATTCTCATTTTATTCTGTTCTATTTTATTTTATCTCCATTCTCTTTTCTTGCATGAAGCCAGCTTTCACTTGCCTTCCACTGACCAAATTTAGGTGTCTCTTGTCTTTGAAGAAAACCTCTTGAGCTTCCCTTCAAAGAGGGGCAAATTTGTTGACACCTAAATTTTGCCCGAATTACTTAGAGTTTTATCGGCGCAAAGATTAAGGTTTAATTTTCAATCCATAAACCAAAAATATTTCCTTTAAATTACATGCGCACATTAGGCGCATTTACATTAATGTAGCCTATTAGAGCACACTTTCTTTGTTTATTTTCGAAATTAAGTAATTCAAAAAAAAAAAAAAAAAGGCGGAAAGGACGAGGTCGTTGAATAACGCCGACCCACTTTCCCTTTCCCCCAGACCGACGCTACCCTCAATCCCTCTCTTCCCCCCCAACGCCTTCAACATTCGAAATGGAAGGAGCAGCAGGCCGGTCGAGGCGGAACGCCACAGAACACGGAAGAGGAAGCGACTGCTCAAAAGCAGAAGCGGCGAGGCAAAGGCCGAGGGGCATACGCTGCCTCCGCCCATACACCAAGTAGACCCTGCAGTTGCCTTAGCGGAAAAAATGGGTCCGATGGGTCCCGTGGAGGCAAGAGCGATCACGACGAGTGACGGTTGAGGAAGGCACATCACCCACGAGGCCCTTGAGCTGGAAATGGAGATCGAGAGTCACGAGGCGAGGGGGGGGGAGCAAGAGAGCTTCCTCCCGCCTCCTGATTTTAAGAGAGGGGAAAACCGAGAGGGGGGGACCGAGAGAGGGAACCACAGACGGAGAGAGAAAGCGAGGGAGTCGAGAGAGGGAGCGAAGGAGAGTCCGAGAGCGAGATCGAAGGCGAGCGGTCCCTACAGGACCGCAAGGCCAAATGCACGGCCGATAACCCCTTCACCGTAAGTTCCGTCTTGAACAATCACCGGGTTTTTTGCCGCTTCGGTCCTACTCGAGGCCGATCTCACGAGGATCCCGCTCGTGGGTGTGCGAGGCGCTGTGGGTGTAGTCCGGATCCGCCACGTTCGCCCTCCATACGCCACCACCGAGTCGGGTAGGGTCCGTTAGCTGCCTCCCCTTTTTTCCTTTTTTTCTTTTACTGTTTTTTGGGGGGGTGGCGGCCGGAGCTCGCGGCCTCGGCTTCTTGCGAGTTCGGTCGGTGGCGCCCGGGGTTGATGTTGCTTGTCTGCGCGTTGCTGTGTGTGCATCTCGGGGCGTGTTTGAGTCTCGGTCATGCCTGAAATCCTCCGTTCTCATCGCGCACCCAACTGTTTGACAGAATGCCCGATAGTTCATCTCTGAGATTGGTTGCCGTTTCCATTACATGCTGGGTATGTGTCGTTCCTCGAGTGGGTTTGCACGATGTTCGCAGCCGTTCCATTTCATTTCGTCGAGTTTTGGTGTCCCGATCGACCCGGGAGGGCAGCCAGGCCGGTCTTCGTCGGGACCTCGCCGATCCACGGACGCCCGTCCTTCGTTGGGGACTTAGACGGCTGCGAAGTCACCATAAGCCATCGCGGTGGTGACCTGGGCGATGACGCCACGCCACCTCTCGCCGGGGTGGCAATGCGGACCAGGGCAGGAGCGTCGGCCGCGGAGGCCGGAGACTCGCGGGAGGCCAGCGTCCGTGGCGCGTAGGGCGCCGAGCCGGGTTAGGCGAATCGGGTCGGGTCGTGGAATGGGTAGGGTTCCCCAAGCGCAAAAGTCGAATGGGTCATATTGTTTTTTATTTGTTCGTTTTTCTCGTCGGGCCTTGGGCCCCCTTTTTTTTATTTTATTAAAAAATTTTGTTTTTTTTTTTAAACTGGGCTTCCTATTTAAAAGAAGGGTTATTATTATACCGGGCTCAATAAATGAGCCCGATTGGTTCGGCAGACCGGCAGGTGTGTATGAGTCGGTCCCGATCCGGTCGGATATGGAGATCCGACCCGGATCCGTTTTTTTATTTTATTTTATTTATCTATTTTTTGTATTATTTTAATACTTTTTTAGATCAATTAAAAATTTGATTTTTCTCTTTAAAAAAATTGGAAAAACCCGAATTTCATTTTATTTACGTTTTATTTATTTATTTATTTTTATCTTTTTTAATTTAATTTCTATTTTTATTTATTTTAAAATTTTTTTTAAAAAAATTTCGAAAAAAAATCAAAAATCAAAAAAAAAAAAAAAAATTTTTAAAACAATTCCGAAAAAGAATTTCAAAAAAAATATGCTTTATTTTTAACAAAAAAAAATCAAAATTTTTTTTATTTTTTATTTTTATTTTTATTTTTAAAAAAAATTCAAAAATCGAAAACTCATTTGAGTTTTGGAATCGATTTTGCTTGTCCTATTATGTGATTAGTGTCATATCCAATCGCATGATGCTTGGTTCACACACTTTGAGTTACACATTTAAATTAACCTCGCATGTAGTTAATTATGCATGTCTAGGCCTAGATATCAATCGTCACTTCCCTTAGCCTAGTTAGAAACAGAATTTTGAGACCCCGATTCATCGAGAACACGTTAGGGCGTTAAATTGAACAAGATTAGGTATCGAAAGGGCACTAGTTAATCGATTAGTGTAATCAAGTCCCCGCACCCGTTGAATCTCGGTTCGTAGAAAGTGAAGTATTTCTCCAAGGCTTCACTTGGGTGTCTAATCGACCCACCAAAAATCGATTAGTAGCGACTCCTAAATGAAATCGATTTGCATGTTAACATTTTTAATTCAAGTCGCGAATTGGTATGGGCTTGGGAGGGCTCGAGCTAGGTTTAACTTAGCAATCCATTAGCCAAACCCTTTAGGCATTCGGGGCCGGTTCGGGAGGTCGCGACATCACGAACAGATTAACTATGCAGGGTACCTGAAAAAGTCACCATTGCAAGTAGGTATAAGTTGTGGTATCAGATTCCTAACCTTGGAGTTGTTCGCACTAGCATTAGCCAAGGTAATGGAGAAAGCTTTATCCGCAGTACCAGAGAGTGGAACAATCTTACGATTTCTACAGCAATATCTTCACCCATATAAGGAAATTCTAGCGCTTTAAAAGTCGGAGCCCTCTTTTCCAAGACCTAATTCGGACCGATGCAATGGCTTGTGGCACGACAAGTTGTTAACCTGCTAGTGCCAGTCCACAAATCGGAAGTCGAGGAAATTCGAAAATCACCTGTGAAAAATAATGTACCAAGGCAATTTCTTTCCTTTGTACCACCTCCTCATGTGACTTGGCGAATCCCAAATGTTCCGCGAAACTAAAAGGTTGCTCGGCGGCAAGAATTTGGTGTGCTAAGTCTCTTTGATTCGTCTCCTTGTCATATTCGAATGAGCTTGCGGTTTGACCAGTTGCACTTGAAGAGTTTTCGCTGCCATTTTATCGTGTTTTATTCGGGACCTTTTCATGTGGCATATCCTACTCAATGACTTTCCACCTGAAATCGCTGCCACTTATAATGCATACACGTCTTCATTATGCCATTGCCAAGTTTGCAATCAAATGTCCGCCTCACGGTCAACGTTTTCCTCCGTGAACACGGCTCGGGGCCGTTGGGCTAGGGGTTCCATCGGCCGTTTGCCCTCCCAATTGTTTCGCGGCGGTGTATTGTCATTGTTATCGACATGGTGCTCCCAGTTAGCCTTCACCTAACCGGTCTCCTCGTGCTCGTGGGATTGGTGGCTCACTGCGCTCGGGTAACTGGCTTTCCCCCAAAAATTTATAGAAACAGTTGTTATTCTCCTATGTCGATGGAGTTACATTGATCGGTGTCAAGGTCAATGATGAGAGGGAAAGGACCGGCCTTTCCCCTACCAAGCTCGGCCCACCCCAGCCGGTCACCCTAGATCTGTCGCTCGCGCCAACGATGAAAGAGGCACGACAATGTCCTTTTTCTGTCCCCTATCACTGCCTTGTAATTATTTCTTTTTAGGTTTCGTTTATTGCGCAAAAAATAAATAATTTAAAAATAATTTCTTAAAATAATTGTTTATATTGCTTGAAATAATTCGTTAATAAATGATATTTTTAAAGAAATATTTTCCAAATCATCATTTTTTCCATGGTGGCCACATAGGGTTGTTTCATCAAGATGATGGTCATTCAATCAACAAGTGGCAGGATTAAATAGGGAAACACCAGCAAAAGAATTGAGTGGTGACCCTGACGAGATTGAACAGTCGAAATATCTTTAGAAAACTTGGTCATCTTTTTTGTAGGGAAAGATAGGTTTTCTCAAAAAATGATTCAAAGTAAACGTTGCTTCAAATAAGAGCTCAAAGTGGTCATTTAATCTCAAATAAGGATTTGAAATGGTCATTTGGTCTCAAATAAGGATCAGAGCACACAAGCTGGCTAAATCTTCGCCAGCCAACGAGCATATGCTTATTCCAACATAATGAGCAGGGGCATTTTTGTCCAAACACATTTTTTTATTTTCTTTTCTTTTCTATCATTTCACTATTCATCTTCTTCATGCTTGGAGGAAAGTTGCAAGTCTCCATGGTGATGATGATGGATAGAAACGTGGGTGAAGTTCTAAACACATGACACGCACACAATCTCTCATATCAGAGAGAGCTAAACACATCATCAACAGAAGATTAGAAAGATTGTGTGTTGTCTTCCTCATTCACCCACATCGACCTGCGTTCAAATGTCTTCCATCCCCTCCCCCCCCCACGCCCTCTCTCTCTCTCTCTCTCTCTAGACGTAAAACCATATATTTAACTCGTTTCCAAAAGCCAGCTTCTAATAAAGTCACCTTTGATCTCTCTCTCCATACCTTGATTTCGCCCCTAAAAAGCCATGGGATAGCTCCGACAAGAAAACCCTCAATTGCCAGTCCGGCATCTGCAAGTAGCATGGCTTCGACAAGAAGAAGAAGAAGAAGAAGTTTGAGTCGGCGGCGCTGCCCTCCCACGTCGGCCAGAACTAGGAAAAGCAGAAGAAACCGGAGGCTGCTGCAAAGCTCGTCCATAATGCCGTCAACCAAGTGCAAGCTTCGGCTGTTGAAATGAGAGCAGATCAGGGACTACTTGCTCATGGAGGAGTTTGTGACAAACAAAAATCGGCTCAAGCCATGGCCATGAGCAATGATGACTCGTTCTGTCATGCCCCGAACCTTCGAGCGCGTGAACATCCTTCCTTGGTCATGGAATTGTGATGCCTTAGGACGCGTCGTTGACCCATTCATTTTAACTTTCAATTAGATACAAGTGAAGGCAATCATAATCCATCTAATCACAACAATAGGGATAGTTAGAAAAATACACCTCAATATATATAACATCATCAGTAATACATCGGGTTAACGTATTATAAGTCCGCTACGCGTACCTTCCTAATTACAATCACAAAAGGTAGGAGGTTAACCTAGCTCCTTTATCTACGAGGGCAACCTCAAAAGGTGTTTCCCCTCAAAACAGCCGGTTCTTATGAAATGCAATGCGTACTCATATCCGATCACTTGAAAAATGGTTAACAACAATGAGTGAGATAAATCTCAGTAAGTTAACGACCTAAGCCTTGGTTAGGAAGTCAACTCGCCTCGGGCGCTTCTAAACATAGAGCAACCTATCAATGGCAAATCAATAGCAAAGCAACCCCTGCTTTGCCTTAACTACAAACACAAGCAGGTTACCCAGCCTAGGATAAACAAATGTGCCATTAAACAATCGTAGGCATTCTTATCTTGCCTTAGCACACACACACGCCCTACACATTATAAACCAAGATGTGCAATCATAATGCAACAAGCACATCAGATAATTAGAACACGCTCAGTAATTCTCATGTACAAGGTATCAACACGGATCCTGATTATGAAGTGAAACTGTTTTGGCCCATCCTATACCATGCCTCACAATTTTATTCCATAATCAGGAGCAATGCAACATACTCTTTCAAGTGAGTTCCGATTACTCGACCTCACAGGGCCGCGACACAACCCACATTACTTGTATCAAGTTGGCCCTCTACTAACCATCTAACTCTACAATCGCTCCAATGAGCATATAACAAGATCACATAATTGCATAAACCAGAGGCATATCATAGTGCATAAGCAGGAGCAACATCAATTTAATAATCCAGACATATATAATTATCAATTTTAGGCACAATGCATTCACCCGTGCATGTTGTACTCATAATAGTCCAAATTATTAAACAACCACTTGGAACCACAACCGAACCCCCGTCGATGTCTTCGGGCGTAACCGGGCATTGTCTCACTCTGTTGGGCATGGCAACGTCTGGAACCATCACCCAAATGGCATTCCATAAGAAGTATCGGTCCAGCCTCAACCGCGACATGACATCGCCTAGAACCCCCACCTAAACGGCATCCGAATTCCTACCGGGCATCGTCTAGAACCCCCGCCTAGATAGACTTTCATGTGACCATAGAGACACACCAACCACTCAAGCCAATTCTTTATCTTTAAATTTAGCCAATGCAACAGGGTATATGATGTGTTATTCTCTTATGCATAATGTCACATATTGCACTCACTTTTCACGCAATGTCACATATTGCATCCTCATACCCCCGCTAGGTAACAAGCTCTTTTATGTGATCACATGAGTATAACAAACATACAACTTATTTATATCTTAGCATTTAGCCAAATGCAAACGTGATTCGTGCTTACACAATAAATTACTGTAACTTCCATACATAAAAATGCAGTAATAAATTCACATGTGATCTTAGATATACACAAGCAACCTATCAAACTTTGCACGATTTCCTTTTTAAATATCATTGTCCCATTTCACTCATAAAACCGGACATATAAACCCAACACCTCGGGGTTTTTCACTTATATGTCCTTAAAAACACTTTTAAAAATTAGTAAACAAGGTTTATAAAATGGGCAAGTATTTTTCAAGGCATCACAAGTTTGAAAGCACATAAAGAATGCATAGAATCACCACAATTTACTATCACTTATCGCCTAATTGCGATAATTCATTAAATAAAAATCGATAACTTATCGCTCCCCTCGTGATAAACTTATCATCCATTCCTCAATAGCCTATCGCCTATTTGGTGATAGCTTATCACCAAATTCCCAATAGCTTATCATCCCTTTGGTGATATCTTATCAACATTTCTCCAACAACTTATCACCCCTTTGGTGACAGCTTATCATCAAATGCCCAATAGCCTATCATTCCTTTGGTGATAGCTTATCAATCCTTTTCCCGATAGCTTATCGTCCATTTGACGATAGCTTATCACATTTTCTCGATAATCTATCATGTCCACTTATCACCTATTGCGATAGCTTATCACTTCTGCCTATCACTTGTCAGGATAGTTTATCAACTAATCCCTCATTAATTAGCACTAAGCAAGATTAACTTAGTCTAATCTAACCCTAAACAAGTTTAACGTACTAATCGAGGGATTAGAGCATTAACTCGCTTGAAAATGATTCCGATCACATGGGCATGACGGTGGCGGCGAGGACCACCTCTGGCTCGGTCCGGAAACGACATGGGATGATGACAGACGGCTTAGACAATAGCCAACAGTTTCGGTGAAGGCTGGTTGGCTTGCGGTTTAGGCAGATCGGTGGTGGGAATGGCCCAAACAGACAGCACACGGCGATGGACGATCACGGCGCCCGACTAGTGGCTCGATGGTGGTTCCATGGAGGTAAAACTAGCTGCTAGGGGGCAGTGATGGTCATGGGCGAAGGTGGTAGTAAAGAAGAGAGGGAGAGAAAAACATGAGAGAGAGAGAGAGAGAGAGAGAGAGAGAGAGAGAGAGAGAGAGAGAGAGAGAGAGAGAGAGAGAGAGAGAATGAGAAAAATGAGGAGGAGAGAGAAAGTGTCTTGCAGCAAAGTCAAGAATGGATGGCTAAGATTAACAGTTGCTCACCAAGCCAAGATTGATGGCTAGGATTCCATCTTGCAAAAGCTTCTAAAAGGGGTAATTTGGTAATCAAGAGAATATGAGAAGGGTATTTTGGTAATTTTAGCCCTTGACACTATTCATGTGCACTGTTCATAGGGGCTTCGGCTTGGGCTTAGGCTTGAACGGGCCCAATTTGAGGAGAAATGGGCTTGAAAAGGTTAATGGGTTTAAAAGGCTTAGTGGGCTTAAACTCTGGCTAAGCCCATTCTTCTTGGGCCGAAATCCTCTTTGGCCCTGTCATTGGACTTAGTTCCTTGCGGGTTTCTTGTCTCGGGCTTTTCTTGCACAAATTCTCAACCCTTCTTAATTTGGGCCCACAAGGGCCAAACCATAATTTCCCTTCCATTGGGCCCTCGTGGCCAACTATATAGTTCGTGAGGCCCATTAGGCTTTGGCCTTGGGCATGAGGCCCATCTTGGCCCACTCATGGCTTCCATTCTCGGTCCAATAATTCATTTGTCCAAAGTTTTAGGGCCCAAAATTATTCTCGAGGTCTATCTCGACTAACTCAGAAAGGAAAGTCTTTGAACTATCTTTAATCAAAAACCTATAACCGAACCAAGGCTCGTGACTAAACTTCAATGGGAAGTGCCCCTAATACAACCTATTCGAGTTAGGCGGCCTCTTGGGGTGTCACTAGCGTGACTTATGGTTGATTCGTCAATCAATCCACATTCAAGTCTCGTCAACCCACGGATCATTCTCGATTATCGTGTAATTGTGCGGAATTGACTTATTTACCCGGGGCATATGGTTTTGTGAAATTAGCTTAGGATCGTTTGGGTTTAGTATAATGATTGTGTGGAATCACCCGCAATCAATCTCTGATTCACAGAAGTAAGGCAATTCTCTCATTGCTTTACTTGAATGTTTAATCAACCCACTGTAAACTGATTAATGGTGACTCTTAGATAATAATCATTTATAGGTTAAAAATCTAAACCACAAGTTACGATATGATATGGGCTTAGGAGAGCCTGAGTCAAGTCCCAAATCTAGACTTAGTGCACGCTAGGCTAGCCCCACATTTCCTCACGAAATTGGTTAGTCACGACAGACTGGCGACTCCACTGGGAACATCCAATTATCATGCTTTTGATTAAGTGAACTTAGGCCAGAAATTTTACCCTGTTCAAAAACATTTTTTGGCAACAAGAATTCCAGGTATAACCCTGACATTAAGGTGTTAAATGTTCATGCAGTTGGGAGTTATAAGGGGTGTTGTGATTGTAAATCCCTTGTTTTGCAAATTTGGAGTTTGGGAGCGAATGTTTATTTCCTGAATGTTTGAAGCGGTGCTTGTTTATAAATTGTTGTGCATACTTTAATAATTTAGCACTACACTATTGTATACACAATTATGTCACTGGATCTGGGTTGCTATAGGGCATTTTATGATAGTCTTAAGAAAGATACGACCTCAAACGCGAGACTACAATGTAGAGGCTGCCTTTCTTTTTCTCGAAATTTCTTTCTGGGTGTCGTAAAGTGTCTATTTATAGCCGCTATCGACATGACTATAAGGTATTCCTTTTAACTGAGTCGAGGTTAGAAGGACCTGACAAAACCTCAAATTGGTACATCCTTCAACTGCCATATATCATCCAACTTAGCAATTCGACCATAAAATTTAACGAAAATTAACGAAAGGTAAATTTGTTATAAGTGTACTGGTTTAGGGCTTTTTGTGAAATTAACCCATAAAAGAATAAAAATTTTGAGGAGAAATTACAAAAATGGTCTTTGTACTATTTGCCCATGTTCAGTTTTGGTCCTCATTTTGTGATAGATTTGGTTTATAGACTAAATTTTTTTTTATCCTCTATGTAAATTTTGTATTTCCATCCAAATGCAGCTAGAATTTGCTGAATAAGTGCCGGAGATCAATATGTGGTGTTAATGGAGAATAAAGAATGGAAATGTGATGATTTAAGCCTAGAGTTGTACAAATTCGTCGGGCCCTTATAGGCCAAATTCCTCAAAAGCAATACTCAAGTATTGAACTACTACTTGGTCACTGATTTTCTGAACTAATTACAAATTCTAACTCTATGTGTTGTTAGTACTTAGCATTTTTGTTAGCATGGGGACGAATAAAAATGAAATTGTCTAAAAACCATAATTGCATGTTAGATTAGGGGCCGAATTTGTTGAAAAAATAAATACAACAAAAATCGAGCGGGATTGTAATTTTTCCTTAACAATTTAAATATTGCTTTCATTTAAAAGCTTGATTTTTTTCAAAATAATTAGTGTGATCCCATAAATTCTCATACGAGTGTTCGTGAAATATTTCGTAGTGGTCGACTTCACAGAGAGTCTTATACGGAAGACATGGAAAAAAAATTGTATAAATATTATTTTATATTTATGGCCTAAGGGACCACCGCCAGCCCTCTGTTGAATTCTCACCTGCATCTTGCTGTAGTTTTGCTCTATTTATTGAATTGCTGGAACCTGGAAACGTGGGCCTGATATTGGGATTGTTGGCTTTGTCAACTCATCTATGTGGTTCATGTGACAATCTAGACCCCAGGCAACAGGCGTAGGATGAGGGATGGTAGGGAGGCTGTGCCTCTACCCTAGACGTGCATGGGGCGAGGCTAATCGAATGTCTCTTGTCCCACATTGCCAAAAGGGGGGAGTCATGGACTAGTTGATAAGACTTGGGTTCTCTATTCTGTATAACGCGTTTTTAAATCGTGAGGAGTTGGCCCAAAGCGGATAATATTATACAATGGTAGCCCCCGAGGTCCTTACAGGTGGTATCGTAGTCGACTCTTGATCACGTGTGGGCGCCTAACGAGGGTGCTGTGTTCGTAAGGGGGGCAAAATGTGATGACTCAAACCCTAGGCAACAGGCGCAGAATGAGGGATGGTAGGGGAGGTTGCACCTCTACCTTGGACATGCGCGGGGTGAGGCTAAGTGCATGTCTCTTGTCCCACATCACCAAGGGAGGAGTCTTGGGCTAGTTGATAAGGCTTGGGTTCTCTACTTTGTGTAACCTGTTTTAAAGTCATGAGGGCCAGTAGGCTCAAAGCAGATAATATTACACATTAGTAGCCCCCGAGGTCCTTACAGGTCATAACCCAATCCAATCTTGAAATCAGTCCATATTCATGTTAGGCATTTTGATCCTCGATTATACATTAGAAGATAATTATGCGATAAAAAAGTATTAAACAAGTTTTAAAAAGAAAATGGTAGATGTTCCGAGAAATCATACTAAAATATACATACTAAATAGGGATAATACCATAAAAAACCCTAAACTGATGTAAATGTGACAAATCTCCCATGAACTAATTTTTTTACCATTAAAAACGCCAAAAAGGAACACACGTGACAAATTTTCCCCAAAAAATCTCAAACTAGTACACTTATAACAAATTTGCCATTCATTAGTTTCCGTTAAATTGAATTAATATCACGAAAAACTACAAACTAGTACACTAGTGACAAATGGAGAGTAAAACTCAAAACTGGTATACCTTTCAACTACTACGTGTTATACAATTAAGCAATTTGATGGTAAAATTTAATGGAAACTATCAAAGATTAACTTTATCATAAATGTACTAGTTTTAGGTTTTTGATTGTCAAAATATTAGTTTTGGGTAAATTTGTCACAGGTGTACCAGTTTAAGGTTTTTCGTGGTATTAACCCTGTTAATTAATATAGCAAGTTTTGTTTGGGTAAGATAAATGAAACCATGCATTGAATCACTGGCTTCTTGAAATATCCAATATAAAATTGCCACATCATTTAGTAAAAATGTTTTAGTAAGATTTCTTAAGACACGTAGCATTCCTTGTTATAATAATGGGTACCACGACTGCAGTACCCTTCGGATATTTTTTTAAGCTTGCTTTAATGCGCTTTGATATTGCAAAAAAAAATGTTGCTTTCATATTTGAGTTTTCTCAGGGTGTCTGAATTTGTTATATACTGATTTTAAATATTTTATGACTCGATAAAAATACCTTAAAGATATCCGTTAACAAGATTTTTCTGATAATATAACATAAAAAATATTACATATAGTATTTTCCATTTCAACAAGGTTTTCCAAACTAAAATGTCCGAGGATGGAATACCAAAAAATTAAAGCATATGGAACTTTAAACATACTTTTGTTTGCAGTTTGAATCACACATGGATAACAACATACAAATCCTTTAACCAGTTTATGGCATCTAACAAAGCAAACGAACATATGAAACTTGAATCGAGCAAATGAAACAAACTATACATGATCCTATCGGCATTGCATGGCGCTTCTCAAAATCAAGGGCTCGGCAAAACGAACTGCAGCAACTCATCGTTGCGCTCGAACTCGATCATATTGTGCTCAGCCAAGGTGATCCATGCGTCGATCCCATCCCCACCCCTCGTACCCATCAGAATCACGGAACACTGGTGGGGCACACCCAAGCAGGCCTTCCCCAGCCGAAATCCACCTTATACAACGAGAACCTTGCCCAGAAGCTGAACTTGTAGAGCTCAATCTCTCCGGTGGACAACGCTGCCATGTTCCGGGCCGCCATGAGGCTCTCATAGGCCTTGGCCAATCCCCTCTCGCCTTGAAGTGCGCTCAAATATTGGCCATCTATTTCCCTTACTGAGTTTCTGAGAATGCCTGCAAAGTCCTGCAACTTGACTCCCTTGTTTGCTTCCACTAGTGGTGCAACAGTGGACAGCCACAGATTGCCCAAGGCGGTCTCAGGCAACGGTTGTGGCCTCATCCTGCTTCTGATGTTCACCACATGTGTGACTGCTGATGATAGGTAAAACTTCTCCTTCCTCTCTGGCC